>JAHWFO010002062.1:4064109-4112504 GCA_023313115.1 Rhysida immarginata
ACACACACACACACACACACACACACACACACACACACACACACACAGATACGCAATCTAGAGGCTGCCATGACCAATAGGACATTTGGTGCAGTGAACAATGCTAGGAGGGGGGGGGGGAAGAAGAAAAAAACATCCCGAAATAAAATGCAGTTACGCAAACCAGACATTTTCAGAAGAGGTTGTGAATAGATTAAATGCTCTGAATTCCGTACATAAATGATGTCACCAACTAGCATAATAACCAATGTGATCAATAGCAGCACTATTCGGCGGATATAGAGTGAAAGTTATTGCAGAACATGTGAAGAAATGTGTCGCTTGTGTTGAAGAGCATCACAAAACTGTCAAGATAGAGGATACATTATCCCAGGAATTCTCTCATTTCGTCCTTTTGACATGAACTGAGATAGAGGATGATATCTGTACCCGAAGAAGATATTTTCCCACTGATTGACCTGAGTGGCCAGTGTCACCCTATGGAAATCCTATGACACCTTTGAAATGGAACCCTATAAAAACACAAGAAGATGTGAAAGAAGGATTGCCTGGTCTTTATCAGTGCTCTTCTCTCAAGCAGCTACACAACAAAGGGATCGTTTCAAACTTAAAACGAATTACTTTTTTTTTTTTAGCACGTTATCCTGAAGAAGAAGAAGAAGAAGAAGAAGAAGAAGAAGAACTAGAATGGTTTCAGTTGGTGACGTTAAGTCTACAGCTTGCTCCAGGAGGAAATGGCAAAATTGCACAGGAGACGTATTCTTTCCTCTGACCAAAACAGTGGGGAAACATTTTGCTTTTGAGTTTGTTTGTTTCTTAATTAATGGACTCCAATAGATCCATCTAGGGCCTGTGTGGCCAGAGGCCGACGAGTTGGGTCCCCGGATGAACCTGGTTTGACGACTGCTGTATGAACTGATGTTTCAGTGAAAGCCCACCAGGCCACGGCCTCCCCCATTAAACAGTAGCGTTTCCTTTCTGTTTCTGTCTAATTTATCAAATCAGAAAGAGGAAAGTACTCTTCCATGCTGAGTAGTCTCTTTGTAGCATTAATACCACGTGGCCGATACTTCGTACTCTATTGGCACCAGGAATGGTTTTGAAAAGAAAAATAAGAGTTGTCGATTGGAAAAGAAACTGCAAAAAAGCACGAGTGTCCTCGCGACACGCTTACGTGTCAACTGCCTCGCAATGCCATCGTCGTGTCCGGCGGCGTGTCAAAGTACATTCATACTGGCAGGAGGAACAGTTCCTCTTCCCGTCAGCCTCGTCAGCTGGCCCAATGCATGGAGGGAGGGAGGGAGGCTGCGACAGACTGTGATGTAACGAGGAGGGCGGAAGGAGCAGGTGCCACGTGCGCTGCTTGATAGGTGGGTGGCGCGGGAGGTGGTTGCCGTAGAAACGAAGCGGAAAAAATGGCGCCATGGGATGCGGAATGAGTCGACTGCGCGTGAGTTCGCGCGGAGCTCCGCCACCCAACACGTTCAGGTGAGTTGTTACTGCTCAGGTGAGTGGAGGACACCAAATCGATCGTTCTTCTCAGGCGACACTGGCGATGCTGCTGTTGTTGCTGCTGCTGCTGCTGCTGCTCTCCAATTGAAGCTAACAGATGGTGGCGCATGAAGCTGCTGACAATTAATAGAATGGCTTTCTATGCATACAACCACTCTAACAATAAACGACCTTCGCCGCCGCCTCCTCCTCCTACGCCATCCGAAATAAATAAATAAAAAAGAGGAAGTAAGGCGATCGAAAAGCAAACAACTCGGCCGCCATCATGGAGAGAGAGAGAGAGAGAGAGAGAGTGATGCCACTTGTATTGTGTTTCTCTTCGACTCGTGTGATACCTTATTCCCTGGATAGAAAGGTGAGTTCGACACCCGTTGACTTGCTAGTGAGGCATAGGAGGGAGAAGTAGTGTCATTAGAGGACACAAATTTGGCATCAACACTGCCCTTGAGCTCGCTCTCCCCCGTCCATCTCGAAATGGAAATTTCATTGCGAAGAGGCTATCGACCGGCCTACCTAGGACTCTCCTTTGACAGTGCCTTAATGGAAGTGAAAAGAATTATCGTGTGGACTGACTGACGGACGGGGAGTGTTTGAAGCGTGTCAACGCACTAACCCACCTTTTGGTGAGGCAAAACATGAGAGTCGGAAGCTACTCTACTGAGTAGTCGTGTAGCCGCAATGCTGTCGTCCATCCACGATCGTCGACTCAAAGTGCGAGGGAAGTAGTAGAAAAGCCTTGAAAGAAACGCGCGTGCCAATTTTCTCTTCTTTCAGCGCATTAAATGAGCGTCAGTTGATTCGAATATCACCACCACCACCACCACCACCACCATCTCCTTGTTTTGTATGTTGATGGCATCGAAAGGTCGGGGAATAAATAATGCAGTCCACAATAGTTGGGAATGGCTCACCGAAAACATAATATCCCCCCTCCCCGCGTCCTAATCGGGATAGGGGACTTCTTCCTACGAAATGGATGGTTTCATTTGTTCTCGCTGAGCGAGGATTTCTCACAAGAAACTAGAAAAACAAGTTCACTTTCCGAATGGACTCCGAGCACAGTTCGTTCGTTTTGTAGTGTCCACCTTTTTGCTCTCTGCAGACCGCTAAGAGAAATGAATAGCTTTGAGGAAAAATAATTTCTCTTGCTTAGAAAGATGAGTTCAGATCAGAGGCACATCTTGAAAAAATTCCAATTATTGACTCGGTTCGATTTTAGTTTGAAATGAATCAAATTAAAGGCGCACTGGCGTTCGAGAAACACTGCCTTCTTCTCCTTCACTGTCACGCTAGGTGCCTCAGACTCGCTAAAACAAACGATTAGGGCTACACAGAGCTCACGGCTGAAAATGAGGGGACCCGTACTCTTCCTCGTGTGAATAGAATTTTATAATGCACCCTCTTACAAGTGCAGCACAAAATGAATGGCAGCGGTGTAGTCGTGTTATGGTGATGAGGAGGAGTTGCTGGAGCGGTTGCTTCGGAGGGGAGGGGGCTGTAAAACGGACGCTTACGTTGAGGGAATTGAACTTTGTTTTGAATTGCCCGCTACCTCCACATACGAGGTTTGTTTTGTGTCTGCTCCGCGGGGGGGCGCCCCCCCGCCGTCGTCGTTCTTTTTTCTTTGAGACTGCACAGCTGCAAACAGATAGAAGGATGGTGATCCGCAACCGCTAAGTCCGTGACGCTACAATCCTGCTAGACTCGCTGTGAAAGCGCTGCAATCCAACAATCTGCACAGATCAATATTTTGAAGAAAGGAAAATAGAAGCAACGGGGACAAAGTTCTCCCTCCTGCGACGCTACCGTTTTTTGTTAAGATGATGATTATGCCAGCAGGGATTGCTTCTCGAATGGTCCAGAGCGCTTTAGTGTTGGCAGCAGTAACAGTAGCACTCTTCCATTGCTCCCTCCTTGGCATTTCGAATTGAGAAAAACCTTTTCAATCGCTCAAATATTTTCGAGCACGTCCTCCAAGGGATTCATATTTTTTGGTTGTGGACTCTAACGTTAGTCTTAAGAACAGTGAAACGCGCTACAGAGTGCAAAATGTCCGTTGAATCGATGCCACTCGTCTTAGCAGATCTGGAGGGGCCGGAGTTGGAAAAGGACGCGTTTATCCAGCCCGTTTCCCTGTTGCAATTTTCTACGGCTAATCGACTCGTGTGTGACACTAACCCACTAACTGAGGACGCAATCGTCTGTCGGACTAGAAAAGTAGAGTAACCACGTGCACTTGCGCTGTTTTGAACAGGACAGCAATCGATAAGTGGTGGGTGAAGCGATCCATCCCATGGGCTTTGGGTCTTCTTTCTCGCTCTCAGAATGAAATTGCTTGTTAGGTGAAAGTGCCCAATCCTCAAAACGAATAGGACATTGACAAAAAAAAAAGTTGATTGGCTCTCGTTGCAGAGATATTGGACCGACTGTCCGTTTTCTAGGTGCTATCGCGTAATATAATGCAATTGTGTTAGTAAGGTAGCTAAATATTGCATCAACCCTTATGGCATCATATACGCTGAGCTCGGCTTTGTAAAAGGAAAAACTTGATAAGAATGGACCAGCCTTCAAGTACTTTAGTTGCCGACTGTACCCTTGACTCAGTGAAGCCAAAATTAAAGAAGGCGTTTTTGTGGGGCTCAGATTAAACAGTCCTTCAGACCCTCCTCCCGTCCCCAGTTTGAGAAACTTCTTCAAGATAAAGAACTACATGTTTGGGATGCGTTCTATCGAGTGGCAGCAAACTTCCTGGGGAATGATAAGGGCGAGAACTACAAGAATCTGGTTGATGATATCAATGTCCTTAAAGATCCACTTTCTTCACTCCCACTTGGATTCCTTCCCTGATAAGTGCGGGCAGGTCGGCGATGATGGAGCAACAGTAACAGGACAAATGCTGTACGCTCATCAGACATGCTCCTCACGAGGTTTACAAACGAGAGGCCAAAAGAAAGCGAAAGTCCAAACAAGATACATTTCTTCTCAAACATGCGTACACACAACTAAGAAAACGTAGCCCATTGAGCTTTTTCTTAGTCCTCCTTGTGTTCAGCACATTGAATTCATTAAGAAATCCCCATTTTCATCTCGGAAGCATGAACTTTTTTAAATTTTATTGCCCAAGAGAAGAACATGAAAGACCGTTCGCTGTGCACGTGGGAAAAGTAGCTAAATCTAAGGAACGAGCGTTTCAATATGAACACACTGAACCAAAGGGAACGGGCCCTATTTTTCCCTCATTCAAACGATCATGCGTGTTTACTTGCACATTACACACTCGTGCTCTATTTTTAAGAGATTTACAAGATTGGTCTGTTTCTATTTGCAGAGAGAGAAAGAGAGATAGAGATATAGTAGGCTAATATCAGCACATTGCCTCTGCGAGGGACCTAGCGACATTTCTTGTTTTCTTTCGTTATTTCGCTCTAAATGTGTCGTTTCCTCTCTGTTTGGATGCTGGAGGGGGAATTCTTACTTTGGATCAATAATGCTTCCCCCCTCTCTCTCTCTCTCTCTCTCGTGTTCATTCGGATGACGTGACGAGAGGAAGAATTCGTGGATGTCTTGAGGTAAGCCAGTCCCAAGCTGAAGTATCGCAAGCTTTGCACGTTTTAAGAAGCGTTATCTTCAGTCTGTGGAGGGCATTTCAACAAGAACAACAACAACCAGGAAATATCCAATATCGTTCCAGAAGTGGTCGTCCACGTAGCACCACATCCTGGGATGGCCAATTTCTCGCCCCGAATGCCAAACGCCGCTTTAGGCAATCCACCGCAGGGGCTCTCGCTAGGTTCTTAGCGGCGTCTACGGGGACATCTCTTTCGAGGCACACAGTTTACAGAGATTCGTGAGTTCGGGCTTTATGCTCGGAGACCTAGACGATGCATCCCTTTGGCTCTGACTCACCGGATAGCGTGCCGGCCATAGTGCACCTGAATAGAAGCACAGTGAGGCTGTGTCATGTTCTCTGAAGAATTCCGCTTCAGCCTGGAGAGCGACTTACTTATGTCCACAAGAGAGAACAAGGGACTAAGTCCACAAAGCATCACGATCGGTGCATGCACACCACTGCAACGCTTTTCGGACCAGAGTTCCTCTACACGAATGACAACGCCCGTTCACACAGAACCCACGTCCTGGAGGAGTATCTGGCATACGAGAACATCGAGCGTATGGATTGGCCATCTTGTTCCTGGATAAAAATCTTCTTGAGCACCCATGGAATGCCCGCGGCAGACGTATTAGGTCTGTACGACCACCGACTAAGAGCTATGCCGAATGCTGGTTCGGGAGTGGGATTTACGGCCTCTAGTACTGCCAAACCATCGAGTGCGCAATAAGCCACGACGTTGTGCAGCATGTGTAGCATATAACTAGCGCTGTCCACACGCCATAGAATAGCGACTAAATGTGCATCTAAACCATCTTGAGGTTGGTGACTGTTTGTTTGCATTCAGGGATGCGGCCACCTTTCTATTTTCTGCATACGTTATGTTAATAAAGACTACTGGATCTCTTTGCAAATTTGATGACATTTCGCGGACCACAACAGCCCAGCCTTGTACACTTTTCAGCATGAGTGTACCTATTAGCCAGGGTTCATTCATTCATTCGTTCATTTCTTTCTTTCTGGCCTACGTTGAGCATTTTTTCGTTCGTTCTTTCTTTTCTTTTGTCAGGATGGACATTCTCTTTCTGAGTCGTTCCGAGGTGGACTATGTGCTCGCCGACCCATCGCAGAGGAAAGGCGTCTTTCTCGTCTACGAGGACGTCGACACCAGCAACACCTACCTGGCTTTCAAGTATGTTCTGCATAACCTATCATCATCATGCTCTCTCTCTCTCTCTCTCTCTCTCTCTCTCTCTCTCTCTCTTTCTTTAGTAGAGTGACGGTGCACAAAAGATGTAGGTCTGCCCTTTGCGAATAATGTAGAGAATAGTGAGAGTAGGCAGTGGAAACTTACAAGTCAAATCCATTCGGATAACTTTTCTTCCTTAATTTATAAAATGTTCTCAATGGTTAATTTGCAGTTAATTGGCACGCGTTTTTTTGTTCAATTCAATTGTTGCTCGTGCGTTTTTTTTATTCTTTGCTCCTAGTTAATTCTTTATTAAAATTGTAATATTTAGATCGTCAAAGTCTAAACATTTAACTGCAGCAAAATTGAACAATCATAAAGTGAAGCTAGGCATAAAATAAACCGAGTCCGGATGACGCACTGTTCTTAGTAAGAGGCGACACTGCGTTCATTCCTTCCATGATCTTCCTAATCACCCTAGTCCCACACTCGATGCGTTAAATAAAGGCTTGCCGTGTCGGGCAAACTGTACAAGTTTCAAAAGAACACGATAAACGCTTACACAGAGAACAACCTAAGCATTGGTGGCATGGCTCAAGTTAACAGAACTGAGTAGCGAGAGATGAGGAGAGTTGTGAGCTTACCTGGGCTTTCTAATGTAAATAGCCAAGCCCCTCCTTGGCGAAAGCTTGATATTCCCAAGGGGCGACGAAATTATGGTTGACGTCGGGTAGACCTGTCACCGAGGTTAAGAAGTCGAGCTCGAGACGAAAACTGATAGCTGACGGGAGGAACTATCCAACAAGGAAGGTTCGTTCCTCTGTCGTGGATAGAAACGCCTGCTCGGCTTGAAAATGAAGAACACTCCTTCTCCTGTAGAGCAATAGTTGTCTCTCCACTCGTCATTGCATTGCCATAGGTTTAGCACTGCAATGCAATCCTCCTCGTCGATCAATCTTACACAAATAGGTTTAGCACATTCTCTAAAAATTCATCAGAATCAAATATGTGGGAGGGGGTGACGTGGTTCAGTTTATATCATTCAATATGTCGCTATTCAAAAATTCGCGTTTCCCAGTTCGCATTGCCTTGATTTCAGATTGCCTATATCGAACATCATCATCATCATCATCATTCTTCATAGGCGATTCCAGGCACGAATCTTTCCTCTTGAAATTCCCGCACAATTCTCCTACTTATCACTCTCGTCATCTTTAGGTGGTGTTGAACCAACACTTCCTCCTAGAAAGAAAGCCAAACAATGGAAACGTCCTGTAATGTTACATCATGCGATTTCGACCTTTGCTAATCGTATTTCTCCCAATCATCATCATAAGCCCTAAATTTGGTCGACTTATGATGATGTAAAAATGTAGGACGCTTCAGTTATTTGGCTTTCTTTCTAGGAGGTGTTGGTTGAACTCCCTCACTCACTCTGCCCAACGAGAAAGACACCCCCTACAAGTGGAAAAGTCATCTGGGTCCGAACAACAATCCAAGCTTCATTGTTTCCAACAAACGGAAAAACACTGCTTGTTAACATCCAAGATGGTTGGATTGTTGTTCGGACCAATGACGTTGTTACTTGAAGCAAATTGGAAAGCTCAGAATAGCTGTCATCGCCGAAAGTAAGTGAAGATGATGCAAAAGACATGAGATTCTTTCACACGCACGCCGATTACCAACTGATAACTTTATCCATCTTTACATTTACTTTGTATTTTTTTTTAATTTAAATTATTTTATTGTATAATACAAACAGTTTATAATAATTACAATACAAAAAAATGTAACCACTGAGCCTAAGCTCGTAGGGATTACACTAAAACTAAAAACTAAATCTAAAAGGAGGATTAAAAAATAATAATATAAAATTATGATGGAAAAGGAAAAAAAGAATCCAAATCATTATTTGAAGAGACCCCTTTTTTTCTAACTCTCCGCCAATTTCCTTTAAGGGAGCAGAATTCTAAATTCTTCTAGAAATAAAATAATATTGATGAATGTACAACAGCTGGAATCGAAATCGCATTAGTCGCAACATATCTACTTTTATAATGGCTAGTTAAGCTTAAAGGAAGGAATATTTTTCTCCTTAATTACCTTTAGCATTACTTTCAATGCAGAAATTTGTTGAAGATTCATAAAATCAACTGAATAATTATGACCAAATAAAATCTTAAGTCTGTAATTTTAAAATATAAGTCCCACCCCAACTTACAATGCTGTATTGTAAGAGTGAGGAAAAAAATGCATAATGTGCTCTTTTTATTAAGGAGTGAGGTCAAATAGATTTCAGTTGAATCAAGGTCCAACCAATACGTTTTAATTTACTTTGACATTGTAAGTCCCAATTTAAATTTGAATCATAAGTAATTAAAATAAGTTCCATTTCTAATTTCTCCACAAAGATCCAAACAAGATCCATTACATAAAAAATCATGAAAAAGTACTGCAGAATGATCCATAAACATATTTTTCTATTGAAATATTTGAAATTTAGACTTAATTGGATTTAAGCGCAGACCATTATCAAAAAGCTACCTAGCTATCCCTACTAGATCACTCTTTAAATTTGTAAAATTTAAATTGAACTCTCCTAAGTAAAGAATAACAAGATCATCTGCACTACCTGACAAATTAAGATTGAAAACATCATTGAAATATAAATTAAATAATAATGGTGCCAAAATAGTTCCCTGTGGTACCTACCTACCCCACGCTTAACTTGTAGCGAATCACTTAGTTTATTATTAAGAAATGTATATTGCGCTCTGTTTGGAAGATATGTTCTGAACCAATTATTAATTGCATTCAATTTTAACAGAAGAAGATGAAATGCTTTAGCTAAGTCAACATGTACTGCTAAGTAAGAGATTGTTACCCTTATCCATAGCTTTAGCAATGGTACAACTTACTAATTGGATTAATGGTTCGGCCCCTCCGTATTGTTTACCAGAAATAATATTACAATTACTTAGCTTACTCATCATAGCCATTTCAAACACCTTCGCAAGTGATAGTTACCAACAAAATCTCTATCACCTCCCTTATATAACAAGAGAGTTTTTTAAAATAGCACGATCAAACGACAAATTTATAAGGAAAGATAAAGGTTTAGAAATAAGATGAACAATAAATATGAACTAATATTATTAAAGAAAAACCCCGATAAGGTTTTCAAATTCTTAATATATGTGTTACAGGGGTCAAAAAAAAAAGATGTACGGTTATTAATCGTTTTATAATCCCAAATATTTCCCCATCCCAATTTATATAATAATCATTCAATGCATTTGCCTCAAAGTCAACTTTCTTATTATCAGTTGAGGACTTAGAACATTTTCTGTTCAATAATTCATTTATAATATTCCATTTACTTTAGATTGATCGATAATAAAGACTTTTGGACAGTCTAATCTGTTTGGTAACCTCATTTCTAATTGTTTTCTACTCATTACTTAACCAATTATTTCGAGGGTATTTCAATAATTGTTTACGCAAATTATTTCTTTTAGATATCAATTTAACCAAATCAGTATTGAGATTCTTTTTCCAATATTGGAAGCCACAACATAACTAGCTTCATCAATTGCCAAAATCAATACCATTAGCTTTTAGTATAATATCCCAATTCATATCAGCCACAACATTATACAATTTTTTAAAATTAATTTTTTGTGAGATAGAGTTACAATTTCTTAAATGATCACCTTTTCCATGCAAACAAAATAGAATAGGAAAATGATCATTTGAAGTATTTTATTCTATTTTAGAAACAATTTTTCGATCATGGTTTCAATTTCAATTTCGTTTCGATCGTCTTTCAGTTAGGTATTTTTGGGGCGCGTTCGACTTCGCGCATTAAACGCCTTTGTGCATCCACTAAACGCACTAACGTGTTCGTCATGGAACCAAGTCGCGTTTGTCATCGCCAGTGCGCCACAGCACTACCGGGCGTTACGTGCACGCACCAAATGACCCTAGGTTAGGAGCAGAGTCGTTTAGTGCGTTGCAAGATGGCGCTGCCCTAGAGCTTGAAATGTAACGATAGATAGTTCGGAGTTAAAGAGCCAACAGGTATAAAAATAATTGAAATCAGTATATCGTTTAAACTGCCATTGAAATCTACCTGTGTAATGATCGATTTCGGCGTGTTATGTTATGATAGGTTTTATTTTCAGCAGTAGGCATACTATTCATGGTAGTACGGGTGAGGTGAACATCCCACTTTCCTGTTTTTCATGACACACACAAAATGCACTACACTTTTTAGACGCGCCCTTGATTTAAGCTTGTGGACAATGATTGCTGATCCTTTTTCGTGTCTGTTTGTACAATTGTTACCATGCAGAACAACTTTGAGGAATGGAATGGTTTTGAATTAATTATTCCTCGGTCCCAAAATCTAATTCAAAAACAAAGCAGCCAGACAGCTAATTACTCCACAGGTCACTTTTGCCTGCTCAGAACTGCCATGGCTCAATTTGCTTCGCTTTGTTGGCGCTGTTAACGATAGAATTCGGAGCCTATCTTTAATATACGTCATTGTGCCTTTCTAATGTCTCTCGACGCGCTCGCTTTCTCCTAGCGCAGGATGCTGTGACATATGCGCTATTACAAAAGATGGATGGATACGTGCCAAAGGCTAATTTACGCAAAAATGATGCTCCATATGGTTCCTCTTAACCTCACACTGTCTCGCGGGTTATCGAACGGCAAAGGTTGCCTCGCGTCTCTGTCTCTCCACACGATAGGGTCAGCGTAGAGGATCAAAGGACCGACTATGGCTTTAATGCTCGCGCGATGCAAAACTCAAGGCAATTGTGTGTGCACTTCATCTTTTGCCGAGTCAGTCTCTGTCTCTCTCTCTCTCTCTCTTTCTCTCCAATAACTTAATACACTGGTACCTCATTCTGATGTAGTACAGGCCAGTGGCGTACCAGAAATTTGTCAAAGGCGGGGGAGGAAGGGCGGCTACTCTCGTTTTCTGAAGTAGCAGGCTATCCGCGTAGACAACGTTATTTCGAGCTTTTTTTCGGCTTGTACCCCTAGGAAAGCCTAACTTACCATGCTCTGTGCGTCAACCAAAATAAAAAGAAAACTATAATTAAACACACACACACAGGCTGTGGTCAAAAACCCTCACTGGTGAGAGAATGATGACGCAATTTCTCACTGGGCTAACCGTCTTTTTCTCGGTGAGGATGGTTAGACTGACCGGTTAGGCATAGCAGCACTAACTAGCGTTTCTGACCGCGTTAAAATGACGTCACAGTTTTCTCACCGGGATTTCTGACCGACCAAACGCTAACTCTTCTCACCTGTGAGAGGTTTTGACTTAGCCACACACACACACAGACACACACACACAAAGTGTTGCTTTTCGACTCCCTGTTGCTGGCCCAACAATGCTGCGTTTTCGTGCCTACGGTTGCATACTCAGGGAACTGTCAATTCAATTTGCCGACGCTCCTTCAATTCAATGTGCCGAAGCTTTTGTCGTTTCGTTTCAGATCCGTATCGGATACCGTGGAACACCACGTGATTTCTCGGCGCTGTGAGCTCTTCTACGTCAACAACTTCCCGTTCCCGTACCTGGAGGCCATCGTCTTTTACTACCAGAAACATCGCTTCAATGGCACGCTTCTGACCGAGCAAGTAAAGCTGGTTTTACACTAGCACGCTTTATAAGCGGGAAAGGCTACCCGGGCTGCACTCGCTTTGCTAGAGCCTGCTGTAGCCGCTTAACTGTTTACATTAAAAGCATCTTTCCCGAGAAAATAAAGCCGAGTGAGTGACGAAGGCAGATTTATTTTAATCGTCATTACCTGTTCCGTTCTAACAAACATGGAGGCCAACATGTCAGTAACAATAACACAAACACATAAAATGATTTTCACCTTTATTATTTTCACATACGCCATTGCTTCGTTGCCCGGCTTATCTTCCGCCATTTTTTCTTATGTTTTAATCGGAGACAAGCCTCGTTTTCATGCGCAGCCTCGTTTTCGCGAAGCGAGCCGTACACCCGGGAAAGCCAGCCCGGGAAAGTTAGCGCGCTCATCTTACCCGCGCAAAGCCTCGTTTGTGAATAGTGTAAACAACTTTCGCGGGTACAGCTCGCCACTTTCCCGGGAAAGATTACTAGTGTAAAACCAGCTTAAGTCATCGGTGAGCGTGCGTGCGTGTGTATGTGTGTCTCCCTCGAATTTGAGGAAGGCATCTATCTATCTATCTATCTAACTCCCTGTTTGTCGTAGCCTGTTTGTGACTCGTCGAGTTTCGTTTCCGTAGTTGATGCGGCGACTGGGTAAACGTAGCGTAACGTGCTTTTCTTTCTTTGTTTCTTCGGTCCCTTTCCCAAAGGCGTTCATTCACCCGTACATGACGGCGACGAAGCGACCGATACGGACGCCGCAGATGAAGCGCTCGCCCTCCGCCAGGGCCCGCCACAAGGAAGCGTCGTTGTCGTCGTCGTCCGAGAGAGAAGTCTACCACTCGGTGAAGATGGCATAGACCGTTCGAGGCTCAACATTGAAACGGACTCTAGTCTAGTCTTCCTTCCTTTTTTTTGTTGTTTTACTCTTTCCACAAACTGTGTTCAATAAAAGAAACGTTCAAGTGCTCAACGAAAGGGCTTGTGGGACACGCCTTTTGTTTATTTTGTAGGCGAGATAAATGGGCCGCCAACTCCAATCTGCTTGAAAGGAGGGGGGGGGGGACGATGAGCACGCTATTATCAATTGGTTTGGACTTTGAAACGAGAAGGTCCATTTGGAATTGGCGGGGCTTGGTCGGGGACAAAGAGCGAGAGGGTTGGCCACTTTTCTGTAGGCGCCTTTCTTTGAGTTCCGGTCATTTGCTATTTCTGTATCCTTCATTTTCAGAATAAAATTACTAACTGTCGGAATAAAATTAATTGTCGGACTATGTGGCACAGTAATTGGACTTGTTTGTTCAATCTCTCACCCCTCCCCTCCTTAGAAACCCATAATTCGAAAGTGGGGATTTATTCCAGCATATTTGGGCTGGAGGGTTTCTTTCTTTGTTAAACCAGATGTTGAGTAAGTAGTTTCCTCTTCTTATTTGTAGATGAGGGACGATATACGTATCTTCAACTGGAATAGTATCTTAACGAAATAAATTGAGGCCTTGCTATACTGCTTGCCTTACACCCTAATATTTAATGTTTATACTCTACTAGTGTTATTATTATTATTATTATTTGATTTCTTGTATGTGCTCAATTTGCCCGATAATTAATTTTCTGCAGTTATTCCATGTTAATGATGAGTGATAATTGAATTGTATTTTCTTCAAAAGAACTACTAACTAACTCTATTGTAATGAAAAGTTTCAGTAATTTTTCTTTGGTGTGGAAAAATCATATTTTCTGATCATCTGGGAAGTGCATACAATGCAACGGGTGAAGTTTCCTTGCTTTTTATTACTTCTTCTTCTTCTTCTTCGGCTATTTTAACCAATTTATTAATCTCGAGGGAGCAATAGATTGAAGGAGCCTGAAGATTTGCTTAATCGGATTAAAATTTTGGATCAATGAACGAATATTTCATTAAAAATGTAATCTAAATTGCATCCTCCACATAACATTTCAATCGCTGTGTTGGGGCCAGCAATGGCTGGCAAACTCACGTGATTCCTGTTCTACCAATCAGCAGCTGCAGGCGGCACGGAAAAGGATTGTCGTACATGTACTGCTTTCATTCTTTCATTCATTTAGACTATGCAGCCCCGTAGTCGACGACCAACCCATTATGGAAAAAGGTCCGCCTCCCAAATATGGAAAAAGGTCCGACTCAGTGGAATTTTTGAAAATCGACCACCCCAAGATTTGACTACGGCCCTGCTATGACTTTCCTAATTCAGGGCTAGGAAGCTCTAGGAAGCGAGCGGGAGAAGGGTTAGAAATCTTGTATATACAGGGTGTATCAGGTTCGATGGTGATAAAGTAGCTAGCGTGATCCTTTGCATGATTCCAAACTTAAAGTTCCTTATGCAAAATGTTCAAAACTCAAATGTTAAGGGTTTAAACATCACGCGAAAACCTGTCGAAAACGTCATTTAATCTCAACAATTGCCGCCGATTTAATTGTAATTGCCCCTTTGAATTTAATGAACTGCTGGTGCGGAAAGTTCATAAATGACGTAACGACGCAATTTCAATTTCGAGTTTTCGACATTTTCGCTAAGGAACTTTAAGTTTGTAATCATGCAAAGGATCACGCTAGGTACTTTATGACCATCGAACCTGATACACCCTGTATATCAGAGATACGGCAACTCATCACATGGTCGCCATTTTGTGCTAAACACACTAAAAACCATCGTCTTTAGATAGTAGGTGAAAGACGATGCTAAAAACACACTAAAAAGGAATTCCTGTTTATGACGGCCTGGTCGTTTGGTCAATTGTAGCATAAAATTTTTTCTACTCTTCATACATCCTAAAATTTCAATAATACTCTTTCTTTAAATAGTTATTTCCTTGAAATAATGTAATTTCTGCTAGCACAGTTAGCACATAATGGCAGCAGCTTCACAATAATGGTTGTCGTCGTATCCAGTCGGCTCGTAGCTAAAATTTCTGGGAGTGCTGCGTCAGAAAATTGTAATTTTTTCACGAACTAGGGAATAGCTAGTGACATTAAGCTTAAGGATCATGTAATATACATGTATAAGAATAGTATTCAAGAAATAAAAGACACATTATATTGAATTTTATCGATATCGAAAGTGAAAGTGGGGGTGCTGCAGTGCCTATGGACGAGCCGCCACTGATCGTATTGCCAGGTCCGGATGTGATGTAGAGGCCAGCTTAGCTGCAATAAAAAAAAAAAAAGCCAAGGTCTATAAAAGACTTTTTATATTTTATAGACCTTGGAAAAAGCCAGTCCCCTTAACGCCCTCATGTGGCAATATTACCAACTACTATTAATTTCTTAGCAAACTCCCTATCACGAAAAAAAAAAAAAATAGCTACGATCTAATAAAAAAGAAAACTTTAAAAAAAAATGTTGAAAAGAAAAAGTTTAAAAAATCTTTAAGTAATTGATATGAAATTTAATAAACAGAACATAACAAGCAAAGAGACAAAAAAAATTACCATACAAGTAGACTACAGTTTTTAATAAAGCGTTTTCAGACAGTGAACATATTGGCACACAATGTTTATGCCCCGTGCGATTCTATTAGCCATCAATAAAGCACATCGACCAAATCACTTTCATCTGCATCAGCTGTGTATGGTACATTTTGTCTGTAAACCTTGAAAGCAGGTCTTTCGTTACATTGATGTCTTTACAACACTTTTTTTTGCCCAATAAATAACGCACAGTCAACACAGAATGTAAAAGGTGTAGATTCATTCGATTCCGCAATTTATTTTTTGAGAAAAAACGCGCTCTACAAATGCGTTTGAAAACGGCAGTGACAATGCACTTCCGCGAGCTCTTTGAAAGGTTAAGAGCTTTGCTGTTTCTCAAAGGTTTAGATCCTGCAGCCACATTGCAGTCATTAAGAATTTTAGGCCAAAAACACATGAGGATCTGTAGGGAGATCTCCGTTGAAATAAGACTTCCAGTCAACAAACAAGATTTTTCTATATTGCTCATCAATAAGAGAAAGGTTTTCTTGATAGTTACGTGGCACAGCAAATGGAAGATCTTTTAACTGACCACGATCTGTCGGGCAAACGTTTTTCAATTTGATCCACTTAAATTATTTTAAGCACCGTTTTTTGTTTCCACTGTCAAGCTACTTTTATTCAGTTCAGGCATGAACTTGGCTCCAAAGTCAACTTCATTAAGAGAAACAGCATTAAACTCCAAACGGCATTTGAAGACGGTCACCATATTATGCTTGAAGAAGCGACTCTTAAGACCATCATTACATTTCACTCAAACCTGTGAGCAACTTTGCTCGATTAGCATTAGTAGCCTGAAAAGAAGGATTAGTAGCATTTCAAATTCTTCAATGACAGGACATACAAATTCAAGATGAAGCTTATTTATTGCTTTTATCACATAGCCTACGTACATACACATCGTTAAGCATGCGCGAGTAGTTTAGTTGGTTGGTTTATTAGGATTTTTGGCGTTAACTGCTAAGGCCATTTTGCCTTTTATATCTGCTTGAAGCAGCCCGGGACAAACACAAACATCCATGCCCATGGCGGGATTGGAACCCACGACCAGGTGGACTCGAGAAGTAGAAAGGCTACGCCCTAGCCCTCTCGGCTAAAATCATTTCTACACAAAGAAGGATGCCTTTAACTCGTACCATTGAACAAGAATGACATAAATGCATTTGCCGGTGACCTTGTGCGACTTAGACGATACAAAATTTAAATGATTCTGAAAAATCCATTGCATTCTAAATGTCTGCAAAATCTGCTCTTCTGTAATGACTGGACTTAAATCATTTAATAAAGAAGTTACTCCAAATATGAAGGCAACTCGTTAAAGGCATACATTCAACATAAATCTAAACTGTGACACACGCACTTTACAAGTACACAATTTGGAGAACCGTGCATTAATCGGATGTACACAGAATTATGAGCACCGCACAAATTATTCGCACCGTCAGTTCCTAAACCAACGGACTTTTTTTCTGTCCACATTCAAAGATTCGAGGTGATTTGAAATGCAGTTGAATAGAGTTTCCGCTGTTGTATCTTTCACCTCAATAAGGCCTAGAAACGCCATTTTCATGCTTTCAGATTGAACACTGAAATACACTGCTTTGCAATGAAATTGCCCCACCCACAAGGAGTTATCCGAATAAGCCAAAACTAGGTATACAGCAAGAGGTACGTCTGAACACACCTTTATTACGTTATGGAGCCAAGACGTGCACTCGTTTGTACAAGGTGTCCCAACGGAAAGTGGTATCAGTAGGTTGTGGTACCACCTCTAGCGGCGATGCATTGTTCCAGCTGCGGCAGGTGTAGGTGATCATACAGGTGGGGAATGTCATCTTGGAGTAAGTCTGGCCAGGCCTGGTGAACCTGCTGTGTCAGTTCATGGAGATTCCGGGGTGATCGTAAATGACGTCCCACCATGTCCCACACGTGCTCAATTGGCGATAGGTCTGGAGACCCCGCGGGCCATGGCAGGCAGTTGACATCATGCAGACATGCCATGCTCATGTTTGCCGTGTGCTGGCGTTATCCTGCTGAAAGACTGCGCCGGGTATGGTGTGCAGAAAGGGCAGTAATACGGGCTGCAGAATCTCTGTGATGTACCGTGCTGCTGTCAGGGTGCCTTGGATGGTGACTAAAGGCGTTCTGGTATCGTAGCCGATGGCACCCCAGACCATGATCCCGGGTGTGTTCATTGGCACGTTCCAATGGTCTGCGCCACACTCGTCCGCGTCTGTCGTCGGTGTCCAAACAAAAGCGGGATTCGTCGCTGAAGACCACCAGACGCCATTCCATTCGCCAGCCCACTCGTTCAGGACACCATTGCAGTCGTATCGCGCGGTGCTCAGGTGTCAAAGGAAGACACAAGAGTGAACACCTGGCAAACATTATCGCGGCGTGTAACTGGCGTGCTATTGTCGCTATTGACACTGCAGCAGTACCGGGAATAGTGATGTTGTCGCGCAGTTGCCGCTGGGTGATGGTTCTGTCCGCTAGCGCTGTTCGCAGTATCCGTCTATCGGTAGGAGCTGACGTCTATCCGTCTTCTGGTGTTAGGTCGGGGCTCCGCGGTGGCCACTTTGCAAGTTCCAGGTTATTGTTTGCTCGACCAATCCACCGCTGTGATTTCTTTTTATGGGGGTGTGTAAAGGACAAGGTCTTTACCCTACTCCTTCCCCATGACCTAGACGAGCTGAAAGAACGGGTTTGGGACGAATTCGACTACCGCATTGATGTATGCCGTGTCACGACAGGGGGGCATATTGAACATCTTTAACTGTGTCACAATAAACTTCAAGAGTTTTTCTTTAAGAATTCGTATGTGGTGTGTCTATATTCTGAATAGCTTTGCTGTAATAAATTGTTAAAAGTGTCAAGTTCTTTTGTACTCACCCTGTACTTTCATTTTATCCAAGACAATATCTTTCCCGTTGGCCCAAATGGTCAACGCTTCGTATAGAACAGTGACAGCTTATACGTGTTGCAATCTTGATTTCAGATTGCTTCAAAGTCGTCTCCACAGCTTTCGTAAAGTTGGTTATACGAGGTTGATTGAACATTCGCCATAGATTCTGCATTTTTTCTTGTGCTTCGCTGCTATTTGATGCTGTTCCAATGCAAATTTCTTTGGCTGCAGCGCACAGTTGCACAGTTTGCAATAAGGACCTTTTCCATCTGGGTCGTCAAGCCAGACTGAAATTTGTTTAATAAAAAACATCATCAAAACACACACTGTTTGTATCAAATAAGATTAAAAAATAAGTTGTTAAATTAATGGCCCGTTATATTAGTGATACTAAATTAGTAAACATAATGTCATGAAATTTTCTTCCTCCATCGTAACCTAACCTTCCATGTTTCTGTTCTGCAATGAACTTGCTGCTATGTCTGCATAACTGAACAACTTGCAGGGGATAGGGGACAATCACAGTTTCTCACAGATCACTGAAATAATATTTTCCTAATATTAAGTTTCCTAATGTTAATATAATACAAGCGCGGAAACGGAACTTGATATTCTAAAGTTGATAATTCCCCAATGAAATAAGAATAATAATAAATTGTTTAAATTATTACAACTTAGATGATTGATTACAAAACATTTTGAAATTCATTGTAAACTTGTGAATGGAGAAATTATTAACGATATTCCCTTTTTGCCCCATTTTCTTGGTGCCCTAACCACGTGCTTGTAAGTTAATCCTGAGCTGCAAATAACTAAAATGTCAAAGAAATTGTTTAATGTAATAAAATAAGGCTTAAACATTTTCAATTTATCCATAGCTCCTCAGTTAAAGTTACATTAAAAAATGAAAAGTTACCTGGCCACAGCACAAAGGACGCACGGACAACTAAACGCCCAGGTTATGCGCTTGGTTAGGTTAGGTTAGGTTTGGTTTGGTTAGGTAGGTGATCGCTACTTGATCGTCGATGAACTGCGGATCAATGGATGCCGATCACGTCATAGAGGGTCGCATCCTCGCCTTCTTTTCTTGCTGGTTCAGTCTATGGTTCAGATCTGGCCAAAAATAGGGGAAAGCCAGACCCTGATTTTTTAGAAGCCAGTCCATGGCTGCCACTTTTTCCACTTTGTCGTTCGAGAAACCACTGCCAGAGAATTCACTTTTTCCTCGATTTCTTTCCACTTTTCTCTCTCTCGCCAAAAACTAGTGGAAAAAGTGAAAACGACGTATGATGCCGACGACCAATCAAATTTAGAGTAAAACTAAAACCAGATTGACTGCAAATTGTTTAAAAAGGTTTAAAAAATGCCTGACAAAGTAAATTATTAAATTATATACTTTATTTATTTAGGTAAAAGAAATTAATGTAGGCATTTTTTTTTATGAACAAATTACGCTCATAATTTATCTTCATTTTGCTAAATGAATTTTTTTCCATTTTAGTTTCGCACGATTAGTGTTCATAGTTCCACCTTTTTTGTTTCATTTTATTTTATTTCTCATTATTAATTTGAATCGAATTTTCAATGAAAGAATTTTCTTTGCATAGCAGAGTATTTTCCTCTTCCTCTTAGTCACATTTGCTCTTTTAACAGACATTTCATATGATTTTGAGAAAATAATATTTCAAAAGAAGCGACCAGCGAACTCACATTCTCCGTATTGGATTACTGGTCGATTCACCGAGAATTCACTGAGGCGCACGAGACCACTGACCTATATAAATAACTGGATGGTGGTGATAATAGGAATTTACTGACCTGAGTTTGTCTGTGGATACTTGTATCATTGATTTAGAGGAAGAACTTGTTAGGTTAGTACTTGTATCCACCGTCTCTCTGCAACTGGATGGTGCTTCCGGCGATAAACTTGACGCCACCGGAAGTTACCGTCGTTACTATGATGGCGGATGGCAAGAAATCTCATCGTGTGTGCAACGTTTGTTTGATTAATTTTGATTTTTAATGCCAGAAACAGAGCATTGTAAAGGTAAACAAAGTAAACTTAACAATTGGTCAAAGTAAAATGTTAATTAATTAAAAATATCCTTTTAAATACTTTAAATCAAATCTTTAAAGTGTGTGTAAGGTTTGATTAAGCAGTGTGCGTTTCGTAAATATTCTTTACTTTATACTCTGCCAAACCAAAAAGATAAGATAACATTTAATTATCTTAGTAAAAAGTTTTAATTTAAATTTTCCCATCAAATTAATTGTATTGGAATAATCTCGACTAAAAATGTCACAAAAAAAAGTTTAAACTATTGCCCCGACCGACCAATATGGCATCCAGTGGCGCAGGCGTCACCCTTTTTAAACCTCTTAATGAGGGATGCGCCATCCAGTTATTTGTTAGGAGCTTTAGCATAAAAGCTACTTCTAAGAATGCGCCCTTGGTCTGTACGTTTATCCAGCCGGCCGGCCGCCGTTTGCACGATAACTTGAAAACGGATTAACTTTTTTAAATTCTGTTTTCAGAAATATGACCATCAAAGTCTTAGCTCGGCCGTATCAACTTTTCAGAATTTTTCGTAGACCCCTTCACGTCGAATTCACGTGCTAAAACAGTGAGTGTAAAGAATACCAAGCTAATGGCATGTCATATAACAATCGATTTATCAAGAAGGAATACATTGTTACTGTCTGTTCATCTTTCTAAGCCTTACTGACATCGGCGCGCGCACGTGAAATCGCTTTGTCGACGCACGATTGCTCAAGTGCTCATAATCTACGAGCGTATATTCAGTTGCGAAAGAATAGAGATAATTATTGGTTTTATAATGGCTTAACTGTGTACCCCTTCATAATTTCTACATTTTTTGAGGTAGAAGGTTGAAATTCGGAATGTAGCTTCCTAGGGACATGTCCATCTGCACTATTTAGTTTGGTATTGATTGGTACACTGGGGTCGGAATTACCGGGGTGGGATTGAGATAGGACAACATATCTGTGTGCTATTTAGATACGTAAAGGCGTGAACTTCGGTATCCAGATTCCTCTAGGCAAGATCTACAATACTATGAAGTTTAGGCCCAGGTGTTCCATTGGGGTCGGATTTGCGGGGGTGGTAGTCACGTGGTCTTTAGAACTACGCTAACATATGGCTTGTGATATATCATACGTTCGGAAATGATAAGAAAGGAAAGAAAATAAGAGCTTTTTTTTACATTTTCTACATATTACGTTCGAGAAAATTAATTTTTGATTAAAAAATTTGGGGAAAGGTAAAAAGTGCAGATAAAGGGTAAAAATAGATGACTTCAGGATCTGCTACTTGCCTACTCGGAGGGAGGGGAGGGGGATTAATTTTTTTAATAAATTTTTAAATGTATTTCTCCTTCAGTGCTAAAGCTCCTCCTTGGAATGTTTACAAGATTTTATTTATTAGGAGCTTTAGCATAAAAACTACTTCTAAGAATGCGTCCTTGGTCTGTACGTTTATCCGGCCGTCCGGCAGCCGTTTGCACGATAACTTGAAAAGGGATTAACTTTTTCAAATTCTGTTTTCAGAAATATGACCACCAAAGTCTTAGCTCGGCCGTATCAACTTTTCAGAATTTTCCGTGGACCCCTTCAAGTCGAATTCACGTGCTAAAACAGTGAATTTAAAGAATTCAAAGATACTGGCATGTCATATAACAATCGATCGCGCGCGCACGTGAAATCGCTTTGTCGACGCACGATTGCTCAAGTGCTCGTAATCTATAAGCTTACTAGCTGAAAACCCGGCGTCGCCCGGGACTTTACTTATCCTCTTGTTGGGTTGACCTGCCTCAGATTAAAATATCCATTTTCACCACCGGGAAATATCACTGGATAGTTTAGATCTCATCTTTCCTTCGAAGTTTTCCTTGCCTCTGACGTAGACGTTCTTATACCCTCCTGCTCTAGACAAAGCTCCCGTTGTTCAGATGTTTCCGATGCCCATTTATCTTTTAGCTGCAGAGTTTCCTGACCAATACTCGTTCTTTCTCTTTCCTTTTCAAACACAAACAAATACACAAACTTTTATCAGTCGTCTGGACATTTGTTAGAGGGCTCAAGGGAGACACGTCTCGATAGGCACTTCCCTATCCTTATCGTCTGCTATACTCATTTTATGTTTAATAGCATAAAACGAATGTTTTACCATTGCATCATAATTTTATGCTCATTCTATCCTATCCTATCCTATGCTCGAGTTTTTGAAAATAAAGTTCGAAAGTTGGTAGATCTGCTCACGAAATGTCAAATATTGGCGAGACTCTCAAATAGTGGCTTTTTACGTACATCTTTTACTGTGGCTAAAAGAAAAATTACTCCCAACCAAATTGACGATATTATTACTGCAGAAATTCCTGATGTCAACACTGACAAAAAATTACACGACATAGTTGTCAAAAACATGATCCACGGGCCCTTCGGGCACACAACAAACACAATCATCCCCGTGCATGAAGGACGGAAAGTGAACCAGGAAGTGCCCCCGGGCGCTTCTAATGCTATTTATCTCCAATCTTACAAAATTTGAATAAAAGCAAACGTCAGTACCTATTCACAAAGCAAAAAATAAAATCCGAATTGCAAAGCAAATCGAAGTCCGTGGGAATAGCCAAAACGTATTAATATCAATACGAAATGAAACAACAATAGCATCGCAAATTAAACAAATCTAAACACAGAAGATAAACATCAATAATTATACGACAGGTAACCCTTAGATCAGACGTGTCCAGCGCGTCAAACAATAACGCTAAGATGAAGTTTGGCAGACACGACCTAAAGCGCGTTTTAAACACAGTTTATTTATAATATTGTGGTTTTAAAGTTAAGGCAAAGATCAGAACTAAAGTGTTATTATGGTAACATTAAAGTTATTAGGTTTGGTCACTTCACAAAATATTGGGCAAACCTATCCATAAAGGGGTAAACGGTATGGTATTTATCTCTAATTTATCTAATCGCTCTTTGTCTTTATTCTATAAGCCATTGTTGAATAATAAAAATTCTAAGTAATGGTTTAAGATAATTAGGTTGCAATAACTGAATGAAAATATTTTATGTTCAGATACATGATTTTACTTTTCAAATGTAAAAACCATGTTATCAATGAAAGGATATTACATTTTAAAGAAGAAAAAATCTCTTTGCTATCCAAAGATTATTATACAAGTAAAAATATTGCAACAATTAAAATTCTTCTGCTCATCCTGAGTTTAACAATAATACTGTCGTAACAATCGAAACAATTCCTTTTCGATTAGCCAATAGGATCGCCTGAAGCTACACAGACACAAACGTACAGATTTTTGGTTTTATATATATATATATGTAAGTAGCGGAAAAATGTCCATCTGCACTGTTTAGTTTGGTTTTGATTGGCATACGGGGGTGGGATTCAGAGAAGGCAACATATCTATGTGGTATTTAGGTACGTAAAGGCGTAAAATCCAGTATCCAGATTCCTCTAGGCAAGATCTACATTAAATGTACTATGAAGTTTAGGCCCAATTGTTCGAGTGGGATCGGATTTGCGGGGGTGGCAGTCACTTGGTCCTTAGAAGTATAGCAACATATGGCATGTGATATATCATACGTTCGAAAATAATGAGAAAGGAAAGAAGATACGAGGTTTTTTACATTTTTTACATATTACTTCGAAGAAATCAATTTATTGATTAAAAAAACTTGGGGGAAGTTAAACGTGCACCTCAACGGGTAAAAATAGCCGACCCCCCCCATCCCCCCCCGGAGGCGGGGGGGGGGGGGGATTAATTTCTTTATAATAAGCGTATAAATGTATTTCTGCTTCACTGCTAAAGCTCCTCCTTGGAATGTTTACAAGATTTTATTTATATAGGTCACTGGTTGGAAACAATGAAGGATGTATTGTTGCCCGGACCCCGATGATCATGTGGCTTTTGAGTGCCCTGGCCAAGGATGTGAATAAAAGAACAAAGAACATCATTGGCCCTGGCCTGTTTCTCGTTGGCCTCGCGGGTCTAGAAGTGACGTCACAGTTAGTTTGTTTGCAAATTTCCTCGCTAGATGGTAGCATCGCATAAGCAATCCTTGTTATTTTATTATCCTTGATTAAAGCTCTAGATTAGTAATCCAGAGGTTTAATCCCCGTGTCTAGCGTTAAAAAGTTGAACTTCCGCTGGCACCCAGTAGGAAAAGCAGCGATGCGGAGGGAGGGAGGCCTCCCTCGAAGGCCACGTCGTTCGTCGTCTTTTGATATTTTGTAGCGACTGCTGTCATTCGAGATGAGCGAGCGGTAGACGGCGCTAAATGCAGCTCGAAAATAATAATCTGCATTACTATGCTCGTCGCTTTGTTATCCCCCCTGTGGGATCGAAAAAAAAAACAACAACAACAACAACAAAAAAAACAAAACAAAAAACAAAGTCCAGTGCGTAAAAAGTTTGTTGAATCAGATCAGTCCCATGGAATATATCGAGACGCAGCGTTTATCACGACCTAGCGATGGTACGATTACGACGCTTGCCTGAGCGGATAACGGCGCTCTACCTCTCTTTGTTCTCTTTCACTCGCTGCGGGTCTCTGTATGTTTTGTCTCTTTTTCTTTCTTTCTCTCTCCCCCGCAACCAACCAGCCAGACAGCCAACCAACCAACCAACCAACACTGTACCTAACCAACAAGCAAGCAAAGTAGCTAACACAAGCCAACCAACTACCCATCCATCCATCTATCCATTCTTGTAGCCCCTCCTCCTCCTCCTACTTATTATTATTCTTCCACATCCTCCTTCTCCTCCTCCTTCACCTTCACCTCCTCCTCCTCCTCTTCCCTCTGCCTGCTATTGGACTTAAGCAATGGCTGAAAGCGAAAGCTCATCTTCCCCCGATAACAGGAATCCCGTTGCAGGTAGGCTCAATTGAATGTGCAAGTGGGAATTTAAACATCTTCAATTGGTTTCAGTGCATTCAAAGAATGCGAGTTTACACATTCGGATGCGGGAAGCGTTCATTTTGTCCACCCCCGAAGCCCACCAAATTCACAGAATGAACCCACGCTTGTTTCAAGTGGATAATAAGGAGGAGGAGAAAAGTAGGTTTACCATAAACACTGAATAAACCAACCTGCCCCTAGCTAGTACGTGGAACCTCCTAAAATGTCCAAATGGCTTGCTAGAGTCGAACGTCTAAACTCGCATTTCATTTTTCACCCACTCGAACGTGGATTTCTGCACGGAATTGGAACACTTTACCCTTTCTCTAGTCGGCCCCTTCTCGTCTTCTCCTCTTGCGTTGCCACCCTTACTTTACTTACTTACTTACTCACTCACTTAATTAATTAATTAATTACTTGCTTATTTACTTATTATCCTAACTTAACATCGAACCAATAAAGCAACCGCAAGAGAAGGTGGTGTATGTGTATTTTAGTATACCAAGGCTCATACTAATTCAGGATTCGTTAAAACTTGAGGAAAATAAACATAAAATTTAACGAAATGTTAACACACTTTGAGTATAATTTCTTATGCACATTCCGCGTTATCCGTCACTAAAGAGTTAGTTATCCAGATCGCTACGCACAAAGCTGACATCTTAAACCCGCTACTCCATAAACTCGGGCTTAAAAAGTGAGCTTACAGTTGTAGCGGTCCGGATAACCAACTCTTTAGTGACGAATAACGTGGAATGTGCATAAGAAATTTATACAGAGAGTTTATGCTGCTAGTGTGTTAACAATTCGTTAAATTTTATGTTTATTTTCCGTAAGTTTTAACAAATCCTGAATTAGTATGAGCCTTGGTATACTAAAACACACATACCGAGGAGGTTTCTATTATGTAGAGAATAATTGGCATATGTGTTTGTTTTATTGCGTATTGCACGCATTGTTTTTCTTTTTCGCTTGCGATACACATAGACCTCTTTTTAAAGGAAATGCTCGTTATCATCAAATAATTATATCTTGCCAGTTTTTTTCAAACAGAAAAGCGAAAGTGCTCCGAAATGGACGATGGCAGTGACTCGGAGGACGAAGAAGGAAAGAGAGAGAACGCAGAATCGATGGTGGAGACGGACGAGAAAAAATGGAAGAAGAAGAAACCTTTTTTCTCTTTTCAAATGACGCCTGCAAGCACTGACGATGCCGAAGAGAAACGCAACAAAAACACTGGGCCCATCTGTTTAAAGCTAGGAATTCAAGTAAATATCTGAGCTTTGAGTTAAACGATTCTAATAAATATTATAAAATAAGGACTCTAAGATTAGCAAAGGGTAGAAGCTTTTATTGCCTACGCGTTTCGTATTAACTACATCATCAGGGAAATGATACAACTACAAGTGGGGCTGATTGCGTTCACAATTTATGGATATGCCCCACCAATCAAAAAGCTAGTTTCAACCGTGGGGCTAACAAGGAATGTTATTTGTTCAAATGCACAATCATGACTCATATTGCCATGTGTAGATAAGTTAATAAACATAATTGAAAAAGAAAATAAATATAAACAAATAAATTAAAATGAAGGAAATCATAATTAACATAATATAACAAAGACTTATAATCGGAGTAAAATATTCATCGTGATAATCGATACTTTGACGATCGATGTTTTTATTGTTCCCGTGATCGATTATTGTTCTTGCTGACGATTACTTCGTTTATCACATCGAGAATCGGGTTCTTAATAAAATTTGTCTGGTTGTTCAATAGCAATGTCTCTCCTGCCAATACGTGTCTTCTGATTTCTAGGGTTTCCAACATGAGGATCCGTCTCTGGTCTTTTTCTTTCTTGACAATGGTCATAATTTCTTGAATATCGGCGAACGGGTGTTTCATTTTACTGAATCGACATTCTACTGCATAGCAAAGAAGACATCTGCGGTCATAAATGCCGTCGCACCTAGGCATAATCGTTATATCATAAAGAATAGCCAACAACTTGCGGACATAATGAAATCCTTACAAATTGAAGATCGTTTCCTGATTATATCTCTTGACATCGTTAATTTGTATACCAACATTCCCTTCTTGGAAACTATTGATATCATTGACAAAAGACTTTCCAATGAAAACGTAGATGAGGATGTGCGTAACGATGTCAAGGTATCGTTGAAAATAATACAAAGACAGAACTATTTCCAATATAAGAATTCGTTCTATGAGATGCCCACGGGAGTCTTAATGGGATCTCCGATCAGCGCGACTGTGGCTGAGGAATTCTTGCAAGAATTAGAAGAAAGATGTGTAACACCTCTCATTGAACAACATAAAATTGTCTTCTACGCTAGGTATGTCGATGACACCATTGTAATCATCGATACATCGAGTGTTAGTGCGGACCAGTTACTTATTGAATTTAACCAGTTCCATCCAAACATGGCATACACAATGGAAATAGAACAGCAAGGAACCATCAATTTCCTAGACATGTCAATGAAAAGAATACCCGACAAGAGAAGTCTTGAGTTCAACATCTACAGGAAGCCCACAACAACAGACAATATAATTGGCTTCAGTTCCAATCATCCTCCGCAACAAAAAAAGCGCTGCTCTGAGGTATTACTTTCAGAGAGCTTATAGCTACCCATTAAAAAACGGAATACAGAAAGGAAGAACTAGCATTGATATATGACGTAGCACGAAATAATTCCTTCCCGGATACAATTACAAGAACGATAATGAATCGCGTTAAGCAAGTTAAACACCCAGATAAAGTTAAGCACCCAGATAAGGAAGTAGAAGAAAAGCAAAAATATGTGGCATTTACATATACAGGCCCAGAGATTACAAAAATCAGCAACATATTCAAAAACAAAGGATTAAAAATTGGATATAGAACAAGGAACAAGTGTGGGTATGTGCTAAACCCAGATGAAAAGTATGATGACCAAGAAGACCAATACAAATCTAGCGGCGTCTACAAATTAACATGCAAGGTGTGTGGAGCGTTTTACGTGGGATCTACGAGAAGGTCATTTAGAATACGGTTTGATGACCATCGCAGATCGTGGGTAAATAGAGATGGTAATTCTGCGTTTGCGACTCATTTGATTAAAATGAAACACCCGTTCGCCGATATTCAAGAAATTATGACCATTGTCAAGAAAGAAAAAGACCAGAGACGGATCCTCATGTTGGAAACCCTAGAAATCAGAAGACACGTATTGGCAGGAGAGACATTGCTATTGAACAACCAGACAAATTTTATTAAGAACCCGATTCTCGATGTGATAAACGAAGTAATCGTCAGCAAGAACAATAATCGATCACGGGAACAATAAAAACATCGATCGTCAAAGTATCGATTATCACGATGAATATTTTACTCCGATTATAAGTCTTTGTTATATTATGTTAATTATGATTTCCTTCATTTTAATTTATTTGTTTATATTTATTTTCTTTTTCAATTATGTTTATTAACTTATCTACACATGGCAATATGAGTCATGATTGTGCATTTGAACAAATAACATTCCTTGTTAGCCCCACGGTTGAAACTAGCTTTTTGATTGGTGGGGCATATCCATAAATTGTGAACGCAATCAGCCCCACTTGTAGTTGTATCATTTCCCTGATGATGTAGTTAATACGAAACGCGTAGGCAATAAAAGCTTCTACCCTTTGCTAATCTTAGAGTCCTTATTTTATAATATTTATATAAGCAAAGTCGACCAATATGCAGATTCTTGAGATTCTAATAAATTAGGCAATGTTGGATTGGCTTTTGTTCCTTCTACGATTTTCAAACTACTCTCGTTTGTCTTCGACTTTGCCATGGACGAATCGTTTGTCTGGATCTCCATTACCAAAATGTGCCATGTTCTTCGACGGCTCAAAATGTTACGCCGCTCGATTTTTTAATATGCTTTGTACTTTATACGTTTTAAATGTAAACAACTTTGTCTTCTCCTTATCGAACCGACACTGTCTTGCACGTCATCCTTTGACTTTGTCACGTGCACGTATAAACCGCATAAATTTTCTCTGCTCTCGAAACTCCGTGCTGCTTTTTTTTCTCGAAAAACACTACTGTCGATAGCTTTTCGTTTTGCAGACTTTCCATCGATCTCTTTTCCTTACCCGGCAGGTATTCCATAACTTTATTTCCTCGTGCTATCGTTCCACAATGTTTTTGCCCCATTCCCTCACTTTTTCCTCGTATCCTATCTCGGTCCCTGCACTTTTTTCTTAAACTTTTTACCATGCTGTTTTCTCGTCTGCTGTGCTTTGTGCATCTCGTCTCCCTCCGTCGTACAAAACGTGTTTTAAGGTGTGTGTTTCTTGCTGCAATTGCGATTGCTTTTAACATCAAAATTTGTTTCTGTCAATGCGTCGATTGGCTACCTTTTCTGTATAGTCGACTGGATGTTTGTTTCTTTCTTGTCAATTTGTTTAGTCAATGCATCTTTATCGCTTTGTACTGGACACAAAAAAGGAAAAACTATTACTGTAATGAAAAGCCTTGATGACGTAAGTCATGTGTGGAAACTAGGAAATGTACCTCTCTCTCTCTCTCTCTCTCTCTCTCTCTCTCTCTCATTTAATTTTTACTGTTATTTTCGTAACAATAAATTGCAGTTACAGTGACTAGAAGAAATAGTGTGTCCATTGAATACTAAGTGTACCTGTGAGAAGCGTAATGATGACAGATGGCATGACTATCTAATGTGCTGACAATTACTCTATAATGCATGGCATTCAATGTAGGTTTAACAGCATTAATGCTTTAAAAATACGTGTTTAATATAATAAAATAAGATTGTAAACTTGAAATAATATGCAGATAAACCTAATCAAATGGATTTCAAAGCAGTATTTGTTTTATTTATTGTTTAATCGAATAGTCATTTTTCTCATTTCTTGGTTGGTTTTCATTTGTTTTACGGTTTTGTTATGTCTCTAAATTAAAATTTAAAATATAATAATATAAGCTAGGACGATTATCACTAACAATAGAAATGGAAGTAAAATGCCGAATTATTTGATTTGATTTTGAAAGTGGAAGATAGATTCACACGGTGAAACAGAATTGCATTTGGACGTGCTAAATGATATTGCAAAATGTTTGTCTGTGAAACGTATAAATCCTGTTGGATGCAATCTCCATAACACTGCAATAACAAATAACATTTTAAAGTTTTTTGTTCTTACACGCTTGCACTTTCTAATAAATTCACTCGACAAAGAAAAAAGTGCAAAACGTGAGAAAAGTAAACTTTTAAACCTCAGACATTGCACGTTTGAATTTATTTACCTAGTTAACATATGTAAAATGATTATATATAAAAAAACAAAACAAAACTAACCACACTAATAAATGATTACCTGTATAGGTTTTGTAATTAGATCGTAAAAAAAGTTAAGAACAAAATGAGGAATAACTCACAATTACTGTAAAAAACAATTTATAAAATCACAGAAAACAATTATAAATATGAAAAATTGTAAAATATAAAAAGAAATTTCAATTTAAAAACCATTACACTTTTCCATATAATTATTTTCTGCGCATAACAACAGCTGTTTGATTAAATAATAAATAAAACGAATACGGCTTTGAAATTCATTTAATTAGGTTTATCTGCATATTATTTCAAGTTTACAATCTTATTTTATTATATTAAACGCGTATTTTTAAAGCGTCAATGCTGTTAAACCTACATTGAATGCCATGCATTATAGAGTAATTGTCGGCGCATTAGATAGTCATGCCATCTGGCGGTGTCATCAGTCATGACGCGAAGTCAGTGCAACTGACACACTATTTCTGCTAGCCACTGTAATTGCAATGAACTCTTGTCGAAAGCAACATCTTTGATTGAATTGTGACGGGAGAACAGAAAAATAAACTTTAAGAGCTGCTTGCTTTGAAAATGATGTAAGTTCAGTTTTCGTATAAAACTAGTAACACGGTTTCTATGGATAGGATCTGTTAATGTTAGGCTGCATTGCATGCTTGCTTAAATTCCTTTATTTTAGTACGAGTGCTTATCGGTCAGCTTAACTGAGTTGAAATGCATTCCTTTGAAGACCTTGAAAATGATTTTTTAATTTTTCACTATATGCATTAATTTTATTTGGAGAAATAGGATGCAACAAGGGCTGGATTATTACCTTTAGAGGCCCTAAGCACTGCACACCTTCCTCAGTATAAATCCCGTTTTTCTGAGGATTCGGGGGTCCCTATTCACATGCTTAGTCTAACGGGGCCCTAAGCACTTGCTTAGTCTATTTATGTATAAATCCAGGGCTGGATGCAACAGATAATTATTTGCATTAAGCCAAATGACAATGCAATCTATATATTTAAGTTACAAGGACGATTCTTTCGACAATTCGTTGGTGAAAACTACTTTATCTATAAACTTCATTTTGGTCGTAAATGAAAGGTCTTGGTCTGTAGATTTGTCAAATTTAGTTTTTCTGTCCATAATTATTACACTGGGGAACAAAAAAAATTTTTTTTCGTGGTGCCTGGAATGTTAGAACTGATTTTGATTATATTTGATGTGTTGATTCAAAATATGAAAACAGTTTCTCTCTATCAGCTATAGTTTTTGAGATACAGCACCATTAACTTAATGCGCTTTTGTTATTTGTTATGGTACAGAGGTGCGACGTTGATATAATAAGTCTGGGAAAAAGTTCGTGGCGTTTTTCCTGATAGATGGCCACGAATTTTACTTAAAAAAACGTCATGATTATCAGCGCCATAATTATCAAAAAAAGAGCGTACCTTGGATTCTTTGGCGTTAAGCTTGGTGACCAAGACAAAACGTGGGCACCACTTGTTGTGTGTAAAATTTTTATGGAACACTTATGGCAATGGACTAATGGACAAAAGAGAAGTCTGAAATTTGGTGTGCCGATGGTTTGGATGGAACTCAGAAACCACAATGATGACTGCTATTTCTGTATTGTGCAACGTTGCGACGTTAGTATCTCGAAAACTAGACCTGATGGAACAAATATAAAGTTATTTTTGAATTCTGTGCCCTAAAATTACCTAAGAACACTTGAAAAATCACCGGCACCAAAATGTGTGTTGACCTGTGTTATAAATTAGCACTAATTTACAATTCAAATTTGCCTTCAGTGCAGCGTATTGAAAGGATAAAAACTGAAACACTTCTGCATTGTTGTTGCACATTTAAGCATTGTTGGCGCCGGGTTGAGACGCACGCAAGAACTGAAAAATCACCTGACCATTTTTGTCTCAGCAACACCTATATATTTAAGTTCTACAAGGATGATTCTTTCGACAGTTCGTTGGAGAAAACTATTGTATCTATAAACTTCATTTTGGTCTTAAATGAAAGGTCTTAGGCTTAGATGTCTCAAATATAGTTTTAGTGTCCACAATTACTATTCATTAGCAGGAATATACTTTTAAAAATTGCTCTAAGCGTATGCGTAGTGATACGATAAAAACTGTCTTAACGTACAGCACATAATGCAGTGCTCCCGCTAGCATATTTTAGGAGGGCGCTGCGCCTGCCATGAGAGTATTGCGCCCTGCCACGACAGTAGTGCGCTCGTTCCCAAAAACACTGCTTTAGCTAAATTATTTACCCATTTAAGTAGATATTTTATTTACAATGGTTGAATAGTTTTCAAAAATATTTTTCTAGACATATAGATGTGAGCATTATTGAACATCTTTCACTTTTGGATTTGGCTGATCTTGAAAATATCCCGTTCATTTATGGGATGTTGGATATACAAGGAATAGCGAAACATTTTGCAGAAGATGAAGAATGGCTCCTAAACGAGTGGCAAGTTTTCTACCGTAATACAAAACTTAAAAATGGAAGACAGATCGTTAAAAGCAATCGTCAGATCTATTTTATGGATCTAAACATGTGAATCAGGAATTACTAAATCTCTTTCCTAGTTTAGCAAAAATATATGCTACTGTTACTGTCTTTCCATTAAGTACTGTGGCAGTGGAAAGAGTTTTTCTCAAATTAAATTAATAAAATCAACCCACAGAAATGCACTGAAAGAGGAAACACTCAAACATATTTGATGTATTAAATTAAACTGCGATATAGATTTATTTAATGAAATTTTACCATTTGCAGTAAACGAATGGTTTAAAATTAAACATAGAAGAATTGCCTCATAGGAGAATTGCCTTATATTTTGTATTTGTTTTATTAAGGAATAAAGTATTGATTTCCTAATATTAATTCCACTTTGAGCCTTGCCCCTGCCTCTCGCCTCCCTTCCCATGAGATGCCTTGACACTGCATGATGCCCTCTTGCTGCAATTGTCACCCTGCCCTCTGTCAATTCTAGTGGGAGCACTGTAATGGACCATTAATTACTTAGGTACAATTGTTTCATTGGCCTCCGTGCAACGTTCTCTGCTTTTAAGCTGCTCTACTATTCTATTATTATTATTTGACGATTTTTGATTTATTTTTTTATTAAAGAGATGGAGATTAATAAGATGTGTTGTTTACCTTCAAATTTTGGCGTGATTCATCTAGTGTTATTTTCAGATCCTTTTGTTTGGGACTATCCCTTGGCTGGTTTTGGTCACCTCCAGGTTAATTAATTAGGAAAATTTATAAATAACTCTTATTTTAAGCACAGTTACAAAAATCCAAGTTCTCTTTGCATGCCTCCTTGTGATACCCTGTAAGAGATACCCAGAAACTACCTCTTTTGTGAATTCTTTTGGATAATTTTTTATTTTCCCTAAACCACTGCAAATTGAGTTGGGGGCTTCCTATAAAGCAAAAGTTCTCTATACCATTTCTTCGAGAACAAGCACACTGGAAATAAATCTCATTTTTTTAAGCAAATTACTGTGCAAGTTTATTTTCAAAGTAATCTCCCTTTGCCTCAATGCTCCACTGTCAGCATCGGTACAATTCTGAAACAGTCCTGAAAAGCTGGTTTATAAGTTTTTATAGCCGTTTGCATGGTTATTTGTTAACCTTTTTGGGACGCCCGAGTACCATATGGCACTTTTACTCGTTTTTATAATATAGTCAGAAATAAAAATTTTTTATCTTTTTAATCATTCAGTCTAAGAAAACGAAAATTACTGTATTCATACAGGAAACCTTTCTCTATAATAATACAGTATAATTAGCTTAGAGAATGAGATATTGTACTTATTATAATTAATTTAAAATGAACAGGCGTGGATGTTACAAACTAAACGTCGATCTTATATACCCATTATATACTTCTTCATTTTTAAATATATTTACTCTCTACTTAATAAAAACCTGCTTTTTATGAAATTTCGTAGCTTCCTTAATTGTTCCATACAAGTTTTTGTGCATAAATATATATAAAAAAATTTTTATCTTACCTTGACTTCATCCTTGTAATTTGAGTGCCCTCTTTGTTTTCGATTTCGCAAAGTTGAACTTTCGCGCCAAATTGCGAGATTGTTATTGCAGTTGGGTATAGGAAACTTTTTTTTTTTTTTTTTTTTAATCCTCAGTCTATTCTTTATTTTAAGTAAAATGTAGGCTGATTCACAACAATGAGGTGTGACTGCCGCCATGATGTCATTTCAGAATGCATTCCGAAATCCCCCCCCCCCCCTCCTCCTCCTCTACAGGGCCGCTTCAATGCTTAGAAGGTTGGAATGTAATTTTGTTTTTATCAGTTTATTGTTTACTTTATAAAGAATTGTTCACGTAACGTTAAGACTTATAATTTGGATGTGGACTAGTAAATGGACTAGTATATATGCATTCGGAATGTTTATATTATAGTTAGAAATTTTTGGTTAACGTTTCATTATTTTGCATGAATAATAAAACATCAATTGAACCAAAAAAATTGTTTTTTCGTTTATGCACCAAATTGTAATAAATGCTTTTAATTTTAAATTAAAATATATTGTAAAATTATATTTACAATATCCAAAATGATTGTAAATTTATTTAAAATTCGCACATAAATTCATTTTCAATTAGCTTCATTTGAAAATGTAAACAGTATTCATTTGTTTCTATATGAATTTTCATGTTTATAAACAAATGTCATTGAATTTATAAAAAATAATTCAAATTTTATAATAATAAATGAATATTTAATTTTATTTTAGCATATATGCAATTTACAAGCGCTATTTTTTTTTGTATAAAATGCACATAAAATCACATTCTCAAGAGCTCTCTGGTGGATAGAGGCGGGGCCTGGATTTGGTTGTAGTTAGATCTACGCGATTACGTCAACTAGCATTAAATTACGTCATGGCGCCAACTTCAAACCCCTGAAATCTCCACATAGTTATGAAAAAAAATTCATAACATTGATAATAAGTAAAATTTCTTAATTATTTTTTAATTCTCATACAGACAATGAAATACTTCACGTTTTCGGCCTAACTTACTAATTGGAAATAATTTTCGTTTTTTTTCTAAAAATTCATTAAAACAAGATTAACTTTTCTTTACTCATATTTGTATTTTTCAGAGTTATTTTTAAAAATAAATTATGCACATAATATAAAATATACTGTTTCATATAGTGGCCTAAACATCAATAAAAACTATGCAAAAAAAAATTCGCCATAAATAGATATACTTTTGAATAAATTAGCGTAATTTTCCTGTTTTTGATCAAAATTTTCCTGTCCTAAAAGGGTTAATGTGTTTATATTCATTAAAAAAGTTATTAATATCTACACAGTGCATCTTTTAAAAATGTCATCCAGATTCAAAATTCAAAAGACAGCACATTTTCATTTTATGAATTGTTCACTTGTTTGTTTCGTTTTTTTTTTCCCCCAGAAAACAAAAGAAACTCCAAATGTTGTGAAAACGAGTGCATCAGTAGCAAAAGCTTTTAATGACGATGTGAGTAAGATTCTGGTTTTCCTCTAAAACCAAAATGTTAATTAAACTGATTAAAATTAGTTTATTTGCATGAAATGTATTTTTTCTCGCATGCTACAGTTCTGTGGGGAACAAACGTTTTGGAAATTTAAGGTTACAGCCGCTTGGAAAAACAAATTGGCTGTTCATTTGCTATTGGGGGGGGGGGGAGTAGCTGCAGTAATACTGCTAATTATGAATGGGCCGAGATCCAATCAACTGATGGGTGACTTTTGAAGCTGTACCCTAGAAGAAACATTATTCTACTGTAAGTCCCATGGTGTTTTCCTATGTTTATCCAATTAGAGAGCTTCATGGTTTTTTGTTGGTTTTTTTTGAGTTTCCCCCACTGAACTGCTTCTATGGCTGCAGCATTATGCTTTGACATAAGAAATTGAATGCTTCTGTTGAGTATCTTTTATCTTTGGCTCTAAAATAACAAAATTACTGGTGAGACTGGTCCATCATGGGACAGTTTAATAAAGGAAAGCAAATGGGGAAAAAACATCTGTGATCTGAAATTGAACCAGCGAAAATGATTGAGGAGTTTTTCCTTCATTTTCCTTTATTTAACAAAAAGGAGGATTTTAAAACGTTTGTTTGATACCCAGAGAAAGTTAAGAAATAAAAAAATTAATAGCGTGTTAAAAAGTCTTGTATTGGTTATTTTTTATTTTTTTGTTTTTCCTTTTACAACTCTTTAGAATGAAAGGAACGATTTCTTAAAACACAAACTGAATCTGCTTTTCCACAAAGATTTTTATTCACCATGAAGATGTATATTTCAACTATCAGCATCAAAATATGCATATTCATAGTGAATAAAAGTCTTTGTGGAAAAGCGGATTCAGTTTGTGTTTTAAGGAATTGGCATGCATAGTATTTAAGGTAATTGATTATTATTTTTTCCAAAAAATGAAGGATTCTTATCGCTAGTTAAGCTTTGAATCGTCAAAATATACACTGCTGGCAAAAAAAATAATAATAATAATGCAATGAGGGTGGAATGGGTCACACATGCTAGTTTTATTTGAAATTTTGCACACATGTAGCATTGATTTTATACAAGAAATGATTCAAATAGCAAGACAATACATCCAGAAGAATTGTGCAGGGTGGCTCCCATGACTCTCCTGGAGAAGAGTGGTTTCGACCAGATTTGCAAGAAATCGTCAGTTTGGCATCTGCATTGTACTGGGACATTTGACTGTAAGTGTGGTGACAATAGCTACAATGCTTCGCACACGCCACCGTGATCCTGTGCAACAACTCACAGAGGTCGGATTGTGGGACTTCGAGAGGCTGGATGGTCTCATCGGCGTATCACGACACAGATCGGTAGTCATTTTTGTGGTGACTTACTGTTGTCAGCAGTGGTTTATGGAAGGAATGTACTCACGTAGCCCTGGTTCTGGACGCCCATGCACTACTGACCCAAGCCAAGACCGTCGGATCATATGAAAAGCTTTGAGCAACTGTATGACATCTAAAGCAGAGATAAGGGCCAAAGTGGCACCAGCTTTGTCAAAACGGGCCATGGGTAACCGTTTGCTAGCTGCAGGACTGCAGGCACGGATCCCTTTAGCCAGACTCCCACTTCTGCAAAACACTGTGCTGCGCAGTTGCAGTGGTGCTTCAAAAAAGCTGAATGAAGGTCTGCAGTCTTTAGTGATGAGAGCAGGTTCTGCCTGTATACCAATGATGGACGTGCACGTGTGCAGCAAAGAGCAACAGATAGCCATCTTCCACAGTGCATCCGTCTACGGCACATCGGTTCCAACCCCTGGCGTATTGGTGTGGGCAGCAATAGTTACAACTTGCGATCATCCTTAGTGTTTATGGATGGAATATTGAACAGCATTCGGTACATCCAGCAGATTGTGGAACCTGTTTTTCTGCCCTTCTTGCAAAGGAGGGTAGCATGTTTTTCCAGCAGCATAACACCCGTCCACACACTGTCCATATTAGCTTGTAGGCCTTACAGCATGTGGCACTACTTCCTTGGCCAGCACGATCTCCAGACTTGTCGTTAATTGAGTATCTATGGAACATGATGGGACGTAACGTTCATCGTCGCTGCACACCAGCTGTAACAATTCCACAATTGCACCAGCATGTTCAGGAAGCTTGAAACAACCTACCCCAAGATAACATAAAGCATCTTCATGACTGTACGCATGCAAGAATCGAGACCTGCATTCAAGCTTGCGGCATTATATGACCTACTCGTGTGGTCTATTGGGGCACGGGAGCCACCCTGTACAATGTTCTTCTGGATATGTTGTCTTGCAATTTGAATCATTTCTTGAATGTCACCAATGCTGCATGTGTGCAAAATTTCAAATAAAACGACCCTTTTTTTTTCTAGGTGTTACTTTTTTTTTTTTTTTTTTTTTTTGCCAACAATGTATAATGCAAACAATTCGGTCTGTGTCAACAGTCAAATTTAAACAATGAAACTTGTGGACAGCTTCTTTATCTTTCAGAAAAGGCCTACCTTGTTTTTTACGTATACTGTTAAATAGGCCTGTCAGTTCAGAATTTAAAAATAGGCCCCTTGTATACTATCTCCTCCGTCAGTTCAGAATTTAAAAACTTTAACCTATTAAAATTTGATGAACTTTATTTTATTCACCTAGCTCAATTTATATATAAAGACACTCATAGCGTATATTAGAAATCCTCCAATGATAACTAATCCATATCATCTCTATCTCACAAGATAGAAAAAAATAGTAATCCCATTTTATAGAGTGAATTACTTGGAGATCAATCTCGATTTCTGGTGCTATCTGTCGGTCAAAATTAAAGAACTTCACGATGCCCTTCTCTTCAATCTTTTTAACCTCTTCTCCTTAGAAGCACTCGCTCGGGCCAAATTACATCTAATTTAATTTCTGTTTACTCTTAAATGTTAACCGATTTACACAGTCCTCTGTTTACTTTACTATTTATTGATGTTGATTTATACAGAGTGAATACAAAAATCTGAACACCCCTTTTACATTTTGAACCAAAGCAGATATGTCAATTTTGATGAATCCAATGAATAGGAAGTTGTGGGTGGCCTATCCCATGGTGCACTTTTCATCACCCCAAATATGCAAATTAGGACACATTCAAAATTTATCTCAAAAACCGTAAGGGATAGAGAAAAAAACCCAATTGCAAACTTGTTCAGCATAAAAAAAACAAACAAAACAAAAAAAAAATCATCGAAATCGAACCAATTGGTGCCCAAAAATCGGTGCACCTTTTGGGCACCTTTTTGGGCAGCAAAAAAAAAAATTTTTATGTTTTGTTAAAAAAAAAATCATTAATATTCAAAATTTAATGGAATATAATAATTTCAGCTAATTATGTCGTTTTCAAAAATTTCAATATTAAGCAGAGGGAATGAAATAAGTTGTTGCTTTGCATCAAGTCTTCACATAAAATAACCTTTTTAATAAGAAAATTGTATTTCACGAACAAATTTATCAAATTTTAGGATGAAGAAGCCGAGGAAATGCCTCCTGAAGCAAGAATGAGAATGCGAAACATAGGAAGGTAATATTATATAAATAATTAAACGCATGTACCGGTAGTTCTTTTAATGAAAAGCAGTAATCTCCGTGCAAAAAGCCAATTTTAAATTGCTGCTTGTAATTTTTAATTTTTAATTTTTGAAGCTTGCATTTTTATTGGCTTGTTGAAGAACAAAATAGAGTTCCCCAGTTCTATGGCTATAAAAACCCATTTTTCAGCATAATGTCCATTCACGTCTATGGTGTTACACTACCCATAGTTTGTCCCCATTTGTCTATCTTTGAAAAGAGGGTGACATTTTCAGGTGGTATAGCATTTGTATCATTTCTTCACTGAAGTATATAGGTCACAGTTTTGCTTTTCAAATCATCGCAAAGATGAATATTCTCACTCGTGGAACCGCTCGCTGTATTATTTTATAATTTTGTCGATTCTTTTTTCTCCTACAGGTTTTCTGATTGGGTCAGATTATAAAAAAAGGGCAAAAATTTGTTAGTCATTCATTGCATCTGCTATTATTCATCCTACGTCGCCGATTAAAGAGTATGCTAGGACTTTTTTTGTTTTCTTGTACATCATTGAAAATTAGCTTTGTTTATTCTTGGATAAGATCAATTGTATATTTGAGATTCAGTTATTTAAAAACCTGCTTACATTATACAGGCCTCGGAACACGTCACTTTTATCACTTTTAGTCCCTTAAAATTGCTTTTTTAAGCAAATAGTCACTAAAATCACTTGTATTTTTTGTTTTAGTTAACGAATTTAATTTTCAATTGAAGATTGTATTTTTTGTGATGTAAACAACGGCAGTGGTAAATTAAAATTTCACTAGCTGACTAAGCCTTATGACTTAGTGTCCTCGGGCATAGGTGTGGTTCGGAAAAAGCATAGCAATCCTAGCAGCATACAGAGAAATACGTAGAGTTGTTTTCTTTTCGTCGCCCGCAAGCTTACGCCGATCGCAATATAAGCGCCAAGTCCAGGTCTAGCAAACGAGCACCACGTGTAATGAATAATTATGAACCTGTGAGAGAGAACAGCACTGATCAAAGTTTGGAAGCTGTTTTTATGGTAATTTGAATTTTTCTAAATTAATGGTAATTGTTCGGCAGACTGTCCCGTACACGTAAGGACAAAAATAAAAAAAAAAATAGCTTATTTTTTTAACCTAATTTAATAAAAATTATTGTTTTAATTTTTGGTTAGATTAAAAGATAAAAAAAAAAAAAAAAGTTGGTAAAAGTACAGATTAGCCTCCCCTAATTTACCTGGATGATGTTGCAGTGCTCCCGCTAGCCTACTTTAGGAGGGCGCTGCGCCCTGCCGCGAGAGTATTGCGCCCTGTCACGAGAGTAGCGCGCTCGTTCCCAAAAACAGTGCTTTTCCACGAAAATAGTGCTTATCAATTTGCTCTTGCTCTTCCATGTATCCTTCCGCCTGATTTTATAAAACAGAAAGCAAGGCTTTTTCTATACAGGTTAGAAAATCCCATGTTAAGAGCTTTGGACATCTTTTTCTCTGGCCGACAGGGTGGCGCTGCGAACAGTGTAGTGGGGAAAAATTCTATCGCTCAGTATGGATTGATATAGGTTTTCTACTTACCGACTGAACTTTTTCTCAAGTATTTTAAGATTTTTGTTTCCAACAATCCGTGAAAAATGAAAACTTCTGTAACGAATTGCAAAACGGGTTATAAGTTGTATGATCCGAATATTAAACTCTTTAGAACTACAAGTGATCCAATTAGAAGGAAATCATGGATAAGAAAGATTCGGATCCTGTGTTGACAGTGAAGTGTTCGTGAATTTAACTTTCAAACAAGTTTTCTCTCATGAAATACATGAAGTAGAAAAAGCTTTCATATTATTCGTTCATAAGTTACATTGCGTGACAGTTCGGGCCACCGCAGCATCCTTTTTTCACGCTCTCAATCTTCTAAGCATTGCAGCGTGCGTGACTTTTTTTTTTTGCTCCCGCTCCCCACGTTTCTCTCTCACTCGTGTCTCAAGAGAAACGGGGGAGGGAGGGGGGAGAGACGATTTCCCGTCCTCTGAACTAGAATTACTGATCTATATAATAAGTTAAATGTCGATTTGTTTGATAACGGTACATGCATAATTAAATCCGTTTACATAAATTATCAAGTTATTGTCAACGGCCTCGGTGGCTCAGCGGTTGAGTGATGCCCGAGGGTGCAGGTTCGATCTCGGTCGAGGACGACAAAGCTTTTTCAGGGGGAAATCCTGAGATCACGCACTTCCTTCAGCAGGATAGTAAAGCCATTGGTCCCGTGTAGTGATTTGCCGGCTACACATTAAAGAACTCTTGCAAGCCAAAATTTGTGGCCCCTATAATGCTGTCCTGATATGACATAGTAGTTGAAAGGGACGTTAATACCAACCAATAAATTCATTGTGACATTTCTCCAGAATATCTCAAAACGATAATTAAAGATGATTAAATTAACCACCACTATTATTAAATAAACTTCATATAATATAAGCAATGATTGGGAGATGTTAACTACATAATATAAAAATTGCTTTTAATCATTGTTTAATGATAACGATTAAAATTAATTGTTTATTAAAGTTCAACATGTTGAGGTGAAAATCAAATAAAGAAATCAATTAAATTAAAATTATTTCATCAATTTTTATTACCAATCCTATAGGGTGAATCGGAAATCTCCCCACTACACTGTCTTTTGCGCCATCTGGCGAGCAAAGAAAAAATAGGACCAAACTTTGCTATAGTGACGTCACGCGACTTTCAAACCTGTATAGAAAAAACCTTGCAGAAAGCACACAGCAAGCCCTGCTTTAGGCTTAGCCCTACCCCCCCCCCCCCCTCCCCCGGGGGTGGCTTGGGGCGTCATGATGTGCCCTCTTGCTGCAGTTGACACCCTGCTCTCTGTCAATTTTAGTGGGAGCACTGTGTTGTCCAGCCCAGTTACGTTCATGCTTTGAATTTATTAGGTTAAAATATAGAATTAGCTTGCGCTGGCGAAAGTAGTCCAATGGGGCAGTCTGTAAAATGGTTACCAAATTAAGCAATTTAAAATTTTTGTAAAGAGTTAACAGTTCTATATAATTTAGTGCATAATCTTATGAAGACGAGGAGGAAAAATAGGAAAATGTAAATTTCGAAACGATTACTTTGCAAAACAAGATGCAAATTCTTATAAAGTCTCATCTTAGGGACACAAGCTCAACGATCATGGATTATTCTGTAAAATTAGTGCCTGTGTAGTGTATATTGAAAGAAAAAGCTTCCAAGCAATTCTATTGCATTCTGAAACTGATAAACATAGAAGCAGTGAAAGCCTCAGTTCTCAACAAATGCATCTAACGACAAGTAAAGTGCCAGAAAACGAAACGTCGAGTCAAGTGGGTGAAACTAAAACGGTCCAACTCTTTAGCAATAAGGATCAAGCAATTGCTGCAGAATTAATTTGAGTTATGAAAGCAGTATGCAGCAGCAATTATTCAGCTGCATCATGTCAAAACATAACTGAAACATTGGCTGTCACGTTCCCTTGTGTTTTCAGCGATAAGTCAACAATTTCATTAACTGCCAAAAAATGCATTACATAGTTATTAACAGATGCCATTGCTCCATATGATGATTTTATGCCTTACCTAAAAAAAAAAAGAGAAATATATCAAACAAATTAAATAAAACTATAATTTTATAATAATTATATAGACATTTGCAGACATTTTTCCTCGGCAAGGCTGATGCCATACCTTGCATTGTAAAAATTACTAAAGCAAATAATGAAGCAATTTTATTTCTTTGCAACCTTCAAGTGATAAGCTGTGATGGCCCAAATGTTAATATAAAAGTACTTTGTTTATTTAATGAAGATGTATTAGCTAATAGTTGTAAAGGATTACCATGCAGCATAGACTTAGTCTGTATAATAAAAGAAAAAACTGGCATGGTGCCAGAATTTCATATTAGCCAATCAAATGCACTCGGCCAGGCATCTGACTGGCTAATAGCACATTCTGGCATCATGCCAGTTTTTTTTTTATTCTAGTGCCTAACTGAAATCACTAGAATCATTTGGAGAAAATGCATCTGAACCTTTCGTTGCTGTATATCATCGTTATTTGTAATGGATGGCCCTCCAGATTTGAAGATTATTTTTAAAAAATATCAACAAGATTATTTAAGTCTACCTACAAATGTACGTAGTTCTTAAACATTCACTCCTGCTTTAGATGGCTGGCATTTGGAGATACTGCAAAACGGTTACTAGCGCAATGGGAAAGAATCCTCTTCTATTTCCTAAAGCATATTCCATTAAGAAAAAATTCTGAAACCATTTTATGTGCAAGTTCATGTAGAAAAATTGCAAACATTCTAGACAATCGAGCATTAACAAAAGCAGAGTTATAGTTTGCAGAATATTGCTCAAAATGTTCACAAAAATTTCAAAAAGAGTGAACCTCCTGTTCATGTGCTACATAAGTGAATTGTTTAATTTACTCTACAACACTGGTTGGACAGATTTGCACATCAAATGTTGCAAAAATTAAATCAGATGCAAGCTCTACGTCAATAGAAGAAAGTATTATGCTTGCAGGAGAAAATTTGCTTCCTTTAAAGAAATAGATTGCCCAAAGGAAGGGAAACTCGAATTATTACGTCAGTGAACAAGAAGTACTGCTCAAAAGTTATCAAAACAAAGATGATATTTCAAAAGGTTCCTTTCTACTAAGGTTTGGGCAAATTTATACACCAAATCACCATCCAACCCATTGCTTTTTTTTTTTTGTACTGTGTTTGTTGAGAATTTTTTCCTGGATATGGATGGATCCATCCACACAACATATCCCTTTGTGGTTCCACCAAACCAAATTTTGAACTCAAAACAAATAGGTTTACTTTTGAGGAACTGCTTGTATCCATGACTTCCAAAATACTCACACATGAATTCATCAACACAGTAGAACTGTTCTACTGGAGCATATTTCAAATATTTGGCATATTGATCGTTCAAATCTTAGTTGTTGTTTTCTGCAACATGCAGGTTGGTAGATATTGTCCCTTCAGATCTGTCCCTTCTCATTGAGTTTGCAACTACCTTGTGATGAACATCGGCAGCTTGTTCCCAGTATAACCTCCTTCTGGTTGTTGAACCCATTGTGCTGTCATTCATGGCTGGTATGCCAGGGGGGGCTATTCCAACAGATAACGCTCGACCCCACACTGCCGCTGCAACCCAACGTGCCCTTCAGGGTGTCCACATCCTACCATGGCCAGCATGATCACCAGATCTGTCGCCCATCGAGAACGTCTGGGACATGGTCGGACGCCGTGTCAGGGCTCTTCCACAACCAGCAACAACTGTCGCTGATCTGACCATCCAGGTACAACAGGTATGGAATGCCATATCACAAAATGACATTCGGCATCTCTACGACCGTATGCATGCACGTGTGCAGGCCTGCATTGACCAGCGCGGCGACTACAGTGGGTACTAAAGTACATTCACCATGCATAGGGTGGCGCTGGTGGCGCCCCCTACAAGTTGTAACCTTGAAACTTGAATCAATTGAATAAATACCATAGCTGAATATACTGTCCAAATTTCATTCATCTAGCCCAAGTCCTTTGTGTTGTTGGGATGTTTTTTCTGCCAGTGTAGGACAGCAAAATTGAAATTTGTCTGTAGCCCTAAATTTACCACATGCTCTATTCACATGATTATAACTTATTTTTACACCCTTTTAAGTAGCAAAAATGTATGTACTAAATACTTAATATAGACTACTAAAATTTAGAAAAATTACCTTGAAGTTGTAGACATAGCAACAGCATGAAAATCTGAGTCAACAAAATCGCATATAAAAAGGAAACTGCTTGCAATATTGTGAGAATAACTTTACACAAATAAAATTGAAACGTTTAGACCAGTGTTTCTCAAACTGTGTACCGCAAGAGATTTGCTACTGTGCTGCGGGATTTTTCGAAAAAATTAAAAATTACTTCAATAAATTTAAAAATATTAAATTTCCACCCTAAATTAATAAAATTTAGATTATTTCCTGTGTGCCACAAAAATTTTTTTAAAACTTTTTGTGTGCAGCGAGATAAAAAAGTTTGAGAAACACTGGTTTAGACACTAACAAGTGGCTCCATTTTGAACAACTTTAATAGAAAAAATTTTTTTTACAAGCATCCTACATATGAACGCCAGGCATAAATGGGTTAAGTGGAGTTCAACACAAATTTCAGCATAAAAATTTATCCATATAAGCGGATTATCCTTTTATCCGGTATCCTTTTAAGCAGAGTTAAAATGCATTGAAATCATCTACAGAAAAATGGGACCGTGCACACTTTATCCTTATGAGCTGATTATCCTTATATCAGGGATTATTATATTGAGGGTCGACTGTAAAATAATTAATCACCATTCATTGTGTGTGTTTGTTCCAGGCTGCGTACAGATACACTACATGATCAAAGGAGTTGGGACACCCCTGTGAACACCTGGGGTGTTTCTCCTGGACTGGACTGGGCGCGCTCATCAAGGTGGACGGAAACCTCAATGCTGATGGCTACAGGACCATTCTGGATAACGGGGCCCTTTCAGCGCTGTGGGAACACTTCAGTGACGGGCCGTTCCTCTTCCAGCACGACAATGCACCTTGCCACAAAGCAAGATCCATATCCGACTGGTTTGACGAGATGTGGGTTGAAGAACTGGATTGGCCTGCCCAGAGTCCTGATCTCAATCCGCCATCGAACATCTTTGGGATGAATTGGAACGACGTGTGAGATTCAGGATGGTTCGCCCTACATCTGTCCAGGAATTGACCACAACACTACTCGACCTGTGGACACTTACCGTAAACTTGTGGACAGTATGCCATGTAGGGTAGTGATAGCAGCTTGGGGTGGTCCTACACACTGCTGATTGAAGCTTTTTGTGGCTTTACGGTAGAGCAACCGGTGTCCTTTGATCACATAGTATATAACTTGTGTAAAAGGTGCAAAATGACCTTAGTAGTCGAAGCCAAAAATTCTAATAAACCAACCAACTAACCATTCATTGTGTTTTATGTACATTTAGTTTTTATTTTCCTACCATCCTTTAAAAAAATTTTTTTTTTTGGTGCGTTTTTTGCTTGCCTATTTTCTGAGTTTTTGTGCCTTAGCGCTAGTTAAAAATTGTATCGGGCCCGTAAAATGATATTTTTCAGATAATCGTTGCCCATTAGCAATCCTTTTATATAGGAATATAAATTGAGCGTTTCTGAGCATAAATACAGTATGGACCCGGTCGAACGCGGTCCGCTGCAGTGCGAAATTGGCTCCAATGCCGTTTTGGCTTGGCTCCCAAAAGCCATGATTTCATCAGTCCATGCTCTGAATTTATTATTCTAACATGTTTGCTTGAACGTGGCTCGATAAAACGCGATTGCAAAATCATGGCTCCCGATCGCGTTTGACCGAGTCCGTAGTGTATATAATTACAGCATCCATATCAAAATGGGCAGTTTAATTATCCTATATATTAAAAGGCACAGCACTTTTTTTAAGAGCAAAATCGGTACTTCTGCGCATGCGCATTGATCTTTATTATCTTGTTAATTGTTGTATGTAATTGTTGTTAATTTTGATCATCACTGCTAGCAAAGTTCTTGATTGTGAGAGGATTGGTTGAGTGTTTATGAAACCACACAGTTTGCCTTCAAATTTTGGTGGATTCCATCTTGTTCTTTAATAATATCTAATGTAGATTCTATCAAAAATTGTTGTACATTTTTCTGTGTTGACTCGATAAATATTACAAATTGAATTAAATTTTAAACTGGCTAAAATAGTTTTAGGTAGGTCATTGTACAAAAAATTGCTCAAAAATTGAGCCAGTAGATATGGAGCATTGTTGCTGTAGGTGCATGGAAGGCTATCTTTATTATACACGTTCAACAAAGTAGAAAATTTCTTTAATTTTGAAATTTTAGGTTTAAATTTTCCAGGGGTCTATCTACAATTTCAAAATCCATACCCTAGATGTTTGGGAAAAGTTTTAACAAAAATATAAATTACTGAGATTATTTTAAAGAAGCCTATTTTATTTATTTGAATTTACATTTTTTACATTGATAAACACCCGTTTTCGAAGGTAATACGTTGATAAACACTGTTAAAATTTTGTGAAGATACCATTTCCGATCAAAATAATTTTGTGAAGGTACCCTTAAACTACCAAATAAACCCTAGATAGACCCCTGTTTTCTCACATGTTCATTTTGTAACTACTGTATTAATTAAAGGCAGCAGGGGTTAATTAAAAGAAAAATATTTCAAGAGACAATCTTCATAGGCAGTAAATTGTTAGGTGTCATTTAGATTATTTTTTCAACAATTTTTTTCCTCATTTATATCATCAATTTTTTTTTTTTAATTGCAAGTGTGCTAGCCAATATTAAATTTCTTGTTTGGTTTTCATAAAGTTTGAATACATTTTTTCCTAATGACTTTCTTTTTTCATTTATAAATTCAATAATTTCAATTTATTTTAGTTTCTAAGTTGTTGTTTTTGTGTGTGTGTGTGTGTGTGTGTGTGTGTGTGTGTGTGTGTGTGTGT
>JAHWFO010002062.1:4112514-4136748 GCA_023313115.1 Rhysida immarginata
GTGTGTGTGTGTGTGTGTGTGTGTGTGTGTGTGTGTGTGTGTGTGTGATGTATAGGGTGATTAAGAAAGGTAGGTCAAGAATGAAATACCATGTACAATTTGTAGCGGGGAAGAGTAACCCCGGAAATGCATCTGTATAGAGGTTGGTTGAAAGGATCAAGCAACCTACACTCGAGAGAAGAAAGAAATGCATTACGATAGGAATCTGTTTTTTGTTTTTTTTTCAGGTAGCCCTTTTTGGTTCGTTTGTCCCTAACTCGAGGGATTGTGTTAGTGATCCAACACTTATCTTTTTCAAGGCCTAGACGTTAGTGCTCCTAGACAAAATTATACAGGTTGATTCAGAAAGGTAGGTCAAGAATGAAATACCATGTACAGTTTGTAGCGGGGAACAAAATTTTTCCTATAAACACTGGTCTGGAAATGCATCCTTACAGAGGTAGGAATGGATGTGCATTACCCGGACGGCAATGGTAGGGTCCATGTAAATTAGGATCTAAACATGTAAATCGTTCGTGTTCTCTCCTTTAAAAGGGAGGAAACGAAACGTGTAACTCCATTGTTGTACAATGGGTCGCTTGACCAATGCGGAGCTGGCAGACATGCATCTCGTCTATGGTGAGGCACAAGGTAATGCTACTGGAGCGGAAAGGATTTACCAACAGCGTGTGGAGAAGTCGGTGATTCTCCGGACATCTTCACCAGAGTTTGCGAGAATCTCGTCCGCAGACTAAACACCTGCATTGAGGCTCAGGGTCGGCATTTTGAACACTTACTGTAATGTCATTCCTACCTCATACAAGTTGCATTATCTCTGTAAGGATGCATTTCCGGACCCGTGTTTACAGGAAAAATTTTGTTCCCCGCTACAAACTGTACATGGTATTTCATTCTTGACCTACCTTTCTGAATCGCCCTGTATAATTTGGTCTAGAAGCAATAACGTCTAGGCCTTGAAAAAGATTAGTGTCGGATCACTAACACAATCCCTCGAGTGAGGGACAAACGAACCAAAAGGGCTACCTGATTCCTATCGCTAATGCATTTCTTTCTTCTCTCGAGTGTAGGTTGCTTGATCCTTTCCTTGAGGTTTACCAGTTTTGGTTTGAGAGTAAATACAGGGTGTAAATGGATGCCATTTCACAAATTTAAGGATATGTAGAGGATGAAACTCTGAGCAAAAAAGCCTAGTCGCGTTTTTCGATCTGTGGCTCCGTTAAAAAGTTATAGCGCTTTAAAGTTCGGTATCAGCCAGGGTGATTCTAAAAGTTCGTGCATAAATGAAAAGGCAGGTAGAGGGTGAAATTCTGAGCAAAAAAGTCTAGTCGCGTTTTTCAATCTGAGGCTCCGTTAAAAAGTTATAGCGCTTTAAAGTTTCGTGACGTCACTTCCGGAAATCTATCTTGGTACAGACGCTGAGCAATTTTTAACTTAGCGCTATAACTTTTTAACGGAGCTTCAGATCGAAAAACGCGACTAGACTTTTTTGCTCAGAGTTTCATCCTCTACATATCCTTAAATTTGTGAAAGGTCGTCCATTTACACCCTGTATAACTGAAACGATGAAATTTTCATGGGGAAAGCATCCCGTGGCTAGGATGTGGCCTTTTGTTTAGAGTCGCCTACACAAATAACCTTTGTTTTTTGCCTAAAGATATATTTACTTAAATTCATTTTATCTCACGTTGTCTTGTATATTGAAATAATTAATTATTCATAAATGTCCATTTTACAACACAAAGTTTTATTTCGTTTGGAATAAGTCTACTTTCGTTCTTTCGCACATCTTCAGATTCTTTACAATAGATTTTTAAATTTCTTACAATGAGTCTTTTAAATTTTTAAACAATATTGGTCTATTCATTGTTAATGTTTTTCCAGTAACCATTACATTAGAAAATTAGTTTATAATTCCCATAGATAGTGCCTTGTGTTTTCTAATGGTCCTGAAAAGGGGCATGCAAAAAACCTGTTTATTTTTTAGTTATGGCATGAAATAACAGAAGTGGTAGTAAATATTATCATTTCGGGAATGTTTTTTGAAATTGTATAAAATATGATGTAATTAATTTAATTTATTATTCCTTTAAAACATTAATTAATTTATTATTCCTTTATTATTATTATTTAAAACATTTTTAAACATTGTTAATGTTTTTCTGACCTATCATAATTAATATATTTACTTATCATTATCAGGGTTTTAGCATCATGTAATATGATGCAAACCTATTAACGACGGCACAGATGTATGTGTGTATGTCACTCGCCATAACTTTTGAAAGGATTGACCTATAGGCTTGAAATTTTGTACACACGTAGGCCCTATATAGAGGATGGTGTGAAAAATATAGCGAATCCTCTAATGTGGGCCAAGCATGTGTTTTTGTGGTTCCACAACTGACTTCCTTTCATGTCTATGGAGTTTTGATTGCGCGGAGCAGTTTGTGACGTCAGAGTTTGACTGTTTGACGTCAGAATTTAAAGAACTCTATTTGAAGTAACATTTTGATGCTAAAACCCTTATATCGTTGAATAATGATGCCTTAACTAATTTTTTTTATCTATCCATTTCACACTAATTAACGGAATTGAAATAGTTCAAGGTTAATAAAAAAAAAAAAAAAAGTGAAAATTTTTTAAATTGCTTTATGAATATCGATAGTGATAGTCAAACCCCCATATAACTATCATTGATATAGCGATTAATCCTAATAAAACTGTGGTGATCTAAACCTGATTTAAATCCAGGTTACATAGGCACTAAAATGTGTGGACCCTAGGTTTATTTAATCAATTCCGAGTTATTACAAAACATGGCATTAAACTTGAGCCAAAAAACATTACTGATAAAACTAAACTAATGACAAAGAAATTGCCATTTCAAACTTAAGATACTCTTTGTTTTAATTTACATAAATTCTCAAGTTAAATAAAAGATTTAAAATTCCCTCTCGTTTTTTTCCTCCAAATTAAATTAAACAATCCTATTCCTTTGGTAATATTTTTTTTTTTCTTCCCAAAATAGGATTTTACAACCAATTTTTTAGTAGGTCATCTTTGTGTGTTTATCACAATAACCCAGCTTACAAGAAAATATAACAAGTTTTCATTTAATTATTGTTTTATGTTGACCAGCTTTTATAAACAAAGACAAAACATTGAAGTAAGACTCAAGATAATAGAAAATTTTAGTATTTGTTTATACAAGTGGGTGACTGTAAGGAGGCCAAAAAAATAAAGCAGATTAGGTTTGAAAACAAACCACTAATGCAAGAAATATTGACATTTTAAATTTAATAAACGAGTTACAGTTAAACATTTGTTTCAGGAAGAACTAAACAATATTCATGAAAAGATTCTGGTTTGTTTCATTAATTACAATTAATGTGATTCTAGCTTACAAGGAGAATTATAAATTCCACAGAACTTATAACGAAAATCTGAGATTAACATCGCTATCCGAGATTAAAGACAAAAAAAAAATTAACACATTCTCAAAAGGAAAAGCAATATGAAGGTTTTAAATTTTAACAAATGTAAAATCTAATATTGTTACTAACTTTCTGTACTATGACTTGACTTGCATAGTTATTACAGAAATAAAGATAAAGAAAAATTTGTTTCCACAATCTTTTACTTTGATAAAGACTAATCTTCTTAGTTTCAAAAAAAATTTGAAAACATACATTTTCTTCATTTTATGAGTTAAAATTTGGAAAGGTTTAAAATTAATGATTACACAACCGGGTGCTTACAAATTTACTGGTGACGGCGATTAATATTTATTAACTTGGACTTGTGTTTGAGAAATTTTTTTTATAATGGCAGACAGCCCATTGAACAGAAGTGCTACATTCATAATGTTTAAAGAAAATTTCAAATTACAATAAATCAAATAAAAGACAGAAAATATTAAATAGTTTCTATACAAACATTAAAAATTTACCAACGGTTACCGAAGCCTCATAATTAAACAACTCGCCGCTGCACAAAATTTAATTGGGTGAATGAGATTTACAACATTTTGTCACGTCAAAAAGGTTACCTCTTCTTTAAATCATTAAATATTTCGAAAATGAAATCTGATTTAGAAAACATTCTACAAAAATTGGTAAAGTTCAGAAAAGTGTCTCGCCACCACTGACAGTTAAAAGGATCTTATCGGATATTTATCAATGTCCATTTCAACGATTAAGATCAAAGACAGTAAAGAATATTGTTGACTAAGTAAAAAAAAATTGAATTGTAAATCAAAGTCTTTCTAAGTCCCCATTTGAACTTGAGAGGAAAAAGAAACTAAATCCAGAAATGAGAGTATGCTGTCATCTTAAGGCTGAACGAAGCAAAGTTGCATTGCTGGCATTTACAACAAAGCTATGCTACAGCATGAAGTTTAAAGGCTAGGAAAAAAGAAGTCTTTACAAATGCATTGATTTCTTTATAACAATGCTTTTTTAAAACTTTACAAAAATATACTTTCATTAAAATAGAAGAATGTGGTTCAAAATGAAGTAAACTAATGCAATTTATGCATAACAAAACGATAAATTTTCAGGGTCCTGGCTAATTTCCTATTTTTTTGAATGTTAAATATCCCTTGTTATACTGATGAAGTATTTTCAGGAACTCCTGTTAGAACAGTGTTTTCCAATTGTATTAGAGAAATATATTCTGTTTCTTATCTGGAACAAATAAGAACGAGCAATGCATGCTCAGTTCTGCAGCAGATTGAGCCTGTATGAATGAGTAAATAAGGTTTCTGTTCAATGGAAATTGCTAACCATAGAATCAATTAAGGATGGAGGTATGAAACAAACTTAAGTTGCAAAGGATAAGTAATCAACAGGAATTGAAGAACACGTTGTGAGTGGATTTTTAATTGTTCACATTAAAATATGAAACAAACTGTTTCAAGCGTGTATACTTATTATAATGCAGGGCTCGGACTTGTCCTGAATTTCCTGATTTTTATATTAATGTCCTGAAATGTCCTTAATTTACCCTTAGTGTCCTGAATTGTCCTGATATTTAAAAAAATTAACTATTGTACTTTCAACTTCTTTATTTAACATTTTGACATCAATTTAACAACTTATAATCAAAGTATGAAAAGAATCATTTGTTAACTGATGTGGAAGCCATCTTGAAATGATTAAATTACACGACATCTCGTTCATGATGAGATCCTAAGTCACATTCATCACATCCAAGGAATCCTTCGCCACTAGTATCATCATTCAGTGCGCATCTCTTCTGCGCATGCAAGAGATCCCCTCTCCTCTGCGTATGACGCTAATTGCCCCACTTCCTACCCCTCCACCTTTCTTCACTCTATACTCCCCCCACCCCTGTGTTTCTAAACTTGAGATTTTGTTGAATTTCTCAAAACGTTCAATTTATCATTGTGAAAAAAAAAACGTTGGGTGCATATTATTTGGAACCCACCACAGAAACAAATTAAAAAGTAAACCAAGGAACTTATTCATGTGTCTTCACGTTAAATTTATATAAAACAATATAATTCATGTATATGAAAAAGTACGAGGGGAGTTCAATAAGTAATGCAACACTTTTTTCTGAAAAAGGGGGTTGTTTTATTCAGCATTCAAATACACTATGTTATTCCACAATCTTTTAGCTACACAACACTATTTTTCAACGTAATCTCCATCAATGCTACGGCTTTACGCCACCTTGAAGTGAGGGCCTATACACCTGCACGGTACCATTCCACTGGTTGATGTCGGAGCCAACGTCTTGCTGCATCAATAACTGCTTCATCATCCGCGTAGTGTGTCCCACGGATTACGTTCTTCATTGGGCCAAACAGATGAAAATCCATCGATCTGCTGGAATGAGAGTGTTCGCATGTTCCGACATTCCAGGAGTCAGAGCTGTGCACGGCCGGCCAGCTCACGGGAGATCAGACAGTTTTGCTTGACCTTGCGGCAATGATGACACACACTTTGCTCAACGACTCATCGTGCTTTTGTCCACTGCCAGATCACCGTAGACATTCTGCAAGCGCCTATGAATATCTGAGATGCCCTGGTTTTCAGCCAAAAGAAACTCAATCGCTGCCCGTTGTTTGGAACGCACCTCCATTGTAGATGCCACTTTAACAGCTCACTATAGCCCTGTCACATATCGGACGTCAATGAAACGTTACGAGACGAGGTGGAAATGTTTGAAAATGTTCCACAAGAAATGTCCAGTTTTTTCAACCAAAATTGGCCGAGAAAAAAAATGTGTTGCATTACTTATTGAACTCCCCTCGTATATCTATATATGTAAAACCAAAAGTCTGTATTTTTGTGTCTGTGTAGCTTCAGGCGATCCTATTGGCTAATCGAAAAGGAATTGTTTCGATTGTTACGACAGTATTATTGTTAAACTCAGGATGAGCAGAAGAATTTTAATTGTTGCAATATTTTTACTTGTATAATAATCTTTGGATAGCAAAGAGATTTTTTCTTCTTTAAAATGTAATATCCTTTCATTGATAACATGGTTTTTACATTTGAAAAGTAAAATCATGTATCTGAACATAAAATATTTTCATTCAGTTATTGCAACCTAATTATCTTAAACCATTACTTAGAATTTTTATTATTCAACAATGGCTTATAGAATAAAGGCAAAGAGCGATTAGATAAATTAGAGATAAATACCATACCGTTTACCCCTTTATGGATAGGTTTGCCCAATATTTTGTGAAGTGACCAAACCTAATAACTTTAATGTTACCATAATAACACTTTAGTTCTGATCTTTGCCTTAACTTTAAAACCACAATATTGTTTAAAACGCGCTTTAGGTCGTGTCTGCCAAACTTCATCTTAGCGTTATTGTTTGACGCGCTGGACACGTCTGATCTAAGGGTTACCTGTCGTATAATTATTGATGTTTATCTTCTGTGTTTAGATTTGTTTAATTTGCGATGCTATTGTTGTTTCATTTCGTATTGATATTAATACGTTTTGGCTATTCTCACGGACTTCGATTTGCTTTGCAATTCGGATTTTATTTTTTCCTTTGTGAATAGGTACTGACGTTTGCTTTTATTCAAATTTTGTAAGATTGGAGATAAATAGCATTAGAAGCGCCCGAGGGCACTTCCTGGTTCACTTTCCGTCCTTCATGCACGGGGATGATTGTTTGTTGTGTGCCCGAATGGCCCGTGGATCATGTTTTTGACAACTATGTCATGTAATTTTTTGTCAGTGTTGACATCAGGAATTTCTGCAGTAATAATATCGTCAATTTGGTTGGGAGCAATTTTTCTTTTAGCCACAGTAAAAGATGTACGTAAAAGCCACTATTTGAGAGTCTCGCCAATATTTGACATTTCGTGAGCAGATCTACCAACTTTCGAACTTTATTTTCAAAAACTCGAGCGTAGGATAGGATAGGATAGAATGAGCATAACATTATGATGCAATGGTAAAACATTCGTTTTATGCTATTAAACATAAAATGAATACATGTATAGCAGACGATAAGGATAGGGAAGTGCCTATCGAGACGTGTCTCCCTTGAGCCCTCTAACAAATGTCCAGACGACTGATAAAAGTTTGTGTATTTGTTTGTGTTTGAAAAGGAAAGAGAAAGAGCGAGTATTGGTCAGGAAACTCTGCAGCTAAAAGACAAATGGGCATCGGAAACATCTGAACAACGGGAGCTTCGTCTAGAGCAGGAGGGTATAAGAACGTCTACGTCAGAGGCAAGGAAAACTTCGAAGGAAAGATGAGATCTAAAGTATCCAGTGATATTTCCCGGTGGTGAAAATGGATATTTTAATCTGAGGCAGGTCAACCCAACAAGAGGATAAGTAAAGTCCGGGCGACGCCGGGTTTTCAGCTAGTAAAAGTATACAAAATGCATCATTTTGATATAAATTAGCAGTAAGTTTTTTCATTTTTAAACGGGCAATTAACGTTCATATTTGAAATGATTTATGTTTGGGTCAAAAATAAAACTATATTTTAAATATAAAAAAATTAAACACATTTTATTTACCAAATGCTTACAAAGACATTTTTAGCACAAGATATATTTTATTTTTGTCAGTTGTAAAAATGTACATGCAAGCTTAATGATAATATAATTAAATTGAAGAATAAGATTTTGGAATGTTATACTTTGTATAATAGGGAGAAAAATTTGGGAACTATTTTTATCAAGATTTTGTTGAAGTATAAGTATGATTAAACTCTGTATGAACAGTAAGTATAGCTTGTGCTGGATTCTGAAGAGATGCTGTGAGTTGATTTATCTCATTAACAGTTTAAGTTTACTTCCCTGAGGATTAGCTTTCTCTTGGTGGAAAAGAAATTTTTCTAGGGAGAGATTTTTTGTCGTATGTTAATATTCTTCTTTTCTAAATTTTTTTTTTTTTTGTTCAGAATTGTAATAGCAACATCTAGTTGATTGGCAAGCGTTTTGTATTCATCAGTGTTAAGTGAAAATGAATTTGCAGTCAATCCATCAAGCACATTAATCTTGTTAATGATATCTTGATTCTCTTTGTAAACATATTTGATGCTCTCCTGCCACCCTCACTCTTTACATCACCCCCCCCCCCCCCTACCTACCCTTCTCTTTGCCACATTAACAGTAAATAAAATAACAGTAAAATTAAATGATTTACGGAATAGACTTTCAAAATTAGAAAAGAAAATTTCTGAATAATAAGTTATAGAAATAACTTGTTGAATATCTTTGTGAATTGTTGATATCATTTAAATTGTAACTTAGATGTTATTATAACGTATATTACGAAATTAAAGTAAAATTTTTTCATGTATATTAAAATAATTAATTCTTGCAATAACACAAACAGAAAATCAATCACTGATTAAATCGTACAAGTTAAAATTTCAAATGCACTAGCTGTAATCCTTACATTTTAGATTCTTTGTTCTGAATTCCTCACTAGAAAAGCTTTGCTTTATTGCGAACTAAAAAATTGTCCTGAAATTTTATTTTTCTCTGGTCCTGAAAAAAATTTTATAATGCTCTGACCCCTGTATAATATTCTTATATATAAAACTGAGATGTGTGTGGCTGGCATTCGGCTTTCTGATTGGTCTAGAATTTGAAACAATTGGTCTAATCTTCATTGTTTCCATCTTGGACTTTAGCAATCAGTATTTTTTCGTTTGTTGGAAACAATAAAGGTTACATTGTTGCTTGCCTTAATGACTCACGTTTTAAGGGGGATAGTTAGAAAAAGTAATAAATAAATAAAAATCATTATTTTTTTAATTAAAATCTTTAGAGAGATAAGAAATTATTCTAAAACAAATAAGAGAATACAACTTCTCAAGCTTTTGGTGAAGAGTGAAGGCACTTTCCCTAATGAGCTAATAGGTGGAGAAAATTTATTTTTCATGTGTTTTTTGTAATGTAGTACTTCCTTTAGAGAAGTTATAGATAATGTTTCTCTAAACTTATTAGAAAATTATAAAGATCTCAACTGATAGTGTGGGAGAGCAGTCCTTGCTGTTAAAACTGATACTGTCAATATAAACAACCACATTCAGAACATGATTCCACGCTCTCTGACTGAATACAACTCTATTGAAACGGTTCCATGTTGATGAAGGATGTTGATCAGGCTTAACAGAATTCTTCAACTCCCATCTATGAAGTATTTTTAATATAGACAGAAATAGTTCAATATTCACAGCCTTTCTTTTATATTCTAAAATGTTAAGGATGCAATGTCGAATGTTCTTGGGCAAACCCAATTGGACACAAAATTCCAGTGCGACTATTTTAAAGAATTCTTTTCGTTTTTCCAAAGTGAATATACACGTCAAACAAATAGCCCGAGCAACACCGGGTATATCATCTAGTGTCTCTATAAATAATATATTGTTACTGTTATTTTATTGTGGAATGAAATTTGTAATCTTTTGGACACAACCTTTGATGGTTATTGACACTTATTATTTTGTTCCTGAAATGAATGATTTATTGCAGAATTTTATATGAATTTTTACATTATGGTAAAATAGCTGATTTTTCAGTCTGTTTAGTGTTCATCTCGAAGAATGCAATTTTTGAAAATGCAAACTTTTTTGGGACCCTGCCAAAATTTGTATTCTATCGAAAATTGTCCAGTACCTCAAGATCTTTTCATCTTGTTTCCTGTTCCATGAAGATGGCCGTATGAGATTTGTTTTTATGTTTTCATCTTTTGATAATTATCGAGGACTCTTTGGTGTAGGCATATTTGTTTCACGTTTCTAGTGATGATTTTAGTATATTGTTTTATTATTATTTCTAATGCATGTACATACTCTTGGATACAAAAAAGTCTGATAATATGGAGGTATGGTTTTAATAGGTTACAAAATTTGATGATAAATAGCTGCATTAATGTAAAGACAGTGTTCATTTAAAATGTACATTACGAAACAATATGTAATGTAAATAAGATAAACAAAAGATCTTAAGTTTATTGTTTGCAATGAACGTCTTTTATCATTTTTTTTAGATCAATTGTGCACATAAGCTCTGTTAAACCACGAGTCTACTATACTTTTAACCACTGTTTTCATATTTAGTTTAACACAATCTGTAGGAAACTAATTAATTTTGTTTCATTTTCATGGTAACCTCAAGAATGAAAGGGGTGCGTGCTGCTTTCTCTGATCGTTTTAAACCTTTTGTGCATAATTGCTTGTTTTTTGTTTTTTTTTCTTTCAGGGACACCCCAACATCTGCTGGTCCAAATTCTTTTGGCAAGACCAGGCAAGGCTTTTGTGACACAAAGAAAATGTTTGAAAAACAAATTAAGAAAAAAATGGAAGATGTTTCCTTCTGAATGGTTCTCTTTGTTCTTCTTCTTCTATAGTTTGTTTTAGATAAACTCCCAGAGAGTCTCCTTACTAAACATATTTAATAATACAGTAAATTGAAAAGGATGAATGATGGGAGAAGTCGGGGCAGGGGAATTAGAACTTTTTATATGAAAATTGGATTTTTATTTTTATCTCTTTAAGCCATTTGTGTATCATATTGATACTTGAGCCTTATTCTGCATCTTCATCTTAAAAAAACATTTAGAAAGTTTCCAGTGGAATTTACAATTGGATTTTGTTTGTGGTTTCTTAAACTATTATTTCTGATTTAAAAAAAAAAAAAAGAAGAGAATTTCTTGCAAAGAAGTGGTGCCTAGATAATTTCCTTTTAACTTTAAAAATAAAAATCTCGTATAAGAATTGATTAAAGGTAAAACCATTATCGAGTAAGTAACAAAGGAAAACATATTAACACCACTGCTTCATAACCGATGCTTGAATATTTAATATTTGATTTATTGGTTCAGACCAGAAAATTATAAATGCAACCTGTTGAACTGTTTTATTGTATTGAATGTTGTAATAAATCCAATAACTTTGAAATTGAGTCAAACTGCAGTGATAATTATTAGTGTTATGTAGAAGTCTTTTAGAGGATTATATGAAACTGTGGCCTGTGAAAAGCCGAAAAGAAAATCTGCTCTTTGGCACCCACTAGGATGGCACATTCAAAATCTGTCCAATCTTTTTCCTGCCCACGATGCTGCTGAAGGTGAAGACGACTTACTACAATGCCCATTTGCTCGCCCCATCTACTACTTTTGAAATTGTCTGAAAATGCAAACGATGGTACGACCTCTTTGCACACAGATGTGTGAGGATTTCCAATAAATTGGCAGGTGAGCATAACTCCCCCCCCCCTCCTCCTCCCTGGGATTACTGGTCTTACTGTAACTGCATTCAGGTAGGTATGTATGTATGTCTCTTTGACAGTTAACTTTCTATTTTCATACAAAAGAAATGTTTCTACATAAATTTGTCACCTCTGCAGAGTTGTTGCATAACTGTTTACCAGTTGCAGGCATACATTCAGACTGTTGAAGAATTACAAACTTGCTTATCTGAGAACTGAAATGTTAGGCAGGTTTGCAGCACTTGGATCTGGTACATTACTGTATAAACCAGGCTTTGCAGTTGAGAACTGAGCATATTTCGAGTTGAAATGGTCTTACATGGAAAAGAGTTTGACATTGAACAGCAGTTGCTTTTTTTTACAGGGTGTTCCAAAAGTCCATTCTGATAGGAAATATCGAAATATTGCAGATATAGAATGCACATACGGGGTGATCCAAGATTCAGTTCACCCAAAGACATACCTATATATAAAATGAAAACCATTAAACCTACAGATGTCAAATTTTCGGTGGATATTCTTTAATCAATGCGACACTGATTGAGCCTATAGTAAAATGTTCAGAGTGGCCCCCATTCTCCTGCTTGCACAAACTAACGCAACGGCAACATATTATTGGAAATGCATTGCACCACTGTTACTGTGGAACGTTATTGCAACACATTCAAACAATTTGTAAAGCACTTAGATGATATTTAATGCAGACAAGGTTTTTATCAACAAGACGGAGCTACAGCTGACACATGCTGAATCTCAACTGAACGAGTGCAATCTGTTTTTGAGGAGAGAGCAATTTTGAAGGAAAGCAAGAACATGTGCCATTGCATTTGTTTGTGCAAGCAGGAGAATGGGGTCCAGACGAGTGTAGGACATTTACCACACCGGACATTAACCACACCTAACTGCTTCAATATCGTTCTTGTTCAGAGAAATTCTTGTAATTAATAACTATAAAAGAAAAACAACTGACTATTCACATACGGAAAATAAAACTAAAAGATAAACAATAATGCTAGAGTGTAAAAATTAAATAATAACTTAAATACTTATGGGAATAATAATAAAAGAAATACGACAAAATTAAATATTTATTCAAGGTAAACAATAACATAAATTTGATGGTGTAGGACTTTCAATTCAATCGGAAACATAATTAATGCGTCAGGATAAACGAAGCCGAAGATAATATTAGATAATAAAGAATTAAGATTGTGGACGGTGTGGTGATAAAGGTTTCATCCCGGGTCCCATCCGATGCTCGCATGGAAACATCGCTAGATCAAGCTCGAAAATCCACCAAAAAAGCTGAATTAATAGGAATCAACATCGACCGATCTTTAGAAAAAATTTTCACAAAGAAATATTATGACACTCGATTATAAAAATGTAAAATATGGCATACAGTTTTACAAAATAAATGAAGCTCTATAAAAATCTTTATTTTAAGTTAAAATAAATAAAATAAATAGATAAATAAAATTGTAATTCAATAAATATGATGGTGTAGGACTTTCAATTCAACTATACAACTTTGAATTTATTTATTTATTGACGAATTCAACAAATTACTAGAGTGGAAAAAATAAATAATAACATAAATACTATATGAATAAAAATTAATGATAAAAAGAAATACGACAAACTGATCACATACTGGAAATTAAATATTTATTCAAGGTAAACAATAACATAAATATGATGGTGATGGTCTTCAATAAGACTTTCAATTCAATCGGATAGCATGGCCTATACCGATTAAAAATTCTGGCAGTGTCTTCCAACCGGTCACTTGTCTGTTTTACTTAAAATCTTGGACAAAACAAATTCTATAAAGAAGAGTTTTTTTTTACACGGGGTTCGTACATTTGATCGGTATAGGCCATGCTATCCGATTGAATTGAAAGTCTTATTGAAGATCATCACCATCATATTTATGTTATTGTTTACCTTGAATAAATATTTAATTTTGTCGTATTTCTTTTATTATTAGTTATTATTCCCATAAGTATTTAAGTTATTTAATTTTTACACTCTAGCATTATTGTTTACCTTTTAGTTTTATTTTCCGTATGTGAATAGTTAGTTGTTTTTCTTTTATAGTTATTAATTACAAGAATTTCTCTGAACAAGAACGATACTGAAGCAGTCCGATGTGGTAAATGTCCGGTTCCCGGTCCACACACACACACACGTGTACATATAAGGGTCGTAATACTGAAAACTAAAATTATTTATTTTATCCAAAGTGTATACAAGGAATTTAAAAATACTCTCCAAATGCGTTAAGGCATTTCAGGGGTCTATCTAGGGCTAATTTGGTACCGTTTAAGGGTACCTTCACAAAATTATTTTGATCGGAAACAGTATCTTCACAAAATTTTAACGATGTTTATCAACGTATTACCTTCGAAAACTGGCGTTTATCAATGTAAAAAATGTCAATTCAAATCAATAAAATAGGCTTTTTTAAAATAGTCTCAGAAATTTATATATTTTTTTAAAACTTTTCACAAAAATGGGTATGGATTTTGAAATTGTAGATAGACCCCTGCATTTATCCCACTGTGTAACAAGGCGTGTAATTCCTTTAACGGAAGAAGTCCTTTGGTTGCATGTGGAACCATTCCAAAACCTTTTCCTTCACTTCATCGTCCAACTGAAACCTGCGGCCTTTTAGACGTTTGAGATCCCCAAACACGTGAAAGTCACATGGGGATAAGTCAGAGCTGTAAGGTGGATGCTGCATTGCTTCCCAGTTGAACTTTCTGATGAGGTCTACCGTTGCTTTCGAGGTGTGAGGACGAGCGTTGTCGTGGAGAAGAAGCACTCCTGTAAAAAATCCAGGATGCTTGCATTTGATGGCCGCGCGCAGTGCCTTCCATGTTTCCTCATATCGTACTGCGTTAACTATGGTACCTTTTTCAAGAAAGTCCAGTAAAATTGGGCCTTTGCGATCAAAAAACACCGTCCTCGTGCTGTTTGCGATTGCTTTTGATTTTTTCGGGATTGGTGACCCATAATGTTTCCATTGACGACTTTGACGTTTGCTTTCGGGCTGGAAATGAAAGCACCAAGTTTCATCCCCTGTAACGATTCTGTCGAGAAACCTCTCTCCTTTCTGTTCATAGCGAGTCCAATGTTGCAGGGACATGGCCATTCGAACTCCAACTTGTTCTGATGTCAAATGATGCGGGACCCATTGTGTACAGATTTTTCTATAGTGCAGATGGTTCCTGATAATGGAGTGAACAGTTCCACGACCTACGCCAGTTTTAGCAACCACACCATTGATTGTCACTCTTCTGTTTTCCTTTAAGACAGCGTCAACATTGGCTTTGGAATCATCCGTGATGGCGCGGTTTACATGTCCAGGTCGTTGATACTGGAAAAGTTGATACGGCCGAGCTAAGACTTTGATGGTCATATTTCTGAAAACAGAACTTGAAAAAGTTAATCCCTTTTCAAGTTATCGTGCAAACGGCGGACGGACGGACGGATAAACGTACAGACCAAGGGCGCATTCTTAGAAGTAGCTTTTATGCTAAAGCTCCTAATAAAGTCTCTTAAAAATTATTTTTACAAAGACTTTAGAAAATGAGTTAATAAGTGAAATCGGACGGTTATTAGATGGATCATCATGACTGCCCCTTTTAAAAAGAGGTACAACAACAGATTCTGTCCATTTTTTTGGGTAACATTCCAAACGCACACTAAGCTTAAAAATAAATTGAAGGGATCTAACAAAGGAAATAGAGCACCCGTTAATAAAATCTTGTAAACATTCCAAGGAGGAGCTTTAGCAGTGAAGCAGAAATACATTAATACATTTATTAAAAAGAAATTACCCCCCCCCCCCCCCCCGAGTAGGGGAGCCGGCCAGGTGGCCGAGAGGGCTAGGGCGTAGGCTTTTTAGTTCTCGAGTACGCCTGGTCGTGGGTTCGAATCCCGCCGTGGGCATGGATGTTTCTGTTTGTTCCGGGCTGCGTACAGATACAACTTGTGTAAAAGGCGCAAAATGACCTTAGTAGTCTAATCAACCAACCAACCGAGTAGGGGAAGGCAAGCGGCAGATCCTGCGGTCATCTATTTTTACCCCTTTATCTGCACTTTTTACCTCTTCCCAAGTTTTTTAATCAAGAAAACTGATTTTCTCGAACGTAATATGTAAAAAAAACCTGGTAACTTCTTTCCTTTTTCATCATTTCCGAACGTATGATATATAACATGCCATATGTTGCCACAGTTCTAAGGACCAAGTGACTGCCACCCCCAGCAAATCCGACGCCCCCCCCCCCCCCCCCCTGGAGCAATTGGGCCTAAACTTCATACTTTGTAGATCTTGCCTAGAGGAATCTGGATACCGAATTTCACGCCTTTACGTACCTAAATAGCACACAGATATGTTGCCCTCCCTGAATCCCACCCCCCTAATTCCGACCCCATTGTACCAATCAAAACCAAATTAAATGGTGCAGATGGGCATGCCCATAGTAAGCTACATTTCGAATTTCAACCTTCTACCTCAAAAAATGTAGAAATTATAAAGGGCTACATTTTAAAACCAATACGTATCTCCATTCTTCAATATAGATTATGAGCCCTTGAGCAATCGTGCGTCGACAAAGCGTTCCACGTGCGCGCGCCGATGTCAGTAATGCTTAAAAGATGAACAGAAAGTAACAATGTATTCCTTGTTGACAAATCGATTGTTATATGACGGGCCATTATCTTGGTATTCTTTACACTCACTGTTTTAGCACGTGAATTCGACTTGAAGGGGTCCACGAAAAATTATGAAAAGTTGATACGGCCGAGCTAAGACTTTGATGGTCATATTTCTGAAAAGAGAATTTGAAAAAGTGAATTCGTTTTCAAGTTATCGTGCAAACAGCGGCCGGATAAACGTACAGACCAAGGGCGCATTCTTATAAGTAACTTTTCTGCTAATAATAAAAGCAGGCACTAAGTGAGATCCAACGCTCTTGGAACCTTTAAGTTCTTTAATGGCCTCTCAAACTTCCTTTTCAGTAATAAAAAAACTCAGAAAAAGATGGAGAATAAGAGAAAGAACAGACACATTTAGGAATTTCCCGAGAGGAGAAACGTTTCTGAAAGAAGTTGGAAAATCGTTCAGCAATTTCAGAATCGGACAAAGTCATACCATCATTATCAGAGCTGCTCACATTCTTTCTAGGGAAAAAGGACCAAATATTGGAGAAGTTCTTTTTACCAATATGCATTGATTTGTTTATTAGGCTACTACCACGATTATACTCGTAAAAGGGCGGTTTCGTTACACAATAGCATCATTATTATTCTTGCTAATATGTTGGTGCAAGTTTTTATATAATGTAGAAGCTGTTTTGAGTTTATAGAAAAATATTTGGCAATTTTACTGTTGGTTCAATGTGATTTGTTTTTTTAGAGGTAAGGGTATATCTGTAAATACACACGAAGTGCCTGAAAAAGTCATGGAAGCATTGTATGCAAATTTTCAGGTGTCGCTTGTAAAAGGTGTATAAATAGGCAGAGCGGTCGTCTGAACAGCCACATTGAATGAGGGGCTTACTAGGAACATGTCTATGAGCTCAGTGCAACGAAATTTGTCACAAATGGGATATGCCAACAGAAGACTGACAAGAGTGCCTTTGCTCACAGCAACCCCATCGGATGTTGCGTCTGACAGATGACTGGAAACATAGCTTCGTCCGTTGAGTCACGATTCAAGCTGATGGTAGAGTTCGAGTTTGGCCAACACCTTCTAGACACAAGGCCTCCGCACAAAATCTATGACGTCATAGCGAGCAGACGACGCTCGCTAGAAGGGGCTTGAGTGTCGGTAGTAATGGCAGCCTCCTATCGCTGCACGTGATACACGGAATATTCTTCTACAACATGTCGAAGGCAACTGTGATAGTAACAAAAAAGTGTGTGTATTTTCACTGAATTCCGAAGGATGATAATTTACGTGCGAAATGGATTTCATCCATTCCAAGGAAAGACTAGATCTGCGTCAAAAATTTAAAGGTACGTTTAAAACCAAGAAAATATTTCTTCCATTGCTAATATTTAATCGTACCCATATGAATAGGTGGGTGAGTGAAAGGCATTTTTTAAGCCACATGATCGAACGAAGTGGAGTTTACTACGACAAAGAAAAGAAATTCCTTTGAAACGACCACACTTTTAAAACATGCTCTACCGTCCTTGTTTCCCAACTTTCCCGTTTATTTATCTACAACGAAGAGAGAGAGAGAGTTATTGAAGAAAAAAAAAAAAAAAAAAAAAAAAAAAAAAAAAAAAAAAGACTTCGTCTGGAAAATGAAAGACTTGAAAAAGTTATTGAAGACAACATGAAAACAAGATAGGAATACGAGAAAGAAAGAAAATAGCTTTGAAACGTTGGCTGATTTGAAAGCACTCTTGCGAAAAAAAGAAATTGACAAGTTCTGGCAAGTATTAGTGTATGAAGACAGAGTATTATTTTGCCATGTAAAGTTTAGTCCTACTCCATGTATAACCATAAATGATAACCTGGTGTTAGGAATGGAATGGAAAGACTTTAAAGGACTAACTGTTCTTTAAAAATTCAACGCATAATTCGGCTGGAAGAGATATTACAGGAAATTCGAGAAAAAATTCATTAATTTAAATGAGAAGAAAGATCCAGGACATTTACTAGACTTGAAAGCCTCAAGCGTCATCAGTATTTACATATTTTTTTTTTTTTTTTTTTTTTTTTTACTAAACCAATTGAAGTTGTGCGCAAAATAACAAATAAAGAAAGTAAACTGGAACTAACTCCAAACATCAGGTAAATGACATTTAATTACAGAATGGATAGAAAAATTCTGTGAACTGGATTCGAACCAGGAACTTCGACTGTCATGGTCGACGCCTCTACCAATCGGGCTATCGCAGACACTTGTACAGCCTTGCTATCACTAAAGACAACCAAGAGGTCAAGATGGAAAGCCCAATGGGAGGCGGGCACCCGGTTCACAGATCGTGAATTTCTCCTGTCGACTGTCATGGTTCCTGGTTCGAATCCAGGTCGCAGTATTTTTCCATCCATTTTCTAATTAATATCATTACAGATAACCTTATAATATTTTCTACTTTTTTTTCCGTATCACCTCATGTGTATCGGTTTGTTCGAAATAGAGGAAGTTTGTTATTATCACATCAACGAAAAAACGGATTTTTTTTTTATCGTACAGAGTGATTCAGTCAATTACGTACTATTCTAATGGTTTATTACTCAGGAACTAATATAGATAGGAATGTCATATAGATCTTACAATATATGTGCTCCATTCATCTGTACAACACGACGAAGCCTGGGGGTGAAGTTTTGCAGCACTGCGGCGGCTCGCATCTCATTGTCAACCAGTGTACAAGATTCGGTGATTGACTGAAGAACCTCTTCCATGGTGCGGGGGCGTGTGCTGAACACTTTCTTCTTAAGTCGGTGATCAGCTGAATTCGTCGTTGAAGAGGTTTGGGAAACTGTTGGAGATGACCTTGTTGTTGAATTGATGGGTCAATTTAACGCTGAAAGCAATAAACCAAATTTTTATCATCATGTAGTGCAAGGTTTATTAATGAATGGTGAGCAGCTACATTTGCTTTTCTATAAAGCAACTGCAGACTTTTTTCGATTAATTCACAACTGGTGGAAGATTGTTAATGTACACACACCCTTTGCCATAAAAGAGATGAATTTCAAATACCACTCAAATTGGTTTCAATGATGTCAAAATTGATTTTTTATATGGATTGCTAGATAGATGGGAAAATGCGGTAAGTTTTGATATTGTTTGAATCGCCTTTGTTTTTGTACAAAGGAACAACTTTGGTATTTTTCCATAATTGAGGAAAAGTGCCGGTTTTGATTGAAAAATTGAAGATGTGTTTTAGAGGGCAGATGAGAAAAGCACTGCAGGCTTTGTAGACGTAAGAGGGAATGCTATCGGAACCGATTGAGGTTGTGTTTATGACTTTGGTGATGGCTGTATGAATTTCAGAGAATGAGAATTCTGTGAGAGGCCCTGGTGATGTCACCCTGTCATTAAAAATATAATTGCATGGGAAGAACATAATTGCATGGGAATGCCTTCTTCAAAGCATTTTGAGTTATCAATGAATTGAATACCGAGTTAAAGTTTTTAGCAAAGCCATTTGCAATATTTTCCGAGAAGTTTAAGCATTCACCATTTTGTTATTAAAGCTTGCATTATTGGAGCCCTTAAGCTTTTTTTTTTACCACGTTCCAGAAAATTTTGGGGGTTGATCTAATTTTTGATGGATATCTCAAAAAAACCAAACTTGTTTACCTTGGTGGATATTGTGTTCATCAGATTTTAAAGCAACATTCATGTAAAGCAATTTTGGCCACTACTGATGTTTTTGATGTTGATTCTTTTAACGAATGCGCTTTGATTCAAAATCTGTCTAGAGGTAATAATAAAAAGATTACGTACCTTCCTTCCACCGTGGGTCTTACTTGAGTAGTAAACACTTGGTTGTTGAAAAGCGGTTGGTCAGGAGGTGGTCTTTTATTCCCTTCAGTACAAGTTACTTCCTATTTGATGTAATTATGAATAAGATGGTAGTCCACCCTCACGAAAATGTATTTATAAAATTATCAAATCAACCAAAGTTTGCTTTTAAACAATCTTCAATGACAACATGAAATCCATTGAAGTGTTTGTAGCAATAAAACTAGTAAAAGAATATTATAAGTGATGTGTTTTCCTATTGCCATTTGTCAGAAAGACTATACACTGTCTCAGCTTCAGTTGCGTAGCCGATGAAAAACACAGGCGAAGTCACTTGACCATGCTAGTCCGAGTAACAATGTAATGAGTAATGAATTTTAAAGGGGTGGTTGTCACTGCGACCTCAGGTCTATTGTACTATCCCCAATGATGATGAAAGAACGATTATGAACGGGACAAACACAAACATCCATGCCCTCAGCGGGATTCGAACCCACGACTCGCTTGTGTCGAGAGCGGAAAGACCTGTGCCTTAACCCTCTCGGCCACCGAGCCGGCGAGTAACAATGTAACCTTCATTGTTTCCATCTTGGATTTTAACAATCGGTATCTTTTCGTTTGTTGAAAAGAATGAAGGGTGGGGTGGATAATTCTAATTATCAACTGGAGATGCTCTCCAAGCATAGGTAATGATTTTTCGATTGAAAAATGGAAGGAAAAATTCTGCCGACGCCTCTACCAATTGGGCTATCGCAGACACCACGGACAGCCAAGCTGTCTCAAGGTGTCTTAAAGACAACCAAGTTGTCTCCCATTGGGCTTTCAACCGTTTGTTCGTCCGTCCGTCCGTCCCCTTCATAATTTCCGAATTTTTTGAGGTAGAAGGTTGAAATTCGGAATGTAGCTTACCATGAGTATGTACACCTTTACTATTTAGCCCACTGGGGTGGGAGTTAGAGGGGACCAAAAAGAGTGAAATTCGGTATGCAGATTCCTCTAAGAAAGCTCTATATGACTGTGAAGTTTGGGCCAAATTGTCCCATTGGGGTCGGAGTTGTGGGGGTGGAAGTTACTTGGTCTTTAGAACCATGGCATGTGATATATCATTCGAACGGAAATGATGATAAACGCAAGAAGACAGAGAGCTCTTTTACACTTTCTAAATGCTACGTTCGATAAAATCAATTTTTCTATTTAAAAAATTGGGGAGATGGGGGTTAAAGTAAGATAAAAGGGTAAATATAGATGAGCTCAGGGCTTCTGCTACTTTCCTATACCTTCCTCAGGAGGATTAATTTCTTGTTATTTATTGTTACAAATTAAAGATCTTCAGTGTTCCATGGAAATTTATTTTAAAAATTCAATTTTTAAGATTAATTTTCTCAAGGTATCCATTGGTTGCTGACAATTCTTCCGGGCAATTATAATACAGTTAGCCAAGCTGCCTACTGCTATGATGTCATACTTTTTGTGCCGAGGCCTTGTGTCTAGAAAGTATTGATGCGGCGCAGACCCCCATGAGGCCATAGACCCAGGTTGCCGGTAAGAGAGTGGGGCGAGTTTACATGGCAGGGTTTGGATCCTCTGATCAATTGGGCCTACAATTGACTGGGAATCGTTATGTCCAGCTGTTTGTTGGCCATTTGCAGATCTTCATGGCCTTCATGTACCCTAACAAAGATGGGATGTTCCAAGAGGAGAATGCATCACGTCACCGGGCCAACATCGTGAATCAACGGACCAAGCTATGTGTTTCCAATTCTTTAAGACCCAATGAATAATGTTCACGAACTCAGGTGAGACGCAACCGCCGATGACGTGCTATGAGCAGAGGCACTCTTGTCGGTCTTCTGCTGCTACATCCATTTCGTTGCACTGAGCTCATAGACCCGTTTCTAGTACGCCCCTCATTGAATGTGGCTGTTCACTGACGTAGCGTGTGTTACGAAGGACCATTTTGCTCAGATGTCGCTGGTCACGAGCGTTTAGCAGCCGTGGTCGGCCACTACGCTGTCTATGGTGGGAGATAATGCAGGACATGAGGTACTCTCCGTAAACCCTTGACACTGTGGCTCGAGGAACGCTGAAGAGCCGCACCACTTCAAAAATGGAATGCCCCATACATCTAGTTCCAACCATCATTTCCCTTCAAACACTGATAATTCTCGCCGCGTAGTCATAGAGAGCAGTGATAGATACCTTTTGTGGATACAAGCGAAACCTGAAAATTTGCATAGATGCTCCCAGGCCTTTTGGCACTTGAGTGTATTTACAGATACGTAACGTTTCCTCTAAAAATTAATAAATCACATTGAACTAACTAACAGGAAAATTGCCAAGCATTTTTCTATAAACTCAAACCAGCTTCTACAAAATATAAAAAGTCTAGGGGGGGGGGGGGGCTAATAACCAAGTCAGTGCATGATATTCCTTCCCATTCCTGTTGTTTAGAGAACAAGTTCACGCAGCTGGTCTATGTCTATGGTCTATGTCTAAGTTTAATTAAAGGTGCCCTTTTTTTACGCTTGTTTTCTTCCTAATTAAGGAGTAGAAATATTTGTTTAGCTTTTGGGCAAAAACAGTAAATACGAAATGTAAATTGCATGGTAATTTTAGCCAAAAAATTTGGATTATTTGGGTATTTAATTTATCAATATTTTGTCCACATTCACATTCAAATTGCCGCCCTTTAGATTTGTCGCCTCTAGAGCGGGCCCTGAAGACAGGGAGGGAGGGAGGATTCCTTTTTTTTTTTTTGCGCTCGTGGAGAAAGAGTTCTACGTAGACAGAGCCGTACCCAGAATCTTATTTCGGGATGGAGGTGGGGGCCCCCCCCAAACAACAGAACTAGTTGTGTTTTTATTTTTCCCTTTTATGGAGTTATACCTCTTAGCCAATTTATAGTTCAAAATCAGATTATTACAAAAGTGTAGTTCGTCACCCCATTTCTGGCTTTAACATGGTCATCCGTTCTAGTTGACTTGTCTCTTATGTTATGAGAGAGAGCTTAAAACGACCATTATAGCACAATGTGACTGTGTTAATGCATGCGTGTGAGGCGTTTGATGAAGTCGGGTTGTCCGTGCCCCGTTCGAGAGTATTCGCTTTCCGTGGGAAATCCTTTGAGAAAAGCGAAGGTTTCGCCCACTTCCGTGGATCGAGCGTTTATTGTGCTGCGTGGCCTCGGCGTAGACGCTTTCGAGGTCTCGTTTGCAGCAGCAGCGTCTAGTTTACCCATATGGCGCCGCTTTCTCGTCTGCTCGCCCTGCTCTCGTTTGTCACCTCATCGTCATTGGCCACAGTCCGTGCTCAGCCGTCAGGTAAGTCGATCAGTCAGTAGCGTAGAACCAGTCGTCGTCATTGTCAGGCGTCCCTGCACGATGTCACGAAACCTTTGCGTTCGTTCGCCTGAGTCTATTCGTTCTCTGTTGGAGGTACTACATGTCGAAGGCGGTGGATGATGTACTGCGGAACAATTAAAGAACTCTGTTGTGGGGTCTTTCTATTGATTTTAAAGAAATCAACGCATATGCACTGCCGTCTTGTCCTGTCCCGTTGGAAAATCATTTTTTGCCGGTGCGTTTAATCCAATCAAAGGGCGAGAGAATCTTTAGTCTCATTGAAAATGCCCTTTAAGATGACATGTGGACGTCATTCGACCGATTAGCCGATGGTTCAAACGCAGTAGTAGTAGTGACGTTTGGCCTTTACTTTTTTGACACGCGAACTTGCAATCCATTTCTGTCCAAGAATAAGTTGGCGAAGCTGTGCTGTCTCTTCGAAGCGGTCGACACAATTGTATCGAGTTGCGCTTTCATGGAAGACGACAAGTTATCCCTTAGTTTCAACCACTTTGTCATACGATCGCTCTCGCTGCTGCCCCGACATCCAACCGAAGAACGTTTATGAGTGTGATTGTGTGTGTATGAGAGAGAGAGAGAGAGAGAGAGAGAGAGTTGTTATTATTATTATTATTATTATTATTATTATTATTATTATTATTATT
>JAHWFO010002062.1:4136758-4171869 GCA_023313115.1 Rhysida immarginata
TTATTATTATTATTATTATTATTATTATTATTATTATTATTATTATTAATTATTTAATGAAAATGTTTGCACGTGTGAATGAAGGGAGCGATAATTGTTACCCTGGGACTGCCAGGGGACGATGGCGGACGAATTGGTATTTATTTGTTGTATTCACTTGTTTTGGGTCTTTACGTTGTGTTTTCCCCATTGAGGAGGAGCTGTTGTTTGTTTTTGTCATTGGTAGACAATCAGTTTTCTTTTTTTTTTTTTCATTTGGCGTTGGCGGTGGTCTGCGTAGTCGTCGTCGATCGTTGTCCCGGTCCAGAGACGTTTCAGTGCGTGAGTGGCGAGTGCATCTTTGACGGGCGTCACTGCGACGGAATTACAGACTGCCAGGATGGAAGCGACGAACTCGACTGCGGTAAGCGAATTTTCACCAAGAATTGAGCCTGTAAGAATTAAGCAAAGGGTAGCGGAGAGAATGTGCGTTGCCCTCATTTCTGTCCTTCACGGAGAGTGACAGAGAACTATCCCAGTCTTTAACGAATTTTTATCTCTCTTTCTTTCTATTTTTTTTTTCCAATTGTCGTCCCGCCGACGACCACGTTGCAACTTCGTGGATGCGGTTTCCGCGATCCCAAAGAACAGAAAGTGCGTGCGAGAAACATGGAGAAGGGCATCATTTGAAGTTGGTGGCTTTGGTTTCGCCAATTTCCCCTCGAACTTCGTAGGGAAAAGAAACGTTCGTCAACAAATGAAAATATTTTTTGTAATCTTTGAAAGAAAATGCTTAACAACATCCACGTGAATTGTAGCAGCCATGGTTGAAGAAAGAGAAAACGCCGCCCATCCTCACGCTTTGGTTTTTAATACGTTTCCATTTTACTTTGCAGAAGGGTCGTCCGCGTGTGTCATAGATTTCTTCAAGTGTAGCAACGGTCGATGCGTTCCCACGGCGAGACTGTGCGACGGCGTCAACGACTGCGGCGACAATACAGACGAAGGAGAAATTGCCCAATGCGGTCAGTTAATCCCCTCCTCTCCACCATCTTTGGACTTCCAAGGCAGAAATGCAATCATCAGGAGGACTCCTTCGTTGAAAAACTGTCCAAAACACTTTTTGTTTTCTTTATGGGGGCGGGGGGGGGGGGTCTAAAACGCGTGAATCGAGTCGAGTAAAGCACAAAGTCCATGAACTGTGTAGATGGAAACCAACTTGTCTAGTTCACACGGAAATGACTCGGGTGCCAAGATGGGAATGGACGTTTGAAGTAAGCCACCTGTAATCGGGGAATCGTATGCATTTCAACGACCGGGTTTCCCCCTGAAGCATGGCGCTTTCTGCCTGGAATCGTCTGCCTCGCTTTTGCAAATTTATTAAAACGAATCAATCCTGTGTTGCAGGAATTCTCAAGCGTTATATTCTTCTTCTTCTTGTTGTTTCGTGCAGATACCGGCTACCCGATTCGATTGGTGAACCGCACCTGTCCGGACGACCGGTACGAGTGCCTCAATTCCCAGTGTATCCCCTTGGCGTGGATGTGTAATGGCCGGCTCGACTGCGCCGATCATTCCGACGAGAGTGCCGCCCTCTGCCACCGTAAGTGCACTTGATGGCTGCAGTCGGTGGGTAGAGGCACCTAGAAAGAAAGAAAGAGCGAGCCTGTGTGCTCTCTTCACAGATTAACGGAGACGCTTGCACTTCTTTCTTGACAGGTAGTTGCGTGGCAAGGATGACGCAATTCGCAAAACGACAAACTCGAATGGAAGAAAAGAACAAAAGACGCCAGTGACGACATTCTTGTCACGTGTTGTTTGTTACATGGAAGCATGAGATAACGTTCTTGTCGCTTATTCTTCCATGGTTTGTTACTCAAAGAAAATAGGGAGCGTTCACCCCATGCTTAATTTCATCAGTGGCGTACCCAGAAATTCCTCTGGATTCAGTTTCTTCTCAGTTTTCACCTGCGGGAGAGAGTGCTCTTGGCTATAAGCCCCTGAATCTTACCAGAAAAGACCCCGCAAAAGATAGTAACGAATCGCAAGCGGAAATTCATTTTCACGTGGCTCATTCAACGTCGTTAAATGATGAGCCTATGAGCCCCCCTAGGATGAGCCTATGGCGAATGTGTTGGCTGCAAACACGGCCTTCTAGAAACTACCAGCACGGTCTAGAGATATAAATGGTCATCGAGCTCCATTGTTAAAATGAAGCTGAAGTTTCTAGCTCCCGACAAGGCGGGAACTCTATTGAAAAGTGGCGCTGCATGCACAGTAGCGTTCAAAAGTAACTGGTCAAACTGTTTTTCGACATGAAATGTTGAAATATTTGTTGTATATGAATAAGGCTTTAAACCTTTATAAATATGCCCTGACAAAATTAGCTTATTTCAAATACTTGTCTTTTTTTAAAACATAAAAATACAAATTGAGCGTGCTCAAAAGTAACTGGTCAACGCATAACTTACAGAAATAACATAATATATACAATGTTTACTAATAAAAACAACCTTTATTTGTTAATATTTTGTTGACAAAAATAGCTTGACAGCGTCGAGGCATACTATCCACTAAAGCTTCAATCTTAGATTTTTCTCAGAATAAAACAGCCACATTTTGCTTTTTTGCCGGCACATTGACGAGACAACTCCTCCCAGATGTGCTCAATCGGATTTAGGTCCGGGGATTGTGATGGCCAGTCGAGAACACGGATTCGGTTAGAACGGAGCCAGTCTTTGATGCCATGAGCTTTATCTTTCGGGTCATTATCGTGTTGATAGACCCAGCCACGTGGCATATGAGATCTTGCATAGGGCAGCATGTGTAGTTGTAAGATATTCTTGTATGCGATTTTCTCCATGATACCCTCGACACGGACTAGTGGCCCCATTCCTTAACGGCTGAAGCATCCCCACACCAACACACTTTCTCCGCCGTGTTTCATAGTTGGTAACTGGTATTTTGGATCGAATCTGGAACCTGGAGGACGTCTAGCATAAGAAATTCCGTCACTTCCAAACAGAAGGAACTTGGACTCGTCACTCCACAATACTTTACTCCATTCCTTGGATGTCCACTTTTCGTGCTCTTTAGCAAACGCTATCCTGGCTTTTCGGTTTTTCACAGAAATCATAGGTTTCTTGGCAGGTCGACGACCAAATAATTGTCCTTCACGAAGACGACGTTTTGTAGTCTGCACACTAACTTTGACGTTGTAGTTTTCCTGCATTTCACGATTTAAGTCCACAGCATTCTTGCGAGGATCGGCTTTTGACAATCTTCGCAAGGTATTATCTTCCTTTTGAGTAGTGGCTCTTGGTCGACCTGATTTCACAGCTCGTTTGACGACTCCTCGCAATCGAAATCTTCTCATTGTCAGTAACCGCTGATTTGTTTAGATCAAATTATTCAGCTACTGCCTGATGAGTACCTCCTTTGCTGACGGCCTTCACAACAGCGTTTTTTACAGGAGAGGAGATATATTTTCTTGGATCCATGGTTAATGAACACCAATGAACCTTACAAAAGCGAATGCGTGATATAGGACACCCCCGAACCATACAATGAACACGACCAGTTACTTTTGAGCGCGCTTAATTTGCATTTTTATGTTTTAAGAAAAGACAAGTATTTGAAATAAGCTAATTTTTTCAGGGCATATTTACAAAGGTTTAAGATAAATAATTTCAAAGCCTTATTCATATACAATAAATATTTCAACATTTATTGTCGAAAAACAGTTTGACCAGTTACTTTTGAACGCTACTGGTACAATCGACCCAACTGCAACTGCAGCGCCATCATATCGGGAGTTTGAAACTTTACTTTCATTTACAATTTCAATGAAAGACCTCACGATCGGCCCTAATCAGCACCTCTCTTCAGGAGGTGTTGCCCTAATTCGACTGATGCGGCACCTGGCGCGATCTGTTTTCCTTAGCTTCTAGAAACAATGGAAGCTCGATGACCAAATATATCTCTAGACAGTGCTACCGGCCTGAACATGACGTCAATAATGTATTGTCAAAGCCAACTAGAAAGACAGGCTCTGGCACTGAAAAGTCACCTGACCAAGATAGGCCTATTAACAATGTTTCCATCTTGTATTTTAACAATTAGTGTTTTTTCCTTTGTTGGAAACAATGAAGGTTGGATTGTTGCTAGACCTATTTTGATCAGGTGACTTTTCAGTATCGGAGCCTGTATTGTTTAAACTAAAATCATGGAAGAATTAGTAGAATGGGAAGCGAAGCTCGTGACCCAGTGCTAAATCAGTGAAATAAAAACAGCGCCAATTCCCTGCAGTGGATGAGTCGAATTGGGGTCAACTTCCGCTGTCCCTTTCACTCCCCGTTGTTATTTTAATTGCTGCCATGCCAGAATGCCCTCCACTGTTCTACCATGCTCTCTTCCTCCCCCGAGATGATTCTTTTTTTTAAATTTCCTTCTGTTCGAAAGTTGCAATAGATTGCTCCTTTAGAATCTGCCTTCCGTGTGCTCTCTGTGTCGATCTTGGACGTTAAGAACAAAATTTTCGATGAATGAAGAGTTATACAATTGAAAGGCAGATACTGGAGTTACTTAGCAGCAAATTGTCCCCTTGGCGATCGCTATTCCACAACTAAGTGTCATTTTAATCTTTTGATCACAGACCACATGAGAAGTACCTATCCTTTTAATGACTCTGACTTAACCGACGTGCAATAGTTTCACTTTCGCTTCATTACGTTTCGACTCATCCATTAGGATACCTAGTGTACTTTTTATTTCACAATTTCTCGGGAGCTTCGCTTCCCATTCTAGTTCTTCCATGCTAAAATTGTGACGTTGAACTTACTTCTGTCACTCGAGGCCTACGAGAGAAACAGTCCCTGAAACTCAAAAGTCGCTTACACCACCTAAAGATAAGGCCTGGGCGCTGAAACGTCATTACTTTGGTATATCAAGGAATTAAATCAAGACAACACCACCTAAAAAACAAAGCCTGTTTACTGCGTCTTCAAACGAGGGCTGACAATCCAATCTTCATTGTTTCCAACAAACGAAAAAACACTGATTGTTGAAATGCAAGCTAGAAACAATGAAGGTTAGATTGTTGCTCGATCTACTTTGGTCATGTGACTTTTAAGTGCCCCGGCCTGTCTTTTTTTGTCGGCTACGAGATAGGGCTTTGTTACACGCATTTCTACCACGGTCGCGCTTCTGCCATTTTCCATTGTTTCGAGAAGCTGAGGAAAATAGATCGCGCCAGGTGCCACATAGATCGCATTAAGGCCGACCGTGACCTGCGATAGAGGTTTTTTTATTGAAACTGAAAATGAAAGTAAAGTCTCTATCTGCCGATAGGGGCGCTCTAGGGCCCATAGATGTAAATCTCTAGATTAGGAAAGTACGGCAAACTTCGTCGTCTGCTACCAAATCCGCCATTGTTGGCCCAGTTGGCCCTATCAAGTGAGTTACGTTCCTCTAAAATTCGGCTTAAATGCATCCTTTTCGCAAATTTTCATATTATTATCGCCTGGAAATATAACTGACAATCAGTAAATTCTGTAACTATTGATTTTTCTTTCAATTTTGTTTTCAATTATATTTTTTTTATATATAAATAATGATAACGTTGAGGAATTTAATGATAACCAGATTAAGTTTTTAGTTTATTTTCACTTTATTTATTTATCCTTAATTTACATGTAATTAATAAATTTTAAAAAACATTGTGTGTAGTTTTTGTAATTTTATTTATCAAAATATAATTTTATAAATTTTTATTAAAATATAACTTAATAAACTTTTATCAAATTAATTTTTATATTTATATCAAAAATTTAACTTTACCAATTTTAATTTTATTAAATTATAAAAATTATTAAATTATTAAAAAACTATAATTATAATTATAAAAAATATCAAATATAATTAATTTATGTTTTTGATTTAAATATAAAAATTACTTTGATAATTATATTTTTATAAAAATTTTAAAAATTATAATTTGGAAAAACAATTCGTTTGATTACAAAAATAATTACAAAATAATAACTACACATGCAATGTATTTTGAAATTTATTCATTTATAATATTGACGTAAAAAATCTACCAAAAACTTATAGCTAAAATTTTCTATATTTTTTTTCACCCAAATAGCAAATTTTCGTTATTCAGTTTCATACGTTATATTCAAGTTTAATGATGAGTGATAATTAACTTCGCTAAAATAAGATGAAAATAACATGGACGTTTTATTTCAAGTTTTGCCTCCACATTTCACAGATAGTTTAACCATGTTATATTGAATTGTATTTTCTTAAAAAGAACTATATTCAACAAAAAATTATATTTTCTGATCGTCTGAGAATTGCACAATGCAACATGTCTATAACATTCTTATTACTTCTTCGGATATTTTAACGAATTTATTAACCTCCAAGGAGCATAGATTGAAAAATCCTGAAATTTTGCTTATTCGGATTAAAATTTAGGATCATTCAACGAATATTTAATTAAAAATTTAATCTAAATTGCATCTTCCACATGCATCACAATGGTATCAATCGCTGCGTTTGGGCCACCAATGGCTGACAAACTCACGTGACAGCCGTTCTACCAATCAGCTGCTGCGGGCGGCGCGGAAAAAGTTTGCCGTACTTTCCTAATCTAGAGTTTTACATAGATGAAGAGAAACTGGGCCCGCAGTTTCTTATTCCTCTGTGGTTGGGCCGATTGTACATGCAGCGCCACTTTTCAATAGAGTTCCCACCCTACCGGGAGCTAGGAACTTTACTTCATTTGAACAATCGAGCTCGATGACCATGTATATCTATAGACCGTGATTTCTACCAATAATAAGCCCTAAATTTGCCCTAGCTATGATGATGTAACAATGTATCACGTTTCGTTGCGGAGGCCTTCTCTCTCGGTGGTTACTCACATGTTCCTCTTTATTTACAGTGAGCAAAAAAATTATCCGTCCACCAGTTTGCAAGTGATTAAAATGACTGACACTAAATGACATATTCACATTATTCATGTTTAATTGCACAGATTAGTGTCTATACGGTTATAAGCTTCTGAATAATGCCTTGAACTTAGGGTTTATCATTGATTTGAGATAGTATAATACAAAATAGGTCATTTACGATATTATCCGTCCACTTAAATATTTGGGCAGATGTACAATCTAAACTTAATTTTTAAAATTTAGTGGGACCTCTTCTGGCATCGATTGTACATAGATTCTATTAAAGTTTTTTTTTTCTTCCCATCTACATCATTCCAGTTTTTGTCAACAAGTCTTTTAGATCTGCTTTTGACTTTGGTCTACGGTTTTTCCTCTTCATTTCCATTATGACCCAAAGGTGCTCCATTGGATTTAAGTCAGATGACTGGGGAAGCCGGTCAAGCACTTAAACTTTCTTGGATTTGAGGAATTCTTTCACAGAATGAACTGTATGTTTAGCATCTGAGTTTTGCTGTAATCTAAAACTTCTTTTCAATTCCAATTTACTTGGTTTGGTTGGTTTGGTTTGTTTGGTATTAACGTCCTTTTCAACTGCTATGGTCATTTCAGGACGGCGTTATAGGGGCCGCAAATTTTGCCTCGCAAGGGTTCTTTAACGTGCAGCCGGCAAACGACTACACGGGACCAACGGCTTTACTTCCCTTCCGAAGGAAGTGCGTGATCTCAGGATTTCCCCCTGAAAAATCCTCGTCGTCCTCGGCCGGGATCGAACCCGCGTACTCGGGCATCAGCAATTTACTTGGAGATTATTATCAAGAACTTCTCTGCGCTGGTGTTGGTCCATGATGCCATCCATAAATTCTAGATGTCCCACTTGGCTTGCAGTCCCATATTATGACACTTCCTCCACCATGCTTCACTGTTGGCTTCAAACACTCCAGTCTGTAAGCTTCACTAGGTGTTCACCAACTTTGTTACAGCCACCTGAGCCAAATAAGTTAAATTTGTTTTCATCTGACCACACAATTTTTGTCCTTGTTTAGATATTCTTTTGCCCAATTCAGGCGTCTCATTCGATTTTCCTTATTGACGCAGGGCTTCTTCTTTGGCGTGCATCCGCTTCATGCAACCTGTTCGACTGGTTTAAGGAATAATTGATAACGTTTAGATCATTTTTCACTTCTACATGCAGTTCTACAGCTGATTTTTTCCTATCTTTTTTAATGCGTTTTACAGTTTCTTTGTGTCGTCCCGTTCTGATATTTTACTCTTCCTGCCCCTTCCAATTGTATTTGTGATTTGTCCTGTTGTACGATACTTTTGGATGACATAATGGACTGATGAGTGTGGAATTTGGAGTTCCTTGACAATTAAACACGGACTTTTCCCATCCTTTAGTCCAACTATGACTCTACCTCTCAAATCATATGAATGTTCCTTTATTTTCTTATTTTTCTGCAACGTTTCACATCGTTTATTATCCAAACTGTTGTGAATGTGATTGGTTAATTTTTTCATAATAGATACTAGGCGCATTCGGCGGTACTCAGATCTGACTCAGATCTGAGAGAACTGTCACGTGGTATCTGACCGCTTTTCTGAGCGTCTGAATGACCGTTGCCGAACGCTCTTTTATCTCAGAAAAAGATGGCTTTACTGGTTTTTCAAATATTGAGAAGAAACGGCGGATCTACTAATTTTAGTTTATATGAAATACAAATTAACATCAAATGGGCAACTGAGCATGCATAATATTCGATACCGATAAGAGTTTTCCATAAGGCCAGGAAGGAAAGGGTACACTGGACATCGCCATGATGAAGCTCTCGCAGTGGGCGCCGCCATGTTCATTCTGGGCAGTCAGATAAAGAAAAACTTGCTGAGCATCTGAGCTCAGAATCTGACAGATTCGTTGGTTGCCGAACACGTTTTCTTCTCAGGCGGAAGTAGCAAAGTGCTCGCCGAACGCTGTTCTCTCAGATCTGAGTCAGATCCGAGTGCCGCCGAATGCGCCTACTATTTTTTGGCTTAGAATACTTACCTGGACGGATAATTTTTTGGTTCTACTATGACAAGGTATCTTATCATCTACTGCATTTTTACTTTTCCCCATTTAGTACAGTGATCCCTACCCAATGTGAGATGTCACATAGTTTAAATACTCTAGACTATGATAAAATTTCCATTCAAAATTAATTGGTTTTATTTATTTTGACGTTTTTATGTTTACGTAAGCTGGTGGACCAATCGTTTTAATCATCATATTGAACAAAGTCTTGTTAACGATATTCTGAAGATCGAATAACGACACCAAAGAGGGTTGTTCCGAAAGTAAGTTTCGTCATTTTTTTCACACGGAAACTCTATTGCCAAAAAAAAAAAAAAAATGTAGCATGTCACCATAAACTATACACCTTGCACTATTTTTCGACATAGTGGCCAAGGAGACATTTCTTGTAGCGTGCAATCAGTTTGAAGAAGGAGTAGCAGCAGGCAGGCGTGCCCGAGACTTTTCTAGTACAATCATGATGGCAGACAGACGTGTACTGACAACGTGGTCGCATTCCAGATCACCAGTGAGCCAGGAAAGATTATGGCAACAGTGTTCTGGGACCATAACACTGATCCAAAAGAAATATCTACTGCGATACCCTCACCAAACTCAGGTCCGCCATTCGACGAAAGAGACCAGGGCTCTCGAGTCAAAGTGTTGTGCTCTTGGACGACAACGCAAAACCACACGCAGCAAGGCTCACACAAGATCAGACAGCCTCGCGCATGCCTTCAAACAGATTGTACGCTACGATAAATGTCTCAATGTCGGTGGCGACTGTATCGAAAAATAGTGCAAGATGTATAGTTCATGATGCCATGCTGTATTTTTTTTGGCATCATGAACTAAAAAAAAGACGAAACTTACTTTCGGAACAACCCTCGTAGTTTGCTCAAGTCAACATTTATTACTTTGAACTCTTTTTAAATGTTAATGAAAGTATTGTTCAGTTGTAAAAATTCGTAGATGCAATTGGTTTATTAATTTACATGGAATGCATAAAGAAAAGAAATAAAGAGCGAAAACACTAGTCCTTAATAATACCTGTATCATGTATGTAGGTGCAAAAAGGTTTAGACTTACGTCATAGTTGAGCACGTAAATAGCACATCCCAAGCGTATAACTGCTGCTACCCTATTTTCATTTAGAAGGGACAAGTCCAGTCTAATCTGTCTGATTTTGCAACCGATCAACATCCGGTAAGCTCAGTTCCTACGGAGCAGGTAAAAACCTTGTTGCACCCGACTGTACATTTCACTGACGATGTCAGCTTCTTCAGCGAGAACCTTGGACAATCGAATAGCTCGAGCTCAAGAAGCTAACATGCACATAACAGATAATTCGGGAAAACTCAGATTTTTATGTAAAAAATAGATATAATTTAAGTTTCTATTTTTTCTATTCTTTAAGTTTTTTTTTTACCGTTTTGTAGACAGTGATTGTTGAGTATTATTGCACCTCTTGTTGTTGAATAGTGTTTTCCCCTCTTTATTTCTTTTCTTTAGATAACCTTTGTCCTTTGTATAACTGGCCTTTTTCGTTTACTACTTGGAACAGTTCAATATGTTTCGAATTAAACTGGTACTAGAATTTCAATACTCTATTTTTAAGTTCATTTTCAAAATTTAACTTGTTTTTATTTCTTTCTTGAACTGCTTGCAAATTTTGGGGCCGTCATCTATTCGAGATCGTCTTATAATCGAGTCAATACGCGGTATTATTTAAAAGTTGCATCCCAAATGGGACACGTGAAACCATGATATGACGATACATGCAGCCACGAAGTTTCCTTGTATTTAGCACAGCCTGTGTAAGGTAGAGCTGTTCGCTTTTGTCGTGTCATTTGCTACAGCGCTATAATTTGTGGCAGAGGAAATGCAGCACAAATGGAAGCGATATCACTAATAGAACTTTTTTTTTTTTTTTCATCATTATTTCGAACAGCTGAGGTCGGCGTACCATGAAAACCCTCACAGATCAACTAATGATTTATTTTTTTTTTTGCATTTCATTCCAGACCATCCAACTGCTCAGTCAAGTGGAAACACAATGGTAATATAATAATAATAAGCTGATTTGCCCGGCGTTGCTCGGACTGTTTATTTGGTGAAATTTTGCAATATCAGAATTTGAATATAAACGAAAAGCCTTAATAATGTAAATATTCACTTTGGAAAAACGAAAAGAATTCTTTTAAATGCTTGCACTGGAATTTTGTGTCCAATTGGGTTCACCCAGGAAAATTCGACATTGCATCCTTAACATTTTAAAATATCAAAGAAAGGCTCCTATGAGTTAAAGATTTTTCTATCGAAATATGGAAGGAAAAATTCTGCGACCTGGGTTCGAACCAGGAACCTTGATTGTCATGGCCGACGCCTCTACTAGCCGAGATTCCTGGTTCGAACGCAGGTCGCAGAATTTTTCCTTCCATTTTTCGATAGAAAAATCTTTACCTGAAGCTTGGTAGGCTTACCTCCAGTTAACATATCATTTATTATTTAAGGCTATCAGTATTGATTTATTTCTGTCTATATTAAAAAAAAACACTTGAGAGAGTAAGGAACTGTTTACAGCCTCATGAGCATATCTCATCAACATGTAACCGTTTCAATAGAACGGTATTCAGTCAGAGAGCATGGAATCATGTCCTGAATGTGGTTGTTTATATTGATAGTACACATCAGTTTTAGCAGCAAGGATTGGCGTCTCATACAATCAGTTGAGATCTTTAGAATTTTCTAATACGTTTAGGTAAACATTATAACTTTTCTTTAGAGGAATTTCCTACATCTAAAACATCTCTAAAGGAATTTACTAAATTGCAAATTTGATCTTCAAAGCAAGAAGATATCTCCTGACGAACAATGCAAGGTAAAGTTTGTGCAACAACAAACTGCTCTGTTTGATCAACAGTAGTGATAGCAACACAGAATTCTAAAAATGATATGGCATTAAATACAAAAATTGGAGAAACTATACCAGATTCAGCCAATCAAATAGTTATGTTTGTAAGACATGTTCATTAAGACATGTAAATGAATCTCAAGACTGATCTTTTTGTAAATTTCATTAACAAAAATATTTTGAGGACACACGACTTACATGCATAAATCGAGGATCACCCTCTTATAAAATATAATATTCTTCGGGCTTTCTAATTTCCTGACCATAATTTAAAGTTTCGCGTAATGGTCGGGTCTTCCTCCTCTGAGAATCAGTGAGAAGGCGTCGGAAATTTTAACAATACATATAATTCCTGTCCTTTGTGCTTTTCTTAGAATTGATAGTTGTTAGAATGTAATATTTTCTTGAAAAGCTTTAAAAATGAGCAGTAAATGGAAATAATGGAGAGTTAGCAGACTATTGAGAAACAGTGGAAAGGCGGCAGAGAAAGCAGCCCCTGCACTCGGTGTTGTATCGGTTTTTCCAGCACACTGCTTTAACTAAACAAGTGGTGAGTGACCCTGTGGCAGTCGATGCAAATGTGTCAACAGAAGAAACTGCGACTGCCAGATCACACCAAGTAATGAATGCACCAGTTTTGCCTCAAGACCTCAACAGTTTACCAATTAGAAAAATTGCAACAGTTTACCAATTAGAAAAATTGATGACAAAATTCCGCGACTTGGATTCGAACCAGGAACCCCGACTGTCATGGTCGATGCCTCTATCAATTGGGCTATCACAGACACTTGAATAGCCATGTTGTCACTAAGTGTCTTAAAGACAACCAAGTTGTCAAGAAGGAAAGCCCAATAACAAGAAGGAAAGCCCAATAGGAAAACCCGGTGGGCACCCGGTTCACAGATCGTGAATTTCTCCTATCCAAACCATCAGAAAGTTTGATGAACACAATAAGAAATAAAAAAATTAAACTGGAGCAAACACCAAACATTAGGTGAAGACTACTTGGTTGTCTTTAAGACACTTAGTGATAGCATGACTGTTCAGGTGTCTGCGATAGCCCAATTAGTAGAGGCGTCGACCATGACAGTCGAGGTTCTTGGTTCGAATCCAAGTCGCAGAATTTTTCTATCCATTTTTCTAATTAATATCATTTACCTGATGCTTGGAGTTTGCTCCAGTTTAATTTCTTTATTTCCTAACAGTTTATCAATTCTTGGAATTGCAGAATACAAACGATCATATACATCCATCGCCACCCAAGAAGAGAATTTTAGAATTGTGGAATTTTTAGATAAACAAATGAATTTTTAAAGGTCAGGTCACACGAAATAGAAGAACTACAGCCATAGCCAGGGCTGAAAAAATGTCAGATCAAACTATTGTTTCATTTTCATTCTATTTCCTCCCAATTACGTAGCCATACACATTGTTTCTCCTGCACTATGGGTAAACTCGCTCAGCTATACACAACATTCCAACACGAAACGGGGAGAACTGTTACAGGGCCATCCATTAGGAACATTTTAAAAGTTTTTTTTCGGTTTTTTCTATATGAATTTTTACTGTTTTAATGTGTTAATTTTTACTGTATATTCCCTTTCAGATATTTTTCCAGCAACGCCGGGTATATCAGCTAGTTATAAAATAATTGTTAAATGTCCATTCTTTTGCTACTTAGAAGAATAACTTGATGGAACAGTGAGAAAAAAATTTTGATTAGCATTCCTTGCATGCCCCAAAAGTGCCCTCACAATCGGGGAACTTCATTTTGTTCCCTTGAGCGCTTCACATTTATGCATTTGTCTTTTTTCAGATTCCCTCCTTAGGGCATGGCTCAGGGCTTCTTCTTTTCGTGGCTTCTTGCACCGTTGCGTGCATGCAGCAGCGACCACGTCTTTCTTGAACGGTACACGAAGGAGGAACAGGATCGCTCCCCGTCCCTTTTTCCAATTGATGATGATGATTGAATAAAGTTTTCATTGCTTTAAGGTCTCTGTACTGCGTGTCTTTATAAACAACTGAACAGACCCCTTACATTGTATACATTTTACAAAAGTACATCTCGACTTTACGTCGCCCAATTGTTACGACGCGACGTAAATCGAAAAAAAAACTTATTAAGAAATGACTTTCGACCGCTCTTCAGTAGTTTAAACATTTAAATAAAAATGCATTGATTTATACACTTTACTGTACAAGAGAAATGCATATCTGAATTTCCTGAGGTGAACTAGGTGAGGGTATATAAAGGGTGAGTCTGAAACCCTGTCACAAACTTTTAGAGGAGGCAGTATGGATGATTCTAAGCAAAAAAGTTGATATGAACATGGGTTCGAATTTGAACGATAACCGAGATATGAACACAAATAAATATGCCGCCACTAAAATCAACAAGTTAATAACTCAGGTTCTAAAGTCTGTAACACTTCTATGGAATCAGACAATTTTTTCACAAATTTTGTTTAATATTTTATGCATTTTTATGAAACATTATTTATAACAATATATAAAACAAGATTACTTAAATATTAAATTTCACACCAATACACTTGGTTGTTTTTTAGAAAGAAAATAATTTCACTTTCAGCACTGTTCCAGTTCTATGGAATCACTCTTAAATTTCATCAACAATAGCAAAATAAAAATGATTGTTAATTTATATAACCTCCTTGTTTTGAAACTAAATCAAACAAACGCTGTGGCATTAATTTTTATTAAAGATTCTATTTCTGGAATTGTAATTTCATCCCATGCATCTAGGATAGCCAATTTGTGTTCCCTAACAGAGTTAAATTGACGATTTTGTTTGTACACCCGACGTGCTAGTTGAGCCCAAAGACTCTCAATACAGCTTATTCATCAGAGTGACGTCGTTCCGCAGCAACCAATCACAGCGTGAAACTAGTATACAACATGGTGGCAGCAGCTTCACCTACCAATCAGCGGCGGAGCTGAAGCTGCTGCCACCAATCAAAGTCGGAGCTGAAGCTGCTGCCGCCATATTGTAAGGCTCATGAATAAGCTCTATTGGATTCATATATGGACTCATCGCTGGCCAATCCATGACATCAGTTTTCAGATCTTGAAACCACTTCTTAGTTGCTTTAGAAACGTGACACGACGCATTGTCTTGCTGAAAAATCCATGAGCTGCCACATATTAATGGACCAAATGGGATCATCTTGCTGTACAGCAGTTCCTGGTACTTCTGCGAGTTGAGCCGTCCATCGATGAATGCAATATTCGTCTTTCCTCCGGCCCCAAATGCAGCCCAGATCATAACGGATCCACCTGGCGGATTCGTCTTTCCTTCCGCAGATTATGCCAATAATAGGCATTTCCATCGGGACCATATACGTTAAACTTTTTTTCATCTGAAAAAAAGACATGGTTCCACTGATGGTCCCAAGTCATCACATTGCGAGCCCACTTTAATCTTCCTGTTTTTTGAGCTTCAGTAAGTTTCGGTCGTTTGGCTAGTTTCACAGCCCGTGCATTAGGATGGTTCTTCAAAGTTCTCCACACTGTTTGATGAGATACCTTCTTTCCTAAGCTTGCTTGAATCTGTCTTACTGACAGTTCTTCATTGGTGGCAAGATGAAAGATGCGCCGAGAATCGCGTTCAGTCAACACTGGTTTTCGAGATTTTCTTTTAATTTTGTTATAATCATTTCCTTTTTTTAGCACATTATGTATGGCTTTTTGTGATCGTCCAATTAACTTAGCAATGACCCTCTGAGACTTTCTTTGCCCGTGATAAAAAAATTGTTTCCCTATTTCTTCTTCTGACAATGTTTTACCACCTGGCATTTTAAAACAGGTAAAATACAGAACACATATACTTCTGACGCATTCAGTAAGCAGTGAGCATCAAATCCGAAAGTTTTCATTTCATTGGTTAATTTAATTTATGCAAATTTTGGGTGAGTCTATAGAAGTGGAACAGTACTAAAAATGAAAATTTTTTTTTCTGGGAAACAACTACGCGAATCGCCGCAAAAATTTATATGGATATTACACTGTTTTATCTTTTATCGTACAAAATATTTCCTACAAATATATAAAAAATAAAATGAATATTTTTTTTTAAATTGTCTGATTCCATAGGAGTGTTACAGACTTTATAACACAAAAAGCATAATGAAGTTTGAGGGAATAATAGGGCGTATACGGTTAAAATTTGATCGAATTCCAACGAGTAGTTTCCGAGTTACGCAGTCAACATCGTAACACGTGCTCACATGTGAGTACTATCACCACGTGTTACGATCAAATTTGAACGGTATACACAATTGTATGTACCCTATTATTCCCCAAACTTCATTATGCTATTTGTTATAGAATCCGAGTTATTAACTTGTTGATCTTAGTGGCGGCATTTTTATTTGTGTTCATATCTCAGTTATCTTTCAAATTCGAACCCATGTTCATATCAACTTTTTTGCTTAGAATCATCCATACTATCTCCTCTAAAAGTTTGTGACAGGGTTTCAGATACATCCTGTATATACACAGCAAGACTTATAGTCAGTCTGTCAGTAGAATAGTCGAAGCATTGAGCTTGAAGCGCCTTGCTTGAAGGAAATAGAAAAAAAAAAAAAAAAAAAAAAGAGATGAGTTTGGGCACAGATGAAAAAGATAGAAGAGAAGAGTGTTTATTCTTGCCTATTTATTAGAGAACGAGAAATATCAAAAAAGTAACGAAAGAAAATGAGAAAAAACGCAATTACATTGTCACTTACAAGTTAAAGTGATACAGTTCTGTGATGGAGTGAGATTTCGTTCTCTAAAAAATAGCGAACTGAGCTGTGGTCAGGGCTGGGGGAGGGGGGGGGGCCTTTTACGAATGCATCAGAACCAGATCATTGCTGCATGTACTGTAAGTGCTGCTCCTCCGCTATGCCGCAAAATCGACTAAGTCGCGGGCAATGGCTGGAGCTCGATTTCTTATTTTTTTGTCGTTTTTTTTTAAGAGTAGGTGGGGGGAAAACTGCTCTTAAACCCGGACTACCCTTATGTCCTCGGCTCTTTTAATGGACTCTACTGTACAGTTCATTCCAAAAGCTATTTCACTCAGATGAATGATGTTCGGCTTCCTTGCAATACTTTAAACCAGTGAGATTAATCGTTTCAGGAAAGAAGTCGAGTTCGAATCCCGTTGGAAGATGCCATCAGGGATGGATGAAGGTAGCCATCTATGCTTATATTTAACGAAAGCCATTACGATTACCCAGCATAGTAATCAGCATAAATATATGCTTTTTTCATGTATTACACACTGCATTGTTAAATATGTAACATATATATTCTTCTTTCCCGATGTCATGGATGAGAATATAACTTTGTTTACTTGATATTTCATTATCTTTTAAGCAGATATTTTATTTCAAAAGATTGATAGGTATTCCCTGAAAAGTATAAATCTATTATGGTATTTCATATATTATTATTTTGTTAAATCTGCAGCCAACTAGTGATTATTTTATGAAAAACATCTAAGGATTTAATTCGTGTATTCGCCATTTTATTGTTGAGCGTGCTTTACCAGCTTATCGCTTACTTCCTCGTGTAGTTTTCACGTTATTATACAGCTTATCTACTAAAATAATAATAATACTATACATTGATTTATTAATAACTAGCAAACCCGCGCCCGGCGTTGCCTGGGCTTTTTAAATCATGAAATAAAAATGCAGTATAGGTAAATTTTAAAAAACATTTATTTAATATCAAAAAATTAATGGAAGTTTTTGGACTACACCTAAGTCTTGAGTACTTCCTTATAAACGACATTTAATGTTGTTGCATCTTTACTGCAAATGTATAAATTTCTAGGGTCGCTAACTCTAGAACAGGCAACATACAGTTGGCCATGTGAGAAACAATCTTCTTGCAAATTTACTCCAGCTACTTTCAATGTTTGGCCTTGAGATTTGTTAATTGTTATGGCAAAGCAAAGTTTAACTGGAAATTGAATGCGTTTGAACTGAAAAGGTATGTCTGTAGGTATTAAAGGGACTCTTGTTAATTAAAACTGTTTCACCAAGACCACTTCCAGTAATAATTGAACCTTCTATCACATTATCTTTTAGTGATTTCACAATTAACCTTGTTCCATTACAAAGTGTTGGAGGATTTAAATTTCTAAGTAACATTATAGGAACACCAATTTTAAGTTGTAATAAATGAAGTGGAAAAGCAGAAGGTTGTAATGAGTTTAAAAATTCCACAGGGTAATGTACTGCAATTTCAGTTTGTAAAACTGTCTTGATGGAACAATACTGTTTTACATTTCCTTCAACTTTGTTCATTATTTTTAAGTTTATTAGGTTAGCAGAATCGTTACGTGGTGTTAATATAGTCCTCTCTTGGAACCATCCTAAAGACTTGGACTGAATATTAGAAATATCGGGGTAAATTTTTTCAATCAAAGAATCTAGTGATTCGACATAATTGCACAATGAAGAATCAAGTTTTATCCTACCATTTACTTCTGGTTCACTGCCACAACCAATTTTCAACAATTTTGTAGAAAATGCATCTGCCTGTTGATCATTATTTAAAAGGACCCTCATGTTTTTAGTGAGTGAAAGGTGAATAACATGCTCCCAAATAAAAGACTTTTTTAAGCAAGCATTTACTTCGTCAGCAACTGTACATTTTGTTATAACTGGTAGAGTTTGACGAAAGTCACCTGTGAATAAAAATGTCAAGCCACCCATTATTTGATTGGAGTTTCTAAGATCTTTCAGAGTGCGATGCAAAGCTTCAACAACAACCTTATTTGCCATGGTAGCTTCATCCCAAACTATCAAGGAAGATTGACGAAGTAATTTTGCAGTAGCACTTTGTTTTTTTATTTGGCAGAAAGGAGTGTCCCCTGGTATAATTGTGAGGGGAAGTTTAAAAGTGGAGTGTGCAGTTCGTCCCCCCAGTAACAATGTTGCTGCTATTCCTGAAGATGCAACGGCAATAGCTATCTTATTGAAACTTCTAATTTTGCATAGTATTAAGTTTGTTAAAAACGTTTTTCCTGTGCCTCCAGGAGCATCTAATAAGATAGCTTTCCTTCATCATTTTGTACACTTGTAATAACCTTATCGTATGCGAAACGTTCGGTTTCGCTTCGCATGGTTTCTGTTTACACAGCTGTTAGAGGAGAAAAAAGCATGGCAGCCTATCGCAAAAATAGTACGTATTTCATTGAGTTCTTTTGAATTTTTTTGTGTTATATATTTTTTATTTTTTTATTGAATTAGTTTATTGAAATATTAAGTTGTGGAGTTACAGTATAGGTAAATTTTAAAAAACCTTTATTTAATGTCAAAAAATTAATGGAAGTTTTTGGACTACACCTAAGTCTTGAGTACTTCCTTATAAACGACATTTAATGTTGTTGCATCTTTACTGCAAATGTATAAATTTCTAGGATCGCTAACTCTAGAACAGGCAACATACAGTTGGCCACGTGAGAAACAATGTTCTTGCAAATTTACTCAGCTATTAAGATGAAGTAGAATTAGCTTATGTTTGTTTGTTTGCTCAAGAGATGGCGCTAAGCGTTTCGATCGCCGATCACCATATGATGAGCAGCCATGTTGATGCATTTAAATAATTTAATATAAAACCAATTTTTATGAATTAATACCTAGCCTACAAAGTTTCTACATAAATCCCCTAACAAACAAAACTTATTTCATAAAAATCGATGCAGTAGTTCTTAAGGTTATCGAGCACATACACCGGGGAAGTGACTTAGATTTATACTATGTATAGATAGATAGATAAAGAAAAACTTTCCTAATAAAGGCTCAAAATCAGATTTCAATTAAAACAGTTCGACGTCCCTATCCCTGTTGCTAAGAAACAGTAAATGGCATCAGGGATGGATGAAGGTAGGCATGAGCAATTTCGATATCAAAATATTACTTACTTACTTACTTACTTTTCAAACCCGCTTATCCGTTAGGGTCGCGGGGGCAGCAGCCCTATGGAGGATCTCCAGCGATCGCGATCTTCCGCCATCAGGCGCATGTCCTCCCTGGTAATATCCAAGCGACTCGAACCCAGATTCTCCAGGTAGTCTAGCCACCTGGTTCTAGGCCGACCCCTTGGTCTCTTACCCACCGGCTTGGAAAATAACAACTGCCTAGGAAGACTAGTTTGCGGCATCCGAATCACGTGGCCATACCAGCGCAACTGAGACCTCTCAATGCGGAGAAGTAGCGGCTCAACACCTAAAGATTCCCTTATTGTATTGCTGTACACTCTATCTAGTAGGGTAACACCTGCAACACCTCTCAGAAATCTCATTTCGGCCGCTTGTACCCGCGATCGCACTCTTTCGGTCATTACCCAAGCCTCATGACCATAGGTGAGAATGGGGACAAAGATGGATTTGAAGACGGAGAGCTTAGCTTTGTTACTCAGCTCGCGTTTCGTTACCACGGATCGCCACAGTTCACGTCTGACACAGCTTGCTGCACCGATCCGAGCATCCAATTCTTTCTCCAATCAAAATATTAGAGAATTTAAAAAAGTAATAAGTTAAAATATCAATGTTCGAAATAGAGTGAAAATAAATAAATACACTAAATAGTTATTGATGAAAACAGGAAAGAAAATTCCACAGCCTGGATTCGAACTGGGAACCTTCAGCTCTTCGAAGTTCCCGGTTCGAGTGCAATTTTCGTTCCTATTGTCATCAATAATTTAAACAGCTGAAGTTTGGCGTAGGATAAACCCTAATCGAACATTCTTAAATATTTATTGCTTTGTTTGTATCAAGTGCGTTAACTATTTTATTTGCAAAGTCTATCTAACTGAAATAAAAAAGCAGCGATTGATCTTGTCAGTTAAAAGTACTGTAATTCGCCCACACCAGTCACAAACGTCATCCCTATTTCCACTCTGGACGGCCAAGTCCATTTTAAACTTCTACGATATTCGTTCAAACTACTAGACTTTATAACCGATCAACTTCACTTGGCTCAACTCCTGCCAAGCAAGTGAAAACGCTTTTGAAATCATCAACGGGAAATAATAATGCTTAATATTACATTCCAGGCAGCCGTTCAAGCCATTCCAGCGGAAACCCTTGCTCGTGCCTTCAGGAACATGTGGAAACGCCTTCACACGTGCCTTGAAGTCAACGGAGGACACTTCCAGCACCTATTCCAGATTATTTGCACTGATCTTAGATCTTGTTAACTATTTTCCTGCTCATTTTTACACGTTGTTCATCGGGCCACTTTTAAAAAACTCACCCTCTATATACTAAAAAATATTGCAATCTTTAATTATGCTAGTAAAAGATTACAATTATTTTTAGTATATTTTTTAGTAGGATTCCGACACCAGGCGGTAGTATATAATAGGATCGACGATCGATTCTAGTAGTCTGGCCTGGGAAAAAAACTGGCAACGCTGCTAATAAACCAATTCCAGTCACCGTCATCTAACGAGCTTAAAAAAATAACTGTCATTAACCGTTAACAAGAAGCGTACCTTCATCTGTTCTTGCTGTTAATCCTTGATCGTTCACAGTAGTAGCAAAGGAGAACAATCACACTACTGGGGGATACTGACAAACATTTTGTATCAACTTTAAACAAAGTAGGAGATACGGATATTAATCTTTTCCATGCTTGTAAAGGTTTTGATTGGATTGGATTGAATGAATTGAGCTTGCTAATGAACTCATGAGCTAGGTACAATCTTAATTCTTCATCATATCCATTTATAGCGTCCTCCTGCATCGGACATTATTTTAACGGTTTGTAATGTCCCCATACTTTGGACTTACTTAATGTCCCCTAGCTTAAACTCTCCATCGGATGAAGATGCACTTCAGGTTTTGCATTTAGATGCTGAATCCTGTATTCCGTTTTCTTTTACACCTTCCTTCATCTGTTTAATAATTTCATTGCAGATTTGTCATTAACGAGAAATTTCTACACGAGAACGATAACTGCACGATATCTCGTTAACTCATTTCTCGTAACGAAAAAAAACAAAACAAACAAAAACAACCTATTTTGTAACTCTCTCTTGAAATATTCCGTTATGAAAGTGGATAGACGAAAACGAAACATTTTAAATGGCATATTAATCTTTCGTTTTCTTATTTTTTTGATTTTCGTACGACGGTTCCTCCAACGAAAGAAAAACTGGGCGTGTCTAATTAAATTCCCAATTTCGATTGTTACTAAGTCAAATTAACAATGTTTAACAATTGAAATTGGAAATTTAACTGGACACGCCCAGTTTTTCTTTCGCTGTTTGAATTCTTATACACTGGATAAAAAAATTAAGTTGACAGCAAGCATAAAATTTGTTTTCACTCTTAATTTAATAGAAAACAATATGTAAGAAATATGAAAAAAATACACATAAGTACTCTTGCCTTGAGTCAAATTATCATACAAAAATAAACAAATTTATGCAATTACTTTCTGCATAAAAAAAAGTTTCTGTATAGGGTATACAAAATACATGCAAAATACGGCAGATTTTCCTCCTCTATGGGAACAATAGAGATGTCATAATAAAACAGTAGATCTGTCCATTTTACAGTTTTGTTTTACTAAGCTTTAATAATAATTTTATTGGTCGAGGGGATGTGGAGTGGGGGAGGGGGCGACAAATTTCATATTAATATTTTCATTTTTTTTTTTTTTAATAATCTATAATTTTTATTTTACTTTAATTTCATTGTAATTGCTAGAGCCGTGCGATGCTTGAAACATCGCGACATCGATGTTAGTATCGATGTCAGAAAAGCTACTATTCCGCATAAATGAATTTATAAAATTAAAAACCCATATGTACATTTCGGAGATTTGTCTCTTTCTTTTTAATTTTTTTAATTCATTTATGTGGAATAGTGTTTTCTTTTGTTGGAGTTCACAGCAAAATAAATGTCTTCACTTTGAACAGTTTTCGGTATTTATTGGCCTACTACTCTCTAAGAGTGAAGGCTTATGTGTTCGTTTCAGAAACTCTTTTTTTTTTTTTTTTTTTTTTTTTTTTTTTTGCTGAAATCGACTTAAAAATCATGATTCGAAAAGTTAAGTTGAAATTTTGAAAAAAAAAAAAAATTCCGTCTGTATCGTAACGTTCCAAAATAATTGAACGTTATGGATCTCTCTCTCCTCCTACCAACTCTCCCCTTAATTCATGTCGATTTGCGTACAAAGTTTCTTAAGATGACATCATTCGTTACTCGTCCCTCGTTCAACACTACAATGAAGAAATCCGGAGCTTGAGAGAACGTAACCAATGACGTATATTAAAGATAGACTCCGAATCCTATTGTTGTAACTTGAAGCAAATTGGGAAGCTCCATGCCCAGAACTGTCATGGCTGAAAGTGAGTGAAGATGATGCAAAACACATGGCTAAACACGAGAGTAGCTGATTAATAATTCTTTCACACGCCGATCACGGAGTGATAAGTTTATCTTTTCGTTTACTTTGTATTTGAAGTATTTTATTATATTTTATAAACAATTTTTCGATCATGGTTTCAATTTCAATTTCGTTTCGATTGTCTTTCAGTAACGTATTTTTATTTTAGTTACGTATTTTTGATTTTTTTTTTTTTTTTTTGGATTTATTCCTGATCCTTTTTCTTTTCTGTTTGTACAGTTGTACGCAGAACAACTTTGAATAATGGTTTTGAATTAATAATTCCTCGGGTCCAAAATCTTCAAAAACAAAGCAGCCAGACAGCTAATTACTCCACGGCTCACTCCTGCCCAGAACTATCATGGCTCAATTTGCTTCACTTTTTGCCGCTGTTAACAATAAGATTCGGAGTCTATCTTTAATATACGTCATTGAACGTAACAATAACTCTAAGCAACAATATGAACAAGCAACAAATGTGTTAAGGACAAGTTTATTTAAGAGATAGAACAAGATATACAGGGTGTCCGGAAATAAATGGTAAATATTCATACACGTGAGAGAACATGTATAAAGAAGCATTTTTATTCCTATGAACATGGTGTCGCAAGCCAACCCTCACAGAGATACAGGGGGATTAAAGTATGTTGCGCTGCCCGATTGTTGGCGTCCCGCGAGCGACTAGGCTATGTGGTGTAGCCCACATCTGTTCAAGAGATGTCAATTTATGCTCGAATGGCTGCCTCTGTCAGGTCACTCCACAAACCTTTAATACCTTAAATGTCACTGGAGGTCGTGGCACACGTATTGATTTGCATACATTTACACACTCAGGACCATTTCACAAATAAGTTTACTACTTGAACCCTCACAAATGGGATCGTCGATGCACTTATTAAGAGCCCGTGAGTACTGAGGTCTGTAGGCTCCTATGTAGGCTGCACCACATTGCCTAGTCGCTCGTGGGACGCCAACAATCAGACAGTGCAACATACTTTAATCCCCCTGTACCTCTGTGGGGGTTGGCTTGCAGTAGGAATACAAATGCTTCTTTATACATGTTCTCTCACGTGTATGAATATTTACCATTTATTTCCGGACACCCTGTATAATGTGCAAACGAGAGTTCATCTTGTTGGAAAAACTTTGAGGCAAGCCATGTCCTCCAGAAGGAAGAGTAGCAATAATAGAAAACGAGCAAAATTGGTTTAAATGGTGTTTTTTGCATATTTGAAGAATAAATGTTTGATTTCATTCTGTGATATACGAGTCTCCAATTCAAGTTATTTAACCCCCAAAACTGTGAAAAGTTTAAAATAATAACCTAAAATTATTTCTCCCCAACGTTGTATTTTTAAAACGTTTAATGCTGTCTAATATATTAAATTTATGTTAAAATTGTATCACTGAATATTCATTTTATATTCAACTTAGGTTAAATATGCTCCAAAAAAAGTTTTTTTAACTTGTTAATACAGAATTTTCCTTCCTTCCTTCCTTGAAAGGTTTATTAACACCTTTATCACAATTTTATGAATGGGCTCGGGTAAAAAATTTTAATCATAATTTCTTAAATTCTGTAACGAACTTGTGCTTTGAAATAGATAAAAACCGGCAAAAAAACACGGCAATTCAACCTGCTTATTGATCGAGGCTAAGGTCAAAAACTCTCACCGGTGAGAAGAGTTAGCGCTTGGTCGGTCAGAAATCCCAGTGAGAAATTTGTGACGTCATTTTAACGCGGTCAGAAACGCCAGTTAGTGCTGCTATGCCTAACCAGTTAGTCTCACCGTCCTCACCGAGAAAAAGACAGTTAGCCCAGTGAGAAATTACGTCATCTTTCTCTCACCGGTGAGGGTTTTAGATCGATGGCTAAATATAAACCGCAGTTCATTATGGTTTAGGCTGTGGTCAAAAACCCTCACCGGTGAGAGAATGATGACTTAATTTCTCACTGGGCTAACCGTCTTTTTTCTCGGTGAGGACTGTTAGCTCTTTAACTGGCGTTTCTGACCGCGTTAAAATGACGTCATAGTTTTCTCACCGGGATTTCTGACCGACCAAACGCTAACTCGTCTCACCGGTGAGAGTTTTTGACCTTAGCCTTAGTGAACTGTAAATAGCCATAAGGCGCTATTTACAGTTGACTGCCAATAATCCACTGCCCCGACGGCAGTTTTCAATAACTTTAGCGCAATTTTCATTTAGATTAAGGCAGTTTTCATTAATATTATGGCAAATATTTACCATGAAAATGCAATTTGCTTTAAAAAGGAAAATAAAAAATTACGCAAGTATTTCTTGAAAATTCCCGTGTTAAAAAACACACGATGGAACGTGCTAGCAAGGCGCTTTAACAAAGCGCTGTAGAAATTATATTCTAGCAATAAATAAATGATACCCGGCATTTCAAAATTTTACTATGCATTTATTTTCTACCATAAACTAAGCAGGGCTTCTTAAACGGTCTCTGCTTCGAATCGAAGGGATTCCGACAATTTCCTTTAATGCATACGAGATAGAATACAAAAGATTGAACGAGATAACCGTGATATTACTGGTGATGTGTCATTTCCAATAATACAGGAGGTTATGGAAAATTTTTAAAAACGTTGAAAAATCCTGTCATTTTTTCTCTCGGCTGCAAATCCACAGCTTTACGTGTTTTAAATTTAGCCGTTTCCATGATAACAGGCGAATTTGCCCTTATTCTACAGCGTTGTTACATGCCAATATTTCATAATCGTATTTTTTGGTAATACATTATCAACAACAGTTTTCTAAATGCAAACTGCCTTCTTAATGGAATGCAAACTACGGTACCTTCATCTACGTCAAAGCTGCCTTAATCTAAATCAAAATTGCGCTAAAATTATTAAAAAGTGCCGTTTTCTAAACGCAAACTGCCTTAATATAAGTGAAAACGTAAAGTCATTGCAAAAAGCTGTCAAAATCGACTGACCTGTATCCCCCCCCCCCCCTATGCTTAACAACAACAACAACAACGGCATCGAGAATAAACAAAATAATCGCTTACACGATTTCAACAACAACAAACAAAACAATTAACGGCATCCCTTGCCACCACAATGACGCTTCCGTTTCGAGATGAAAGAGAGACAAAGCGGAAGCCGAGTCATTCTTTAAAAAGAAAGAGCAGCAGAAGCAGACTAGCAACAGCGGTAGGAGTAGTTTTCAATTTGACTTGTTTTTTTCTTCTAATTTTCTCTGTTGTTCCTGTCTACTAAGCATTACAAACTCTCAGTCGTGTTAATTTGACGATTGCGCAGCAGTCAGTAGTCCATGTGAGTAGAAGAAGGACTTTGTACAAGATGAACGAATCGAACGTGGCGCTCGTTAAGAAGCTCATCCCATCTTCGTACGTGAAACAAGCGAACGATGCGAGAAAGACGAGAGAAAAGCGAGTGCAAACGCTGTTGGAGCAACGTAAATTGCCGTCGGAAGGATGGGAAGAGGCGGCCATCGAAGGTTTGCTTCACGACTTGGCCATGATGGACAGCAACAATTTCCCGGGCAACTGCGGCGTCGGTGAAAGGGAGGCGCGCATCTACTCGCCGCTGGTCGCCTCGCGCCACTATCGCTTCGGCCACGGCATCGGTCGTTCGGGTGACCTCGTCGAAGTGCAGCCCAAGGCAGCCGGCTCCAGCCTCCTCAACAAGCTCGCCAATAGTTTGGCGGCCGATGCGATCCGGACGGCCGGCGTACGTTCCGTCGACTCGTGTTTCGTGGTCCCCGTGGCGACCGGCATGGCCATCACGCTCTGCCTCCTCGCACTGCGCCACCAGCGTCCCCCGGGCGCCCGCTACGTGCTGTGGCCGCGCGTCGACCAAAAGTCGTGCTTCAAGAGCATCGTGACGGCCGGATTCGAACCGATCATCCTCCAGAACGTCCGCGAAGGTGACGAGCTGACGACGGACGTGGAGGCCGTGCGCCAGGCGATCGAACGACTCGGCAGCGAGACGATCGTGTGCCTGCTGTCGACGACGAGCTGCTTCGCACCCCGAGCGCCGGATCGATTGGACGCTCTCGGCCGCCTTTGCCGCGATCACGGACTGCCTCACGTGGTGAACAACGCTTACGGTCTCCAGTCGACCGAATGCGCCCGCCTTTTGGAACGTACGGCCGCCACGGGACGCCTCGACGCCTTCGTTCAGAGCTGCGACAAAAACTTCCTCGTGCCCGTGGGCGGCGCCATCGTCGCCGGATTCCGCCGCGAGTTCATCGAGAGCGTGAGCCGAATGTATCCCGGCAGAGCGTCCGCATCGCCCTCGATCGACCTCTTCGCCACGCTCCTCGCCATGGGCAGCGCCGGCTACGCCAAACTCTTGGCCGACAGGATCCGTCAATTCGACTACCTCAAGAGCGAACTGGAGCGGTGCGGCCGAAAGCACGGGTGCCGCTTGCTGGACACGCCAGCCAACACCATCTCCGTGGCTGTCGACTTGGGTCCCGTAACACGTGCGAAAACGAAGCCAGCGCCGGGAAAAGAGGAGGAGCACGAACGAGCGGAAACGGCCACCCAGATCGGCGCCATGCTCTTCACCCGCTGCGTGTCGGGTACGAGAGTCGTGGTTCCGTCGTCTACACCGAAAGAGGTCGCCGGCCATCTCTTCACCCATTTCGGCTCCCATTCGAATGCCCCGACGACGCCTTACTTGACGGCAGCTGCCGCTCTTGGCATTAAGAAGGACGAAATCGACACTTTCATCAAGCGACTCGACAAAGTGTTGACGAAATTCACCAAGGACCGCGATCGGGACAACTGCTCCTCTTCCTCCTCCCCGCCACCCCCGAAGGAAGAAGACACGCTTTAAACGGCTGCTTTCTTCGTCCTTCGGAAAAGATAAATGTATTATAATTATCTTCATCATCATCTGCAACACGATCGTGCTATTGTGCAGCTCTCCTTCTTTCCTCGGTTGAATAAGCAGCACCCCCAGTTTGAAAAACCGTCCAGGTAACTGAATGCAATGCAGCGACTCTCAACAAGCAATTAACTATTTACGATTTAATTATTAATTAACAATTTCCATTCTTTACCTTTTCGCACAGAAAAAAAGACCTTTTCAAATTTAGCTTTTTTTTTTTTTTTCCACTTGCCTCTTTTAATCTTGTTAAATAGCAAAAATTACCGCTTTTTGTTGAATGGGCACCGTGCATCGATCGATCGACTTTAGGAGAAGCATTGTGTTTGTGTGTAACGTCATTGTCGAGCTTTTTCGTTTCCAGTTTGCCACGGTTTCTCGGTTTCGACGTTCTGTCGGTCCAATATGAATGCACTATCCTCCCATAATGATAAGTTTGTATAGAATGGAAATATGGGACCACTCTAACAACTCTGCTATTACTGCGAATGTAGAGAGATAGATGGTTTGCAGTGCATTTTGATTAATAAAAATATTGACTGGCCCGTTTGGAATGCCTGCAAGTTACGTTTGAAATTAAATGATATGACCGAGGATTGGGATGTGAAAGTTTACGATAGGAAGCTGCTGTGAACATTTTGAATAAAATACAAGAACAATTTGGAAAGGTTTTTGATATAGAAAATGCGGATTAAAAATACATTTAAAGTAAATAAAAGGTAAGAAAATTGTACACAACGAGAAATATTATTGGGTCTCAAACAGAAATAATGTGCAAATAATAATCCAGGGTGGGCATAAAAGATTGGTGCCATAAAAAAGTTCGTGACGTTATAACTAGAAAAGCTATCTTTACGTGGTTTGCAACAATGAAAACTGAAATTCTCACAGTTTGTGGGAGTCTAAGGGCCAGTTCATTATCTACTTAACCGAATCTTCACCAACAATGGACTTGTATTGTTGAGTTGAGTAACACTTGGTTACAACAATGTCACTGTATTGTTGCTAAACACTCAGTTGAGAAAGTAGATAATGAACTGGCCCTTAGCCTATTCAGTGAGAGTTTGAAGGGGCATGGTGGAGGAAATTTTTAACCAACCATTTACAGTGTTTAAGTGCACAATTTCAATTCACTGTGATTGGTTGGTAAAAAAATGCCCCTTCAAACTGTCACTGAACAAACTTCAGGGTTCCTTCTAGACTTAACAAAAGGGCAGGGTGCTAAGGGCTAAAAAGGGCACTTTCACCCCTCCCCCCTAAAAAAAGGGCACTTAATTTTCTAAAAGGGCAATATCTGTTCAAAAAGGACTTTTTTCTATAAAATATGCAGAGTTCTTTTTGAAGTTCTTTAACCCTTTACAAAATTTTTAGATTTTTCTTTGCGAGCGCATTTTTGGGTATCAGGGTGCGTGATCAGGATCAAAGGGCAGCAGGGTGGAAATTTTTCATCAAAAGGTCAAACGGGGTGCTGCACCCCGTAAACCCTGCAGAAAATGAACCCAGGGTGGTATTCAATCAATCCAGTGGCATAGCAAGGGTAAATGGTGCCCCATGTTATCATATTTTGTCTTCATGGCATCCCCCCCCCCCCTTTCCCAGCAAGGGTATTGAGGCACTCATGGGACAAATGTCCCCACACCCCCTGTTCCCCCGTAGGGAGATGTCCACTCTGTCTGTCTCTCTCTCCCCAAATTTTCATTGAGCATCTCCTGGGTGATGGATGACATGGCTTAGATGGTATGCGAATGCAGTTCATTTACTTTCTTGCTATGCACCTTACCCTTAAAGGGCAAATGACACCAAAAATAATCAGAAAGAATGGAACATAAAAAAAGAAAACAAGTTTTTATGGAAAAAAGTTAGATTTTTAAGAAAGAGGCAACAAATAAGCAAAATGGGGACCCCCTTCAAAAACGTTAGCTGTGCGTGATGTCATCTTTGGTAAGCCAAGGCCGACGAGATGGAGGGTTATGAAAAAAATAGAGAAGGGTTATGTCTGATAGAGACGAGAGATCGGGCCATCACGTCATATTCATGTGTCTGGGAAATGATGCAAACAAGCTTTGCTGATGTTCCTCCACGATTGGTAATGCATCGTTTTTCATCGTGGCCAGATAATTTGTGCTATTCACGGTTTCTTCTGCGAAGAACGGTTGTTATCGACTCCGTTCAGGAGAGTGTTCACTAACCTTCACTTTCTCAATGTCTGGCTTACGTTAGCATGTAGTTTCTGATCCCTATATCCTGCAATTGTGCCTACCTTTCCAGATGTGTAGAATGTTGCCTCAACACTAAAAACAATCTTTGAAAAAAAATCTTTGTCACATGTCTATTCTGTTGAGCTTTGATACTGCAAATGCAAAACTTGTCATCCTTTTCCAGTTCCTGAATAGAAGCGTGTGCCTGTGAAAGAGTAGATTTATAAGAATACTTTTAATACTCGGTTCAATTTGTCCTTTAAGATACCTAAATCTGTGTGACCAAATGAAAATTATGATGAAGCGATAAGGAAGAAACTGAATGTCGAGTGGAAGTTACGTAAAAGAAGGGCAAAAATGGTTTGAATGGAGTTGAAAAAGGACATGCAGTTATCAATAAAGCAAAATTCATACCAAAACATTTGATAGGCAACAAATCCTCCAGTTTCCTTTATTAGCAAGCACTGTGTATCTATAACTCCGGTAAGTTTTGGATTTATAATTTAGAAGTTCATAACTATGAACAGTACATGGGTTATATGCACCTTTGGAGGGAAAATTTAGCTCGGAGAGGCCCAAATGAAATAGGATCATGCGTTCTTCACTATTTAAAAAGTTGTAACGCCCCATATTTATGATATTGAAGAAATACACTACCCTGTCAAAACTATACAGTTTAGTATCTCGTTGGTCCACCTGCTGCTGCTATCACAGCTTCTACTCTCTGGGGCATACTGTCCATAAGTTTTTGATACGTTTCGACAGGTAATTTTTGCCATTCTGCCATAAGTGTCTTGGACAGTTTGGTCACGGATTTCGGGTGTTGCGCGCAATTGACGTTCCAGCATGTCCCACAGATGTTCGATGGGGTTCAGATCGGGGCCCTAGGCAGGCCAGTCAAGTTCTCGAACCCCCTTTTCATCAAACCATGTGCCCTTGCTATATGGCAAGGTGTGTTATTGTGCTGAAACAGAAAAGGGCCATTGCCAAAGTGCTGCCAGAGAGATGGGAGTGCTGCGTTGTCCAGAATGTCTTGGGAACGCTCTGTGTTTAGATGTCCGTCCACAGAAACGATTGCACTCGACTCATACCAGGAAAAGCACCCCCACACCATCACCGACCCTCCGCCGAACTTTGTGGGCACAACACAGCTTGGCAGATAACGTTCGCTGGGCGTTCGTCATACCCAAACACGCCCATCCAATTGCCAGATGGTGTAGTGGGACTCATCACTCCATTCAACCATTCGCCATTGATGCAGAATCCAATGTCGTCGCTCTTTGCACCATTGCAATCTTCTCGCTGCGTTGCTGGTGCTGATGTGAGGTTCGATGCTTTGCTGGTGCAAGCTCTTTTCTTTGAGACATTCTTACAGCATTCACGCAAGCATCATCTCATAAAACTTTTTGACTGTTTTATTCCTATGCTTTAATCCTCCCCCTCCTTTTTACTTTAGATTATTTCCCGTGCTTTTAATTATTCCTTTCTAGCTATTTAACAGTTTCTCCAAGTTTAAGATGCTTTTTCCGCTTTGCCATTATAATTTTCCACCTTTGACATAGCATACTCTGTTGTGTAGTGCTGGAAAAAATGCCAACAGTGAAATTGCAAATGAATGTCTCATTTTCATTCAAATCAGGGTTGTCCCATGACTTTTGATAGGGTAGTGTACATCTTTGCGAAAGGCTTTTCTATTTGAACTGTGCTGTATTGAACACTACAGATTTTAAGTTTAAAAATTGAACATTTAAGAAATATTTCTCCTGCTAAGCCTAGGATGAGGCTGTTTAAAATATTAATAATACTAAGAGCATTTTATTATTGACTCTTGTTTCATTTTTGAACTGTTTATTTTAGACGACTTCTTTTGAATTTTTACGCTAATAAATTTTGCTACTTCGAAGTGGTTTAAAAATACTGAAAGAGAAAAAGAAAATATAAAACTTTAAGCCTTTTGATTTATATTTATCTAATTATTTATTTTTGATTGTTGTGCAGTCTTTGTAAATGTTGAGTGAGCTCAACAATACGTCTTGCTTTTTGAATGTCAATACGATGTTTTAGTACTCTTAGCATGGATGCGATGATGACTGGTCACCTACCTGAATCCTGCCTCGGTGGATGTTTCATCACTTATTGAAAATGTTGCCAAATTCGTTGGACTATGCTTAGGCTCCGCATAGTCACGCCATGTCTGTTGAACCTGTTGGATTTTGATGGCTTACCTGCTTGGAACTAAAGTTGATGGAATTACAGTTCGACCTAAACCTAGCGATGGCTTCAGAGTTCGCTGCATCATATCTTTGCTCAGATGAGTATACAATTTATTATAATTCTTTGAAATTAGATGAATGCCCTGCATTGAAACAATCCTTAGATTTTCAACATGCAGTCGTCACCTTTGGATAATTTAGAAGAATATCAAGTTGAACATTACGCGGAGCATCAACTGGACAAGGATTGGACCGTTCTTGCTGCCACTAATGAAGAATACCCTGCGCAGATGACATCACCAACAGTTAATTTACGGAATGAATTCTAGCCTTTGGGCCATCACGAATCATGACAGGAATTGAACTATCAATTCTAAGAAAAGCCCGAACTACAGGAATTCTATACATTGTTACAAATTGAACCTTATTTATAAAGCACAAACTTTGCCTTGCATTCATTGTTGGTCATGAGATGCCTCTTATTAATATGTCTTGCCATCATCATGAATATTGATTTATTATACAGGGTGTTTCAAAATTATGTACAATAAATTTAGTGACATATTCTTCAGGTCAAAAGAAGACGAAAATGTTCTATAGCACTTTGTCTGGAAACGATTTGTTTGCGAGTAATCCAATATGATAAGAGTAGGGAAGGAAGCACAGTAGTTAGCGGACGATATTTTAGCAGTTCCAGCGTTGAGTGGTTTGTTCCATTTAAACCTACTTTAGGGTTGTTCCATTAGTTGTGTACGGTTGTTTCCATTACTGTACATCCACTAGGAATAGCAATTTCAGAACGTTTGACATACGCATTATGATTTACGTAAAAAAAAAGTCATGTACACGTATTCCAGTGCAAAATACACTGACATGCACCTAATGTATGGTCTTGCAGACGGAAATGCTGTGGAAGCAAGAAGACTCTACCAAGAACGCTTTCTGAATAGGCGTTTGCCAAATAACCAAACATTTGTATCTGTCGACAGACATTTGAGGAAGCGTGGTTCCTTTGGCCGTCAAACAGGACAAGGGCGGCATGTAGCACATTCTCCGGGTGAAGAGGATGTGATAATTGACATCATACAAGATGAACCACAGACAAGCACCCGTCGTATTTCTTCCATGGTACACATTCCGCACTCATCTGTTTGGCGCATTCTTCACTGTCAGCTTTTGCATCCATACCATCTGCAACTAGTTCAGGCACTGAACCCAACGGACTATCCACATCGACAATGATTTTGCCAATGGATACAACGTCGTCATGATGCAGACTCTGGTTGTCTCAGACAGATACTTTTCACGGAGGAAGCAACCTTCACCCGGACAGGAATCGTAAATTCTCACAACCAGCACCATTGGGCAGATGCTAACCCGCACGTTACCAGAGCTCAAGCGCATCAAGAGCGTTTCTCCGTGAACATTTGGTGTGGAATTGTCGGAAATAACTTAATTGGCCCTTATGTGTTGCCGCCACGATTGACTGGGCGAACGTATCATTTGTTTCTGCAGAATGCATTGCCAGAATTACTGGAAGATGTTCCTCTTTTGATAAGATCTAACATGTGGTTCATGCATGATGGCGCTCCAGCACATTTCAGCCATGTTGTGCGAGCACACCATAATGCTGCATACACGAATCGGTGGATAGGTCGAGGTGGACTGGTAGCCTGGCCTGCAAGATCACCCGACCTTAATCCCTTGGACTTTTTTCTGTGGGGTCACGTGAAAACGATCGTCTACTGCACAGAAGTTCCTAACATTATGGATCTGCGACAACGAATAGAAAATGCATGCCAAACCGTTCGTAATGCTGGCGACGAACTCTTCCATGACATCAGACGGTCGCTTTGAACAATTCCTGTAATTTGGAGCCACGGGTTTAGTTGGCTGTACCGTGTAAATAAATCGTTTCCAGACAAAGTGCTATAGAACATTTTCGTCTTCTTTTGACCTGAAGAATATGTCACTAAATTTATTGTACATAATTTTGAAACACCCTGTAGATAATTATTATTTTTTTCGAAATATGAGTTAGACAGGAGACCTCCTTCATGCTTTGAAGGTCAGGTATGCAAAATTTCATCCAGCTCGGAATAAAACTGTAGATTTGTATAAGAAACAAACACACCCACACACAAACCCTCTTCTTTAAATATATAGATAACTTTGCTAAAATGAAAATAAAACTAAAAGAAACATTTTTTTTTCATTAAAGACTCGTTCTCCAACAGATCCAGATGGGAGAGGACAAATAATTTTGCTGAATAGGATGACAATCTGTTTATCTTATGGCTAAAACTTTGCAGTTTGTGTAGTTCATGAAGATGCCTGTTATGTTGATATTGTTCCTCTTTAAATGTCTGCATTGTTGCAACAGTCAAAGGCTTATTGTTTATTTTAAATATGGCAAAACGTTGAGTTTATTCTAAATTAAAAAAAAAAAAAAAAAAAAAAAAAAAAAAAAAAAAAAAAAAAAAAAAGCTTTTTATTCTAAT
>JAHWFO010002062.1:4171969-4185584 GCA_023313115.1 Rhysida immarginata
ATGAAAAGGAGACTATGGTTATATCTAAAGAATATTTTAATTACAGAATATTTGACATACAGTTAATGTTTCTTTGATAATGATGCACTGTTCTCAGAGTATAAGAAGCGAATGATGGCTTCAGTGTTGAAACTCCTGGGTTGCATACAGATCCTTTTCCACAGTGTTCTGCACTTCTTGTCGCAGGTGAACCAATGATCTGTCACTGATTTTTTTTAAAGGGCCGAAAATATGGGAGTTACATGGGGAGATGTCGGAGCTGTACGGAGGATGTTTGAAGACTTCCAATCGAAATCTTTCCAGCAGATGGAGGATCTTCTTGGCCACGAGTGGCTTAGCGTTGTCCTGGAGCAATACTATCCATTTAAAGAGCTTCTCTCTGCGCTTGTTTTCGATGGCCCGTTTTGGCTTCAGCAAAGTGTTGTGTTATCGTTCAGCGTTAACTGTTTCACCCTGTTCTATCCTGTCGAGGAGTATGGGGTCCTTCTTTGTCGAAAAATAAACTGAGCATCACTTTTCCAGCCTTCATGGCAGAGTGAGCTGTTTTGGGATGTGGGGAGCGGGCATAATGCTGCATCTATCGACAAGCATATGGCCAACTTGGATTTATGTAATAAAGGTATCTACACAATTAGTCCCCAGGCCATTTGCTTATTCTTACAAATTAAAATTAAGCAAGTCACAAGATTATTAGAAACTGTATCTAATAACAAAGCAATTATTATTCACAAGTTCACTTCCTCTACACATTCCAATTGAAGAAAAAAAAAAAAGCAAAGCAATATTGACCATAACAGATTTTGTAAAAAACAAATATAATTATTTACAGAAATTCAACTGAACAAAGATGTACATGCTCCAAATAGTGGTATGGTAAATAATAAAATCTCACCCTTTAAGTAAACTTAAGGGATTTGAAGAATCAGTCTTTCAAATAGATATTTAGTATCTATTTGAAAGAATCTCTTTTCCGAAAGCTTAGCACACATACTCTTAGAGAAAATTCTTTAAAACTAAGAAGGTAAACTTTCAGAGTTTTTCAACATTCAACCTTCACAGTTGGACCTGTTTTAATTCAATGTATTGACACTGTACTTTATTTAAAACAGCATGACATCACGGCAGTTCCACAAGTTACTTACCGTCAAACATTTGGTTTGATGTCAGTATTTCATATTAATAAATAACCATAAATGTCACTGATGAATGGATTTCATGTTCGATAAATATGAACAGTAATTACCCCATCCAAATCCTTTAAATACCTAGGCATTCACTTAACTCATAACCTCTCCTGGGATACCCACATTAATTCTTCAGCGTTTAGGGCTTTTCTCCCGTCTCCACTTCTTTCCCCCAAAAATCCTCTTACTATTATATAATACTCTAATCCACTCTGCACTTACTTACGGCCTTCTATAGGTTGATTTAAGTATAGATGGCAGCGCCTACGCTTTATGTATCTGAGGCTGTGACGCTATGGTCGAAATGAGGAGAAAATCTCGGCAATGTTAAGAATACTGTATAAGAACATGCATGTAAATTGTTCAGTTCCACAGTGTTCGAACAACAATGTTAAAAACAAAAATCTCAAGTTTCATGGATTTCCTACAGATCGAAAAATTCAGTGAGGTTAAATGAGATGTCGTAGCCTAGCCCAATATTTAGCATCGTCACTTTCGTAAATCGAAATTCATTATAAAATTTGCTCACTCTTAGCCAATACTTGTTTATTTCCGTCAGTTTTCGCTCCTATTAACTGAAGCATTTCTTTCAAGTCTTTAACTTTCATCTTCACTAAACTTTTGTAAATAAACTAGAACAAAATTCATAAACCGTAGGGGATGCCATCTGGCGGATAGATTTGGCATTTAAATCAACCTATTCTGGTGTTCGACCACTAATCATAATCTTTTACGCTTATTCAGACTTCAAAAATGGTTCGTTCAAAATTTAATAAAAACAATGCAAACCAGCCCCTGTCTCTCATCTTTTTACCACAGTGGGTATTACACCCATTCAACAACTCTACCTTATAAACTTTGCAATCTTTATATACAAGATCCTCAACAATCACATTTTAATCTCCCTCCCTCAACCCTTATTTACAATCAATAACACACCTCTTTACAACACTCAACACTCGGCCTCAGAATGAAATAACGAAGCAATGTAAACTAAATACTCACTGATTTAGTGAAGATGGAAGAATGAAAAATTTTTTCCATAGGAGCCTGATCATAAATTAGGAACACTGGTGACTATAATTTAATTGTAATGTGTTATGCGCCCTGTACAGGATGTTTATTCCCAAATACTGGAGTACCAGGAAAGATCCAACGTTCGTATGTACTAAAATAGTAATTCCCAGACCTCAAATAACAAGCATGGACAACGTTAGACTTTAAAATATTTATTGTAGGCGTTTACCAAAGCGGAGTGTCTTTCCCACTTAAAAGTACAATAACACGTAAGTATTATTGCCATACTTATAACACGTAAGTATTATTGCCAATAATTCATTGCCATTTGTCCATGATGACAGGTACATGTCAGAGTCCACACACGAATTCAAAGCTTGCTGTTCCTTGCCTTATACATCTTTGGCGAGCATTCAGAGAGTAGATACTAACAAAGAAAAGAAATAATGAACAGTTTATCTCATGCAATACGCAATAAGAAAAAAGCGAATCTCTTAGAATTCAATAAAATTAGTTCACTGATCTCAAAGTTCTGTCCAATAAGCAATTACATTTTCATACATTACTCGAAAATTCTCAGAGATAAGTTGCAAAATCACTTGATCGTACATATTCAAGCAACTCCAAAAGGCATATCTTAGAAAATTACAGTCATCCAAACAGTCAGATAAAATCAGTCAAGGTAACATCATAAGATGATTTACTTGTATTTTAGCATGCTTATTTTTTAATTCAGCTCTTCTTGCAACTAATAGATAAACAATCCCACGTCCCATTCCTTTTTAACATATGCCCTTGGCCCTCCCATTCCAAAGATTTTTTTAACATGGCTGAAAGAAGAAATCTCCATGGGCTCGAGAGCAAAGGGGAGGGGGGAGTTTTTTACTTTGTATTCTCACACATTATTATTAGCAAAGCACACGTCATAGCATAACAATTTAAAAATTCAGTAACCTGTTTTTGGAGAAAAACACTCCACAAACAGTAACAACAAGTTAATCAACAACAATAGCTATAATAACAAAGGAAAACCTCTTGTCCACAAAAAGAATTTTAATTACCGGTAAGCATATACGTATTTCAAAACCTTTAAGTTCATTATTCAATGCCATATGAGTGGGTTCATTAGGTTCATTATTCAATAGCTTTTAAACAACGAGCTATTAAACAAACAAAATAAATATAGCAAACTCATAAAATTGATCAGAAGATTAAAAAAAAAAAATATCAGAAAAAAAAAAATTGTGAGGGCTTCTACGACTACACAAGAAATTAAGGGTTTTGAAATTAAGAAAATACTTTACATTTAATGTTCCAAAATTAATCTCTAAAAGATTCCACATTATAAAAATTCAGATTTCTCTTTACCTTGTGTCATAATTTTCTTTTTACCGAGTTTTTTGTCCACACAAACTTGGGAAAACTATTCTGTGGTCTGTGAATCAAAGTTAAAATAGGTAATAAATCTAAGCAGAGTATACTGTACAACGCTTGGTAGTACATTGAGGAAAGCTGAAACAGTAAGAGTTTTGAGTTGCTTTCTTATCGTTTGAAAATAATAATACAAATATTATTGAAAATGGAACCTAATTTAACCTGATAAATAAAAGTTATCCATCTTTTCTTTACATTTCTTCCTTGAGCTTCTGTTCCCGAATGACAAGTTATCTGAAAAGATATTGAGATGAGAGACCATGAGCACAAATTTCAGAATTTTTAATAAATTTTCATCATTACAAGAGAAACACTGAACAGATCTTCAGGTGCACCTTCAATTCACAGTAGGAACCTGGAATGAAACTGAAGAAAAAAAAAAAAATGTTTAATAAAGAAACACAAATAATTAAAGCTAGCTCCACAGTAGTGAAATCAAGTGCATGGGGTTCATGAAATGGATTTACAAATGGCAAACGATTTCATTCTTAATGGATGGTGATCAAAGGGAAAAACGTTAATACTGTAATTAAAAAGATAAAATGTTAATGTTAGTAGAAATGATCTAGTGTGATATTCTATCTATCACAAGAGATAATGTTTCTCTTTTTCTTATTTCTTTCTTTCTATATATCGTATACAGTTTGGTGATTATCAAGCCCTCAATTCTTAATTTGTGTTTGTGTGTGTAATGGTCTGATCGGGTCACTGGCCGTAGCGTCATTAACAAGGGAGATCGACAAAAGAAAAACAAGGAAAAAACCGCCACGAGAGGGCAGCAGAGAGGGAGAGGAGTAAAAGGACATGAGCAAGAAGGAGAGAAGAGCAAGTGCAAAAACGTACAAAAAATGAAATAAGAAATAACGCACGGGACCCAGTAGTCTTCCTAGAGAAACCAAGGAGTGGGAGAGAGACAAATCTCATGCGGTTTCAAGGTTTGTCGATATAGAAAGCCAGCAAGATTGCAAACGATGCAACAGCGTGGTGCGAGGTAAATATCCATGTGCTCTTATTGTTAGGCCCGAATCAGACCCTCATTACTTGTGACTTTTTAAGATCCAGGTTATTTAAAAATAAAGATTTTTTTCTGTATATTTTTGCACATTTTATTTCTCGCGAGGAGTCAAAAATGGAGATCGCATAATACAAGAGGATAGGATTTTTGCCGATTTTTTGGGCCGAAAAAGTGGAGTCGCATTATACAAGGGGTCGCATTATAGTAGAAGATTTACGGTATATGACATGCCATTATCTTTGTATTCTTTACACTCACTGTTTTAGCATGTGAATTTGACTTGAAGGGGTCCACGAAAATTTCTCAAAAGTTGATACGGCGAGCTAAGATTTTGATGGTCATATTTCTGAAAACAGAATTTGAAAAAGTTAATTTGTTTTTAAGTTATCGTGAAATGGCGGACGGCCAGCTGGATAAACGTACAGACCAAGGGTGCATTCTTATAAGTAGCTTTTATGCTAAAGCTCCTAATAAAGGGGAATTAGCGAGGCAATTCAACATTCCCCCATCAACTCTATCAACCATCATAAAAAATGCGGATAAAATTTTAAAAAAAAATTATTTTAAACTTTGTTTAGTATATTCATTATCTCTGATAGTAATACACATTATATAAAATATGTACTGTATTTGAAAAAACCTGATGTCCTTTGAACCGTTTAAAATTTTATCGGTTATAACAACATTTTTTTAGGGTCCTGTGGGATTTCGTTATAAGAGGTTTCTACTGTACTTACTTGGCATTGAATAATGAACTCAAGGAGTTCGAAATACGTATATGCAAAATAAATTTCCAATTGTGGACAAGAGGTGTTCTCCCTGGTCATTAACCCCTTTCCATGTGCAATCTGGACTGTTGGATGGCCAATTCACGGTTATCTTTTTAGCTTCCAACCAGCATTGGGTCGTCTTCGCTGTATAGCTTGTGGCACCATCTTGTTGGAAGATGAACTTTCGCCGTCCATACAGTTGTCTCACCGATGGGAGAAGCGTCAATTGAAGAATGTCCTAATATTTCTGTGCGCTCACTGTCCCATCTATTAGATGTAATGTACTCCCCCCCCCCCCCCCACTCATAACAGAAGCAGGAAATTTCACAGTGCACTGCAAACAATCTGGATGATATCCTTCATCAAGCCAACGATGATACTTCGGCCAATAGTGCCCACAGATAACTGGAATGTGGATTCATCACTGAATATTATTGAATCCCATTAGCTTTCAGACCATGTCTGTTGTTCTCTGACCCATTGAAGGAGTTTCCTTTTTTGAATGATAATCGGCAACGGTTTCTTTTTCGCAACATAAGAGTAGTAACCCATTTTTCTGAGTCGTCTTCGCGTAGTTGACGTTGAAACTTTAGTGCAGTGATGGCTACAGAAAGAAAGGGCAGCAGGGCACACTCGAAGGCAATGGGGCATCTGAATAGAAAGAAAAATAACTCCGAAAACACTATTCCACATAATAAATTTTAATGACTCAGATGTACATTTCGGAAACTTCGAAATGTACATCTGAGTCATTAAAATTTATTATGTGGAATAGTGTTTTCGGAGTTATTTTTCTTTCTATAGTTGTGTCCACAGTTTTTGGCTTGATTCCAGGGCATCTGAATGTCTGAAAGGGGCACTGAATGCAGCTAAATTCTTGCTTTAAAGTTAATAAAAGTACATGGCTATTTCAGTGACCTACATTTATATTTTTAAGGCATAATGCTAACTTCGGAATCTGTATGCGATTAGGGCACGTTACGGCTTTCTAATTTCTTCTAGGCTAATTTCTTCCTTACTTTGTGATGCCACGAAAAGACATCATCTGGTGGTCTTTTTTCAAAATTTATGCACTATTTTTGCAGGATAAAATTGCGAATAACGATTAAAATTTTTAAACTTTATACCTTATACAGTTGATCTGTATTATCCTTCAACTTTTTATTAATGCTAATTTAAACATGAAAGCTTATTGAGGAATACTTTTTCTCGCGGACGAAGCTGTTTGATTTGACAGTAAAGCAACCACAGGAAACCACCACACGAATACAAAAGGCTCGACTTGTCAGCGCAGAGGATAAAAAAAGCACAAGGAGTAACGCGATAAACAGCTGGTCGCGGCTATCAACTAAACTGATGCAGTTAGTTAATATTTTAAATGTATGTAAGTAGCAGTTTAATTAAAATGTTTAGGCTTTAAATCACTCACGCCACATTGATAAGCTCCAATGAATACTTAAGCCGTACATTGTTGGCATTTATTGGTTTCAGTTTCTTGCTTTTGTGCAGTTTCTTGCGTTTGTGAAGCAGACACACGTGACTTCCAACTAACATGGAACGTCACAACTCTTAATACCGTTTCCTTAAGCTAAGCGGTCACATGCACTGACCCATGTGTTATCATCCATAAACCAACAATTGTAGGTACCTAGCCAAATAATCTGCACTGCTCTGGACTAATTCACAACGGACAGAGTAGGATAAAGGAAACATCCACAGGGAAGCGTCACGCTCTCCTTTAATTATTTACCAATCCTGAGCTAATCAGCACGATGCTCATCGAGATTGGATCACCCGGGGAGAGAGCAGTAAACCCCTTGCACCAAGCCTTCTGATGCTTTACAATCAACGCAACTACACACGGTATTCCCTCCTAAACTCTTCTGTTTGAATTCCCACGCGTCAGAGCTTTTAGGAGCGCCAGACAAATGGCTGTACCAAACAATACAGATTTGTTTGCATGTAAAAGTACGGACATTATGAACAACGCAATGAGTACAGCTCCGCTTTACAAGCTCTGATTAACCGGGTTAAAAACATTAACTGACCACTAATTACGACCACGAACATATGGTTTTAAAGACTGACCGTCTGTATAAACAGAAAATTATAAGTTTTGTAGTGTGAACACGCTTCAAACACAGTCTAAAAGAGTTTAATATTAGCTATAAAAATGTGTCCGTATCACGCAATCACTAATACCTATCTCCCAACATCGTCTTAGAGAAATCAGTCACGATAGAAATTTCGGTAATGGTGACTGCTCTATTTCTTTTCGCTCTAAACGCAGACTAATTAGAAGTGATAATAAAGATCACTATTATCTGATGAAATAAAATAAGAAACGATGTCATCGCACTGCCACAGCTGTTTTCTTATCTTAGAAGTATCGTTACTCGATTCAAAGCAATGTAGCTGCGGCGTTCCATTCTCCAACATCAAACAAAAGCGCATCGCAAATTCGTGAATCCTCCAAACTACGAGACAAGTTCTTAGATCTCCATTTATAGATTTTATAAAGATCAATTTCTTAAAGCAACCTGGTTTTCTCGTATAAAATACACATACTATTATTTTAAACCAGAAATGTCGTCAAAAACATCGCTGCTCACAAGGGAAAGGGGGGGGGGGGAAACGATCTCTAAGCCAAAACTTCTCTGCCAAGCACAACAACGAACGCTCTTGCTAAAACAATGACTTCTCCCCTACCGCTCTGTTACTGTCTCTCATACCCAGAAAAGCTGCCACAACAATGTTTACAAAAGATTAAGCAAACAATTGCTGCAGCTTCCCTGGGATAAACTTAAAATTTAACAACGGCAACAATCAGGATAATAAAAAAAAAATATTATCTACGATAAAACAAATTATTTCTTAATAACGGGACACAAATCTTTAATGATTTCAACCCTTACACTCTTGTCAAAATAAACATGTAACACAAACCTTTTACCCGACTCCAAATAACACCAAGGACTAGAAATAACCTTTGTTCACAATTAAACGCACCAATGACTTTTAAAACCAAAATAATAAACACGAAATAAATATATATACATATCACTCCCTAAATCACAACCAACCTCCACAAAACAAACGAAAACAACACAAACACTGACACCAGTCACACCAGCATTTCACTCCCCAAGTCGCCACATAAGAAGTTTCACTTCAACAAGAATGCATCAATTATAAAGGGTACCCCAATTATAGTAAAAATAACAAGAAACTTAACAACAATTGATGAAGGCCCCGGGGCCACATTGTACCCAGCCACCCTCGGATACAACTTCTCCTTTAGTTGCCTTTACTGGCTTAATTTAACACAACCCAGGTACCTCTCTGCCAACCCTTAGCAACATAATAGTCACTGATGGACTTATGGATAATTAACCTATTGAAAACAGTAGGCTTTAACCAACGTACTTGTTTATTACTAGTACAACCAGTGCATATTAGTTGCATTCTGTTCCACTCTATTATTTCTCACCGTGAGTGAAAACAGTCATTCGCTATAATGGAGCTTCACAAGTGCGGGTGCAATTGGCCTGAACGAGTCATGCCCTCCTTTTTAATATTCAGCTCTCCTGATTGCTGATTTGCAATTTACTGCACCCAGGACGAGCACCGGGAGGAAGAAGGATGTAACCCCCCTTTTTAAGTATTCACAACAACTAAACGACGCGTTTTTCCCAACGCCTCAATGCCCAATTACATCCACTGTGCTTCTGATCAGCCCGAAAGAGTGGCAGACAATGCGCAACACATCGACTGCTTCTTAATCTGCGCATAGGCTACTTCAAAGCAGTCGATTGTTTTTTAATCCTAATTAAAACAAAGTGCAATAAGTGGCACGATCATACAGAGCAACACGTGCCAAACTGTATTCATCCGCCGAACTCTTTACTCTGCGTGGGAAAATCGACACATCACAACAGATGAGCAGCATTCGAAATTTTGCAGTCACAACTGTAGAACTTTGATCTGACCTGTTCAATTTCTCACATAAATGGTCAAACTAGGTAACAATCTCGCATTGGGGACGTTTTCTCAACTTTGCAGGCAGACATGAATTCGGAACATGGCTCAATGACGGTGACTCATTCTCGTCAGTGGTAAAACACATCATTGCTGTGATTTCAGCATTAATAATTTTGCTAACAGCAACATCACGCTATGAAACTGCAATCCATCCTGGATCAGTATGTTCTACTACGTGTAACAATATCTTAATAAAATAGTGATTACAGTAGATTGCAACTTACGGCAACAACATCGTGCCGACTCTCACTTTTTCCCAACTCATTCTATATACATGACAACAGCTCATTTTAATATCTTCTCTGATTCCTTGACTCTCACACTTAACAAAGCTCTTACGCACACTACAGTGTTGCAGCATCCAAAAGCTTACAACAACGAGTATTTTTAAAATGACTGATTTTAAACGATTACAATAAACTTAGCTTAATCGGAATCTTATAAGACTTTTTCAGCACTTAACAAAACATTACGGCATTACCCTTAACGGACCTAGAGCATGGAGCAATACCCATAAAAACTCCCCTATTTGCATCTATTATACGATTTTCTTAAAACCACTGTTGCAATAATTCCCATACCAAATAAACAAACAAAAAACACATACCGACTATAGTCACAGATTAAACAATTGTACTAGAGCACTAAACAATTGCACTAGAACAAAGGGACATCAGCTTACATAAACCGTATTAAGCATGGTTAAGCCACGCAAAATAAATTCTACGTTTATCGCCTCCGCCTGGCCAGAATTTTGCAGTTTTTACACTTTTTTTCCCGCCCGCCTCACTTTTCATCCACATAAAAAAATTTAAGCACAATGTACTGAACATACGACACACAAGTAAATGAAAATCAAATCGAGTTAGGCTGATTCTATGAGCAATAGGTTGTGATAAACAAATCTGTGTTGTGTATTTTATGTCGTTCTATTGTGATCGATTTGGGAATCAATTAAATTAAACCTACCGGTAGTTTGTCTCTTCTCTTTGTTCAGATAGGCTTATATTATTTTATTGAGCAAAAGGAAAACTTTGTGACTGTACTCAAGTTAATTATTTTAATATCTTGTTTGCTATTACTGAAAGGCTCTATTTTAAATTCTTTGTCTGTCACAAAGGGTGCCTGAAGCTCTGTTTTTGACATTTTTTTATATTTATTAGACACAATCTGCCGTTATTTGCCTTGTTTTTTTTGCTCAGTCGTTCCCATCGAGAATGAGTGGAGGGGAAGTCAGGGTTGCTCTCTCCTGCGTTGCTTAGGCAACGAGCCGTTGGTTGGGCGGGAAATTTGGAAAACGGAAGGACTTCCGGGGCGAGTGACCGAGTGGAGTTGCGATGGCGAAGAGCACGGATTGGTGGAGAAATCTTTGGCATTATGTTTCGAAAAATCAATAAATAGGGGACAAGAGAAAAATCATCTATCTTGGGAATAGAATCAAGCATCGATTAAGACACCTAATCGAGAGCAGAGGAGGCGCATGCCTCAAGCCCACATCGGGCGGGAGGGCCCTCACGCCGGTCGGCCTGTCTCTTGTCCGGCCATTGCGTGAGGCCTTGAGTGAAATAACGATGTGGCTGGAGATGAATCGCATGTGTTAACTATAACAGCTTCACTCTCATGTTCAATAATGTATTTGCTTCCTCATGTTCAACAAAGAGATGATACACCTTTGTTTTGTTGCTAAGTTTTTTTTTACTTACTGTTCTTAACCCGGCGTCACTCGCGCGAGCGGTGTTTACACCGCACTTTTTGATTTTTTTGATTTAGCTCATCATACAGTGGCACTACCTTGTGATGACTTCCATGTATTCCAAGTACAATTTATTGGCAACAGCTAGCGCCAATAAAAAATGTTAAAATTAAAAATTAAAAAAGTTAAACTTAGCAAATTAGAATGTAAAAATTAAAGAAAAAGCTACGATTTTGGCATAAATTTATAAAAGTATAATAAAAATCATTTTGTTATTTTATCTCACTGAGTTCTTTTTTATCAAATAAAATCACTTTTAAAAAGTGCGGTGTAAACACCGCAGCGCGGGTAGTGCCGTTATAAAATTTGACGCGAGTGACGCCGGGTTAAAGATGTTCTGAATGAGTGTCTTTGTATCAATGTCAGTTCTGCCAGATCCTCTGTTTTCATTGAATGTCAATGTCAGTTAATAATTTCATGTACTTTATCTCCTCTTTTGATGACTTTTATTCTAATAAAAATATGTGTTTTTATAAAATAAACACTGATGCATTCTGCAATATTTATTAGAAGCTTAACATGGTTGTATGTCTAACAGGGTTATGGGCCTGCAGTACAAATATGTTTCCAAGAGTATCTATTGCAGAGAAGATCTGAAGTATAAGAAGTTTAAAAATAAGAAGTGATATTACTGGATTTCATTTTACTATAACTAAAAAGGTATGGAGCCCTCCATTGATAAACTGAATGCTAACAATTACCATACACGGATTAATGATGAGAAAGTTATTCTAATGGATAGAGGCTGTTGGGGATTTATAAATGAAAAAGAGGTGGAGCCTGATGCAACAGCAAGCTCTAAAGAAAAGAAGGAATATAATATGAGAAAAGATAGAGCTTACTCAACAACTATTTAAGTGTAGACAAGGAATATAGAACATTGATTTCTGACACAGATGATGCTGCTGAAGCTTGGAGAAAACTGAAAGAACACTTCAAGCCAGACTCCCGAGCACGAATCATACAACTACTAGATTCTTTTTTTAATTATAGAATAGAGCAAGGAGAAGATGTTGGTCTCTACGCCGCTAGTCTGAAAAAAAATTATGAATGAGTTGAAAGAAGCAGGACACCCGCTGGAGGACTTATATCAGAGCTTTCAACTGATAAGGTATTTACCTTTAAACATGCAAGGGATTGTTCAAATTAGATATCGATGGAAAGATGATCAATTTAAGTTCGACAAAGTGCTTAAAGAGCTATTGCCAAAAGAAAGCAGGGTGAAGCAATGTGCTATTGACTTAGGAAAAGAAGAGCATCATGCATATAAGGTAAAAACGAGATGTTGCCAAATCACCTAAGTTGATGAAAAATAAGTGTAAATTAGGACCATGTTTTATATGTCAGAAATTTGGTCATCTAGCTTCCCAATGTCATTTCAAGTCAGTACATAAGACTTTTATGGATAAGACATTTGATAAATCATTTTTAACTGAAGCCTTTATTAATCAGGAAAATTATGTAAATAATAAAGAATCTTGGGTCTTTGACACTGCTGCATCTACCCATTTTTGTAACAACTGTAAGTTGTTTAGTTTCTATGAAGTGGTCAGTAACACAAATATGTCACTGGCTATAGGTGAAATCACTAGTCCCATTGAAGGAGTGGGAACTATAGAATTCAGTTTTGTAACTGATGGGGTAAGGCAAGATGTTACTTTGAATAATGTTATGTACAGCCCTAAGCTTAGGCAAAATTTAGTATCAGGTCCATGTCTAGACAAAGAAGGAGCAAAATTTGTGGGCCACAATGGAAAAACTACTGTATATAGCAGGCGTGGACATAAATTATTTTATGCGTTTAAGTTAAATGGTTTGTTTTATTGTAAACCTAATTTTTATAATGTAAATGAGACAATTAAAACACCTATAGGATTAACGACCTCACAAGAAGGCCTAGAAATATGGCATCGACGCTTTTGCTATATAAATAGCAAATATATAGTTAATACAAGTCAACAAGACTGTGTCAGAGGGTTACCTAGTTTTAAGAACGCATATTTAGATTGTGAATCATGTAAATTTGCAAAGACCAGGCGTAGGTCATTTAAGTCAATTCCTAAAATTAAATCAGATAAACCATTACAGCTTATACATATGGGCGTTTGTGGTCCTCTTCCTTGTGTTTCACAAAATTCATTGAAAATTGGATTCAGCTAGAAAATCATACGCATCAATGAGAAACAAATGACACGATCATCAACAGTCTATTCAAATCGCAGAAAATCAGACAGCTGTGTATCAACACCTTTAACCTTTTTGCAGTGACCCATTTTCTTGAGAAAATGATTCTTCTTACACAGGGATAGAAAATATTTTTTTAAAAAATTCAGTAACTGATATTTTGCTTTAAAATTTTATATTTGTCATCTTGAATACAACTGCTTTTGATTAGTAATTT
>JAHWFO010002063.1:0-29866 GCA_023313115.1 Rhysida immarginata
ATATTATAAAAAATTCTGATTTTACTTTAATCCGGCGATACATATATAAACACTTATTACACAGGCCTGCAAAGAAAAAAATACAAGTGAATTGATAGCTTAACTTTATCTATTTTTTGTTGCTGATTTCAAAAAAAAAAATTTCTATCATGTCAGGATTTCTTGAAAAGTTCAATTTTACTTGGATTTTTATCAACATATATAATACAAAATTTCTAGAAATTACACAATAATTTGATGTAAAAAGTTTAAACTCAAGAGGATTTTTTGTTTTTCTGTCGACCAGAAGCGGCTCGTGCGATTTGGCAACAGTGGTGTTCATCCATTTAAACCTACAAAGAATAAAGAAAAATTTCAATTGCTGAAAAATAAATTTGCCTCACCAAGAATCGATTATAATTATTGTCCATAGATTTAAATAGTACATGCATAATTGTTCGCGAGAATTCCTTTCAAATAGGATTTTAGCAAAAATTTCGATATCGATCTTACAAAAAATCCTGACGTGATGAAAAAAAATAGAGATCATTTTCGAAATCAGCACACCAAATAACATAAAAATCAGCGAAAACTTCTGTTGTTTTTCAAAAACTTCAATTTCACAGGAATCCTAGACTGCCTACAGGATACACATACAGAGGCTCCCATCAGGCTAAATCCCTTTGTATGTGTATCTAGGCATTCTAGAAAATTTAAAGACACCAGCCCACCATCTATGGTCAATTTAGTGTTCTACAGTATGGGTCCAGATTTTATTCTCATGGACGATAATGCACATCCGCACAGAGTTCTGATGGCGGAGGACTTTCTACAAAGTGAGGATATTCAATGCATCGAGCAGCTAGCAAGATCTCCGGATATGAACTCGATTGAGCATACCTCTCCTGCTACTCCGAATCCAAAATAGACGACCATCAAGTCTCAGCTGCTGCTATGTGCTATCTCTTCCCAGCTTCAATTTTTTTGTGTTTGAAATACGATAATCCCATTTTGATAAAATATAATCCACAGAGAAAAATGAGTATTTAAAGACAGTTTATTTATCCAATTTAATTATTATTATAAATTTTGCAAAATTTGGGGATTTTATTCAGACAAAGCATACATACCGTTTACACCATGCACAAAAACTTTATTAGAAGTGAAAATTAACTATAGCTTGTCTTTACCTGAATGCGGATTATAATGACTTCATTTTTGGTTAATTAAAACTATAAGTATTGTGACATTTATATAATCTATTGGAATTTTAAGTATTGTGACAAAATCAGTTCTTTATTTAAGTTAAAGATTCATATTAATATTTGCTACTACCAGCTTTAAATTATTATAGAGTGTATTTAAGTTATTCTGGAGATTAAAATATATTATTTAACCTATCAACCCGTCCTCCCTTTCAATCTGAAAATTTTTTTCTCTACTCTCCTATTGACCGTTGGCAAAAGAAAAAACTGATAGCGAGTTCAAGTGAATAATATATGCAAGAGGTAACTTTGTTTATCCTGAAATATTAACAGAAATTATTGAACTATTATGGAGTGAGGACGTCACTTACGGATTACTAAGTGCGTTAGACAAGAAAAATGGAACAAAAAAGTGTTAGAAAATTTACAATTTCCAACATTTCAAGGCAAAGATACTGAGGATGTAGACAGTTTAAAATGATAGCGGATTGTAAGGGAATTCCGTACGCCAGTTATGGAAAAATTATACCGGGCTCATGAAAAGGGGAAGCACTAGCTTGGTATGTAGTTTTTATTGGTAACTTTTCTAATGCTATATGGACGGACTTTGAAACGAAATTTATTAAAGAATTTTCAAAAGGACATATGCAAATTACGCTCTGAAGAGATATATTAAAACTTTAGCTAAAAGATAATAATTTTCACGGTTACCTAGCTCGGTTCCGATAAATTCTAAATGGAATTCAGCAGGCTTCGAGTTCGACAAAATATTATGGCTGATAGGTTTACCAAATGCTTTAAAGATTACCATGAGGATGAATAAATGTAACACGGTTTTGGAGGCAATCGAGTGTTTGAAAACATGGTTTCAGGCTCAAGAGAGAACGATGATAGTACCGGATAAATTAGAGCCGATGGCAATAGATGTCAAAGGTTGATCGGAAAAAAAACAAAAAGAAAGTTACCTTTATCGCTGCGGACACAAAGGTCGCTACGCCCGACAGTGCCCTCAAAAGGACAGTCCTATTAGCATTATCCAAAAGAATCGAGGTGATTTATGTATAATCACGGGACAATTAAAAATCAAAAAGTTAAATTTTTATTGGACACGGGAGCCAAGGATAATTTTATGGATACAGACTTTGCAAATCGTATCTAATTAAAACAGGAACAGAATGGGAAGGGTAAGAAAGCCCACATTTTGGCAGTAGTGAAACAAATCTCGGTATCAGCTGGTCAGTACAAGTTCCGAGCTAATTTCAATTTACTGCCAATAAAGAATTATGACGTGGTATTAGGAATAACCTGGTTTCAACAAGCCAGGCTTGGAATAGACTGGACCAAAATGAAAAGCTTTGTTAAATTTAAGAATAAAAAAATATCACTCCCAAAAGGGAAAGAGCAAGAGGACAAAATAGATAGCATTTCATCTATCGAATTACATCATGTTCTAAAGAAAGAACCAGAAATGCTTGTATTCCCAGTATTTCTAAAGAAAAATGAGACTAATGCTTACTCTTCATTTGACTTGCTATATAATCAAATTCATCCAGAATTTAAAGAATTATTGCGTTCGTTTCATTTCCTATTTCCAGATGAGTTGCCGCGAGGACTACCTCCCAAACGAAAGATGCAGTACGAGATTCACCTGACTCCAGATGCAGTCCCATTTGATACTCCATTATTCCGTCTAAGGCAGGACGAGGAACAAGAAGTAAAAAACACTATATAAATTATTAAAAAAAAAGACTGGTTCGATCTTACACTTCCTACTATGTATCACGTGTATTTAAATGAAAAAGTGAGCAACGCAGTGGAATATCAAATACAGGCAATAGCGCACAAGTAATTTGTAAAGAAAAAGTATTTTAATAAATATAAACTTAATAATGATGAAACAAGCAAGGGTAATTGAATCCAACACAGTAACTTAACTAGCTGGAAAAATGCTTAAAATTTTTATAAACATTCCATTGGATATAATGTGGCACTCAAGTAGGTGTGGATATAAAAATTTGGTACAAAATCAAAATACATAATATGACCTACACCACAACAAATTCAAACTTAAAATAAGTCTAAATTAACCTAATTGTAAAGCAAACAATATAACCATAAAATAAACCACTACAAGTTTCTCAAATGCACTAGATAAACCTAATATTATATTAACAGGCCAATAGTACGAGGGAATGCAATCTTCCGGGGGAACACTATTTCACTCACACAAATCACATCGTTCGTTAACAACGGGCGAGAGAAAATCCACCTGGAGATAGAATTAAACCATAATTAATTGTTAACACATTCCCTCTTCCGCAGGCTACGATTTTAACAACAAAAATCATTCGTGAAGAGATAAAAATGTAAGCACAGGAAATGAGGATATGCTAGCTCCGTAAAATCTTACGGGAACTCACAATGGTGAAACCTGCGTAATCTCTGAAATACGCTGACATACCACTCGGCCAGAGGCCAAAAAGCTTCATGTAATAACGGAGCTCTCTTCCTCGAAGCTCTCTTTACTAATTTGGCTTTATGGCCTACTAAAAATGTCACACTTACAGTTAATCTGCAGTAGTCGGCCAATGACCTTTTCCACACGACGAGCGGACAACGCCACGACGAAATTCCGCATGAACTGCCTGGCTGTCGTCCGTTTAATTCGTTGACGTAAATCTCCGCCCGTTTGTTTTCACTGCAAACCTCGTTCCGACGGCACGGCGAAATTAGACGCTTCGTATATCTCTCCGGCATGCAAGCTCGAGGAAACGCCTCGCTGCCTTCAGCTGCAATAAAGAAACATTCCCTTGTCGGCTCCGCTGCCTTTCTCGGGAGAAACGTATTTCTAGGTCTGTCGCCTTCGGTCTCACACTTCTCTCTCCTTTCTCCACGATCAAATCTCCGCGATTTTACTTTTTCTCCGCTCTTTCCGTCAGCTCTACTCCCATTGGCTCCTGCGTAGTGATGCTCCACATGGTGCTGATGACGTCGATGAATGTAGCTGAAGTTGTAAACTATTAGAGATTTAAAGGAAAAACGAGCGCTTGCATCACTGGAATTCATACTGGAATTTGAATTCCGTGACACTATGTCTCCCTAGTTCTCTTTGTAACAATAAAATATGCAGGACTGAGGATGTACATAGACTTTCGGAAGTTGAATCAAATATCGCACGATAATAGATATCCAGTCCATCGATTCGATAACTTAATAGATAAATTGGTTGAAGCCAAGTATCTTACCAAGATGTACATTACCCAAGGCCTGAGCGGCTACTGGGTGCATCGGCAGTTGGTGTATAGCCGAATATCTTGAGTTGTTTACAAATTAGGACATCCCTGAATAACCAATAAGGGGGCGCAGACCAACTCCCGAACACAAGGTGTTATGCGACCCGTGCTGAAGGGCGAATGGCATTTCAGTTATAGTGTCATTAACGGAGCTTTCTGCCTACCTGGCAACACTCAGGATTAAGTAGTGGAATTATGCTTATATTTTCAGGAATATAATTTTCCATAAGAGGAACTGTTGTTACGAGCAGAGGAGAGGAGATAGTATGTGCTTTTGCGCACTCTATTTTTTCCTCTTCTATGGTATATTTAGAATTTAGCGTAAATTTTCTTTGAGCACCGAGGGATGGTATTACAGCTTTTGTCAGTTGCTTTAAAGCAAGGTACGATACATTTAAAGTAAGCTTCGAAACATTTAAAGTATTGTCAAAACATTTAACGTAGGTTTCAAAACATTTAACGGTCGTGTCGAAACATTTAACAGACTCTGTTATGCCAATGCACACATTTATTGTATGAGTTACAAAATTTTACAGTATTTTACACTCAAGTACAATACTTTCTTATTCCTCATACACTTCATGGTCTACCTCTTCCTCCTCTTTTTCTTCCACCTCCTCCTCTGGCAGTGAGTTTAAAATAAGCTGGCAGCCATTATTCATTTGCAGTTATCAAATTTTCTGCTACTGCAGACGCCACAGCAGCAGACGACAGCGTTTTACTGTAATACCGCTACGCGGCACTAAAGCCTGCGTTAAATGTTTTGAAACATACGTTATTTCCATACTTGCTTTAAATGTTTCGAAGCTTGCTTTAAAGTATCGCACCTTGCTTTAAAGCGACTGACAAAAGCTGTAATGGTAGCACATAATGGTATTATCAGAGAACAACAATGAAGAGAGGCGACATTCCTTCATTTATAAGAATTGTGCAGCTACAAAGATAGCTTCCATGAACGGGCACCTGCGACTTGACACCTTGACCCTTCAACAGTAGTAATTGTTCACTAAACTTCACCTAAAGCATCATGGCGCCCTCTACTGAGCTGTGCAAAATTTATTGTCCTGAGATTACCTACAGACAAGTCTAGCGGATTAGAACTCCTCACATAGTAATATAATGTTTGTCATGCCAAAGTTCATGTCAGATTCTCAAATGTTACTATCAGCGCGCTCTATTCCGCTCAAAAAGACGACTTATCTTGGCAATGTCAAAGTCGCTCAGATAAACAACTAGTACTCGAGGAAAACACTCCTTTACTTTACGGCAATAATGACTCAACAATGAAAACATATATTGGCTTCTATCTCATCTTTCCTTTATAGACTGCTGAAAACAATTAAAGGAACACTTGTAGAATCCCCTACAGAGGGCGTAAATAATACATTTTAGCAATTTCATCTTCTGCAACATGAAACCTACTATCTCCCTCATAGGAAATGGTTGAAGCCAACACATTTGCTGCCAGAAGTTCTGAGAAATTTGCATAGCAATATAATCCCCCGGAAAACAAAGTGGTTACATGCCAGTACACTCGTTGCTTGGAGATAACGGTCGAACATTAGAAGGTACAGGCAATCCTGGAACGTCGTTGTTAGTGCTCGGACATGCCACGAAGGCATCTTAAAGCAGTAGAAGCTGAGAGAGCCGTAACATTACTCCAAACGGGTCAATTATTTCGGACTGTGGCAAATGCCCTCAATGTGTCCTCTTCCGTCATTTTCCAACTGTGGACACGATTCCAGGCGACTGGCCAGTACACACGAAGAGCTAGCCAAGCTCGCCGACGCGCAACAACCGCCAATCAATATCGTTATGTGCGGACTTGTGCCCTGCGCCGAAAAACCTCACCGGCCAGAGACATGAGAAATGTCCTGCAGATGTCAACTGGGGTAGCTGTTTCAGATCAAACAATCCGGAACAGATTACTTGAAGTTAGCTTGAGAGCCAGACGACCAAATCGAGTGCCTAGGCTAACCCGCCAGCACATACAGGCGCGACTAGAGTTTGCACATCAACATGTCACCTGGCAGCTTCGCCATTGGCGTTCTGTTCTCTTCACAGACGAGTCAAGATTCCGCCTGACCCGTTGTGATGGCCGTCTACGTGTCTGCAGACGACGTGGTGAGCGAAACACCGACGCAACAGTTTTTGAGACTAACCGAATGGGATGTTGTTCAATTATGGTTGGGGCTGGCATCTCAATAGACCATCGAACTGATCTTGTGGTCGTCCGAGGGCGAATGACCGCTGACGTTTACATTCTGGAAGAACATGTGATTGTTGGTGCACTTGGCATGTGGCCTGGATTCCTTCTGATGTAGGATAATGCCCGTCACACACAGCAGCTGTCACTAAAGACTTCCTACGGATGCATGGCATTCAGACCATGAGTTGGCCTGCAATGTGTCCAGAACTAAATCCCCTTGAAGATCTTTGGGACATGCTTGACAGGTGAATTCGACACCGCACTTCAGCTCCAGAAACACTGCAACAGCTCATCCAGACACTTACTGAGGAATGGGACCGGCTTCCCCAAGATCACATCCGACAACTGATACGGAGCATGCCTCGAAGGTGCATGAAGGTTACTGTAGTCCATGGTAAGCATACACATTACTGAGTAGTGCAAAAACTGATCCCTGAAAGAAACGGCATTCTCCTCACAACGTCCAAAGGACATTCCACTTTGTTTTAGGCAGGGGTGCTGCAGTTTCCTGTTTTTTCTTTATATTTCTTCACCAGTTGTTTCAATACTGCATTCTATTGTTAAATAAACCGTCTTTTAATGATCACTTACAGCGATTTTGTCCATATTATTCGTAGTTGCTTCTGCACGCTGCTTAATAGAAGTGTTCCTTTAAATATTTTGAACAGTGTTCTTAATTCACTAAAGCGTCCTTCCGTCTGTCTGCTGTCACTTTCCCACTCTGTATTTAATTCCTTTCATAACTCAGAAAATAATTAAGGAAAATCCACGAAATTTTCCATGTACTTACCGCAAAATCTTGAATACACGCCGGGTATTCAAATACACGCCGGTCTCAAATAAAAGCCGGGTGGGGTGTAAAAATATAGATTAAACGCCGGGTCTCAAATAAACGCCTTATCTTTTTCGGGTCATCTTTCAAATCGGATTTATTGCAGGGTGACCTAACCTAACCTAACCTAACCTACCTAACCTAACCTAACCTAACCTAACCTAACCTACCTACCTAACCTTGTGTTACTCAGGGGAAGTCCGGACCATTGAAACAAATAGACGCCCGGGCGTGTATTCAAGATTTTACGGCAGCTAGTGTTGCTGTGCTTTCAGTAGGGTACTTTTTATATCGTGTTTATATCAATGTATTAAGTTATTCTTATTTTTCGAAACGTTGAATTGTTTTCATTGGATGTCACTAGCTGGCGATAATTTCTTATCGAAGCGTTGAATAGACTTTTTGTTTTTAAACTATGTCACTAGATGGCGAGGCCAGACGGCGTACTTAAGTTGTACGAGTGTTAAATTACATTAGCAGCCGAATTCATGCGAGAGAGGGAATGAAATCGCTTCTTCCATACATACAGCAAACCAATTGTTGACTACAACAACAGAAATTGCGCGTTATTTGACATATTAAAATTATTTTATTAACTAATTTCGTTTATAGAAGCAAAATGAAAGATAGGCTCGAAAACCTGCTGCATACTTGAAATGGGAAGGTCCGAAAGTGAGCAAAACATGGCTAAACATGAGGGTACCTGATTAATAATTTTTTCACAGTCCGATCATAGAATGGTAAGTTTATTTGAAGTATTTTATAATATTTCGATAATGGTTCATTTTCAATTTCGTTTCGTACGTATTTTCGATTTATGGTGAAAGTGATTCCCGATCCTTTTTCGTGGAAACTTTGAGGAATGGTTTTGAATTAATTATTACTCGGACGCAAAATCGGCAAAAACAAAGAAGCCACACAGCTAACAACATCACGTTTTATTCATGCGCAGAACTGCTATGACTTCAATTGACTTCATTTTGGTGGCTTCAATTGACTTCATTTTGTTAACAATTGGAACAAACAGCTCGAGCAATGCCCGACGGGCATATCAGACGAAGAATGTTTCATTTTATTCAATTTTTCGAGAATTTCAAAGTTGCAGCTTTCTTCTCTCACGGTCACTTATACGTTGCTTGCTTCCGCGTGTCCAGCTGTCGAAATCTACATGTTTTTGCGTCACAGGGGAAAGAAGAACGTTGTTGGCTGAAATGGACTTGAATGCACAGTTACTTGACAATCCATGCCCAGCTTGCCTGTGTAGCTGATTCATTTTTCTTATCATTTTTTTTTTCATTATTTACTTTTGTACATATAATTTAATTTTCTTTTGTTCCCAGTTCGTTGTTAAATCGTTTTTGCTCATTTGGAGACGGCTTTCTAGGCTGTTTCTCATTTTCTTGCATTTCGTTCATATTTTGTTAATCATAGTTCAATTTTTAACATAACAAACAATCGTTATAACATTACTCAACGCATCTTTTCCACCCGGGCAAAGCCGGCTAATATTATTATAAAATTATAAAGATCACAACTGATTTTGTAAGAGGTCAATCTTTGCAATAAAAACTGATGCTGTCAATATGAACAACCACATTCAGGACATGATTCCAGGCTCTGGATACAAACAACTTTATTGAAACATTTTATGTTGAAGAGGGATGTTAATGGGGCTGTAAATACTTTCTTAACTCAATCTATCTATAAAACATCTAGACAGAAATAATTCATTACTCATATCCTTTCTTTGATATGCTAAAAAGTTCAGGATCCAATGCCGAATTTTCAAGGCCAAGCCCAATAGTACATGAAATTCCAGTACGAGCATTTTAAAGAATTCTTTCGTTTTTCTAAATTGAATATTTACTGTATTAATTGTAAGGGAATTTCATGTGTTCATACGTATATTCAAATTCAGATATACGGATTTTGTAAACTATCATCAAACAAACAGCCCGGGCATATCAGCTAGTCGTGTAATAAAGAGCATTTGAAAGATAAGAAAAACAACTATTATGGATCTTGCTAATTCGGTTGAATCTCTATCTAATGAAATACAGGACATTCATGCTGACCTAAGGCAAACTCAAGTTAAATTAGCAACATGCGAAACCACAATTATGCAACTTACTGCAAAAAATGAAACTCTGGAAAAAGAATTACAAGCTTGCAAGTTGAAACTGGCAAATTAGTATTCAATCACAACAGCTTTCTGATGTTGACCTAATCTTGATTATGCTGTTGAAAATATTATTTCTGAATTCCATGGTAGAGTCATCCGTCAATGTAATGGTATAATTTACAACGTGCCTGAATCTACTCATCTTAATAGTGATGACAAAAAGACTCATGATAAGTCAAAAATTAATAATATTCTAGAAGCCATGATGATTGATTCTGTTGGGAATCTACAGACCAACTATAAAATAGGCAAAGCCACAAGCAATCGGCCTCGTCCTATTAAGGTGATATTTCGATCTGCTGCTCTGGTGAATGAATTACTACGGAAATTTTCTACCAATGATATTAGTGCTTATGATTCCCTGCGTGGTGTATACTTATCTCGAGAACGTACTCCGAAGGAGCGTCGTTATCTCTTTGACCTCAGAAAGGAACTTAATGATCGCATTTCAGCTGGCGAGGAAAACTTACCAATTAAATTTTTTAATAATGTTCCTAGAATTGTTCTGAAACAAAAATACTAATTAGCTCCAACGGAATTACTAATCTATGTTTATTATCAAAATGTCAATGGACTTCGGAGATTGCACTTGTCCCTCTGCCAGGATGATATTCTTGTTTTTGCTGAAACCAATCTGTTCCCTGATATTAGCGATTCTGAACTTTGTGCACTCAATTACAACATTTATAGAGCAGATAGATCCCCCGCGACTAGTAAGAAGTCAAGTGGTGGCCCTGTGTAACTTGCCATTAAGAATAACTTCCGCTGTGAACTGATCAGTACATTACATAATGATATTGAATGCTTATTTGTATCTATTTCACTTGGGTGTAATACTTACATAATTATTGGTAGGTTTATATACCCCCTGGCCAACCTTTTAATACTTACTCTAATTTTGTTTCTTCTGTCGATCAAGTATTGTGCAATTATCAAAATGATACACATGTTTTAATTCTTGGTGACTTTAATCTGCCCAATACCGACTGGAGTAATCCTCCTCATCACTGGCCTTATTGAATATGATCACCTGTTATAATTTTCATCAAGTAAACAAAGTCAAAAATAGAAGAGGTGTCTTACTCGACTTGATCTTTTCTTTTCTCAGTGAAATTGTGGTTCAGGATGATACTGATCCTATTTTAATTGATCCGCATCATCCAGCTCTTTCTTTTCTCTTCCCAATGAGATGTATAAATAACGGGAAAGCACAGGTTAATACTCCCAATTTTCGTTATTGTAGACTTGATAATATTTTCTTCGATTTGGCTCTGCTTGATTGGGTGAATTGGAATTGGAATTCGGATGTTAATGACCTTTTTACTATGTTTAGTAATATCTTAAGAGACATGATCTTACGCTATACTCCAAGTTGGAAAACTGGTAATGACAATTTCCTTTGTTGGATTTCCTCATCGCTCAAAGACCTTATAATTGAAAAAAGATTTTACATAAGCAATATAAGCAATCACAGCGTACATCTGATTACCTCAAGTGTGTTTCCATCCGTGGACGCTGTCGTGGCCTCACTAGGCAGTGTTTTGAACTCTACTTCCCGAATTCAGGAATCTCTTCCAAATAATCCGAAGTCATTTTGGAGTTTCAATCGTAACTGCCAACACTCTTCAGTACATACCCCTATACTTAAGCACAACGATGCATCAGTAAGTGATCCTAAACCTATATGTAAATTATTTGCACAACATTTTGCCTCTGTATTCACTGAGAATGATACGCCTATTTCCGCAAATGACAACCTTAATCATTCGATCACTCAGGAGGATACCTCCTTTCCCCTATCGTCTTGTCACCGTACCTTTGAAGAGGTATATAATACTCTTTATAAATTAAACCCTCAGTGGCCCGGATTGTATTCCCCCCCCCCCAGTGTTTTAAAATATTGTGCTACTCTTTAATGCTACCCTATTACTTATTTGGTTAATTTATCCTTTTAATATGGATGTTTCCCTGACATTCTGAAGTATAGTTATGTTGTACATAATCATAAATCTGGTTCATTAGCCAGTGTCTGTAATTATCGACCGGTTATCATCCAGAATGTTTTAGCAAAGGTTACTGAGAAACTGCTATTATCTAAAATCTTTATGTCCGGCAGAAGTACTGTGACGAACTTAGTTTCATTTCAAACCTACATAATATCTGCCTTTAAAAATCATCAACAAATCGACGCTATTTATCTGGATTTCACAAAGGCGTTTGATAGAGTAGATCACTCCATACTTCTGCACAAATTAAAATCTTATGGGATCACTGGTTCATTATTATCATGGTTTTCTTCATATTTAAAAGATTGCCAATTAATTGTTAGATATGCTTCCTCGTATTCATCTTCATTTATTGCATCATCTGGTGTACCGCAAGGATCACACCTAGGACCAGATCTCTTTAATCTATTTATTACTGACTTGGCTAATGTTGTTGACGTTCATTTGCTGCTATTTGCCGACGACGTGAAACTCTACTGGCCCGTCTCTTCCGCTGATGACTGTGAGAAATTGCAGTCCAAAACTGGTGTATACAAAATCGTATGGCCCTGAATCCTCTAAAGTGTAAATGTATGACCTATTATAGATCACACACAATAACTAGTTTCGTATATTATTTTTTTTTGATACTCCATTAATTCGATGATCTAGTATTCTGGACCTCGGAGTTCTTCATACACACTCTTTAAGTCCAGAGCCAAATGTTCATTATATCATTATAAAAGCGAGTAAAGGCTTAGGACTACTAATTTGTTCTTTTAAATTTATTAATAAACCCTCAGTTTTAGTTCTTCTATTTCGCACTTACGTTAGACCTATTCTAGAATACGCAGCTGGGTCTTATTGATGAAATTCAATCTGTTCAAAAACGATTCATTCATTTATTATCCTCTCGATTTGAGCTTAAATCCATAACCACTTCCTGTGAACAGCATCCTTTACTATTTAGACTTCCACCATTACAGAGTAGACGAAAGATTCAAGATGCCCTCTTTGTCTATAAATTGATATATTGGTATATTGATTCCCCAGAATTTCTGATCAGAGTTAATTTCAAAATTCCTAATTTCACCCGTAGTAAAGTTACTTTTCACATTCCCTTCTGCACCACAAACTAAGAAACAATGTGGGCAAATATTCGTATCCAAGTTAATGGTAATTCTATTCCTAAGAATTTGGATCTTTTTAATTGTAGTTTTTATCGTTTTAAGAGTGTTTTACATAGAATTTGGAATTTTTAACTATATGTAGAATTTGCTGATTGCTTTCTTTTTTCCTTTTAGTTATTGTATTCGATTATGCTTATGTGATCGGTTTGGTCCAGCTGTCCTTCCGTCCGTAGACACAATTCCCACAATTCATTGCGTTGCAATGGAAAGAGTGCATGTATTGAATTGCTGGAAGACACGAATTATCTTCGCATTCGAGAAAACGCGTGTTGAGAACATGGGTTCGGCTCTGCGCTTGCTCTAAAAGTTAATGAGATGGTACGCTTGCAGGATGCACGTGTATGACGGTTATTGAAAGGTCAGTCCGATCTCTAAATCAAGAGAATTTTTTTATTCTTAAGCCTTGTTCAGACGGCAGTGATTATCGCGTTCTCTAGCACGATGTGGGAGCATATCGCGATGAAATTTTTTCCATGCGTTTACACACCATCGAATAGAATGAGGTCAACAACGCGATTGTCCTTTGCTGCCTAAAGGCAGGATTATGTATTACCCAGAGACTGTAGAGATTTCTCAAAGTGCCTGTGATATTACCCTTCGTTTACTTCTTTCACCGTACTCGTATATCCGTAATATTTCGTATTGATTTTGCATGTTATGAATTTTTATTTTACTGATAGAATAATGTATTTAATGCAAATTTTCGAGCAATAAATTTACTTCTTACCCATAGCCTGTTTACTGATGTTCTTGGGTCAAGTATTTTATTTTGTTTTTGACTTCTTCCAGATGACTATTAAATCCACAATTGTGTAATTCTTTTCTAATTTTTTCCAGTGATTTGAACTATTATTACTGCTGTAGTATTGATAGTTCAAATCATTGATTTTTTTTACATCTGTGGCATTTCGTTTCGCCCTCCTCAAATCATGCAGGTGATTAGCCCAAAATTCAATCAGATTCAGTGTCTCCACTTCATTCCAAGTTTCTTTCTTTTTCGAAGTAGATCTGTTGTGTTCCCTATTTAAATAATAGCAATTACCTTAACTCATAAGAAAATAGTGCACATTATTTATATAAAAAAAAGGATTATTAAATTTTATTTACATCTGTTGGTTTTCCTGAGATTGGGAAAAAGATGCCATCTCATGAGTGTATTCCATTGCGAACTTTCTCTTTCAAACGGTTGGCGCCAAAAGTTTCTATGGAGATAGGAAAGTGATGTCATAGTAGTTACTTTCAACAACCAATCAGAGCTCAAGAAAAAGTATGACCAGAGCAAATCCTGTTTTAGAAACGCGATCAACACATTTGGATGTTCTCCCTCTATCATAGTGTTCTTGGCTTAGTTTCGGCCGAAGACCCGCCTCTCATCGCGATTATCACTACCATTTGAACAAAGCTTTAGGGAGTTTGGTATTTATTATGATAACTTGAAAACGAATTAACTTTTTCACAGTCTGTTTTCACCATCCATTAATATGGGACAGAGCACGAACAAATACGAACGTGAGATAGCCGGAATAGGTACGTGCTCTAATAGCACGTGCTTTAATGGCACCATTATGATACTCCCTTAAAAATTTCCTATAACCAGATAAGGCATGTAATATATCAAACAAATCGTCACAACAAATCATGAACGAATACATAAGAGTAACTAGTGATAGTAGACATTGGTCTAATGGCACGTGTACGTGCTAGGATGTCTCATTATTGAATATAACGGATAAATAATGTTGGTGTGAATTGTTCAGTAGTACGTGTTTAATGGTACCAAATGCTAAGATATGGCATGTAATATATCAAACAATCGTAACAACGTGCCCTGAGTGAATATAACGAATAAATAATGATAATGGTTATTGGTTTAGTAGCACGTGCCCTAATGGTGCCATATGACACCATATGGTACCATTGGAACTTTCAAAGCTAAGATATAGCATGTAATATATCATACAACTCGTAACAACACGTAATAAGTGAATATAACGAGTAAATAATGACAATGGTTATTGGTTTAATAGTACATGCCCTAATGGTACTATGTGTGATACCAAATGGTACCATTGGAACTTTCAATGCTAAGATATGGCATGTAATATATCAAACAACTCGTCACAACATGTAATACATCAAACAACTCGTAACAACATGTAATGAGTGAATATAACGAGTAAATTACGATATTGGTTTAGTTGCACGTGCCCTAATGGTGCAAAATGATACCATATAATACTATTGGAACTTTCAATGCTAAGATACGGCATATAATATATCAAAAAACTCGTAACAACGTGCCATGAATATAACGAGTAAATAATGATAAAGATTGTTGGTTAAGTAGCACTTGCCCTACTGGTGTCATATGATACCATATGGTACTTTTGGAACATTCAGTGCTAAAATATGGCATGCAATATATAAAACAACAAGTAACAACATGTCATGAGTGAATATAACGCGTAAATAATGATAAAGATTGTTGGTTAAGTAGCACTTGCCCTACTGGTGTCATATGATACCATATGGTACCATCGGAACTTTCAGTGATAAGATATGGCATGTAATATATCACACAACTCGTAACAATGTGTTATGAGCCAATATAACGAGTAAATAATGATAATTGTTATAGGTTTAGTAGCACGTGGCCTAATGGTGCCATATGAAACCATGTGCTACCATTGGAACTGTCAATGCTAAGATATGGCATGTAATATATCACAAACCTCGTAACAACGTGCCATGAGTGAATATAACGAGAAAATAATGATAGTGGGAATTGGTTTTGTAGCATGTGCCCTTACGAGTTGTTAGATCTATTGATATCCACAGCTTATTTGTATCAAGAGCATAATGCTGTTAAGTTTAATGGTATCTAAAACTCATTACTGTTATACACATTGCTAATTAATAGTAGTTAATCGCTTGCTTCAATAGTAGATGATAACGCAGAAACACTTTAGTAATTTAATATGAAAAAATAATAGATGCTTACACATAACGCTTCAGCAAGCAATTGAGGTTCACTTCGTTTAACATTATGTGGGAATTCTTACAAATTAAAGATTATTAGATTGGTTTATTAGAAATTTTGGCGTCGACTACTAAGGTCATTTTGCGCCTTTTACACAAGTTATAACAGTACGCAGCCCGGGACAAACACAAACATCCATGCCCACGGCGGGATTTGAACCCACGACCAGGTGGACTCGAGTACTAGAAAGCCTACGCCCTAGCCCTCTCGGCCACCTGCCCGGCACAAATTAAAGAACTTTTATTTTTTTTAAATGTATGAGGAATAACTTCACTCTCCATTTACCTTTCAGTTCTTCAAGTTTATTCGTTTAAATTCTCTCTATAATCATAGAATTTTATTTAGTGCTACGTATGCTAATCAAATCATTGTGTTACCATTGTAAACTTTCAATGCTAAAACAGGGCATGTAGTATATCATAAATATATTAGCTTACTTAATTAGTAATTTACAATTTAGTTTTCATATTTATTTATTTTCTCTTAAGCGTTTTAAAAAGTTGATCAATTCTATATATCCATGTACGATGCTATAACACGAAAATGTGCTCCCTTTATCCGCTTTGGCGGTAAAATCATGATTCTTTATAATGTATTTTATGGGTAAATCCCGGTGGAAACTCGAATAAATTAAATTAAATTTAGTAAATTAAATTAAAAAAAAAATGCACACTTGGTGGCAAATCCTCGGACGTCGGGTGCGTAAATCCTACGAAAATAACAACTGAAAAAAATTAATAATTTTCGGTGCTTGATTGAAATGTTGGCGTTTGCTACAAGACCTTGCAGTGAAGCATTTTCTTCCCCATCAATCACTTCTCATGAAAATTGATGTTCTAAGACTTTAATTGAAGGTGGCAGGTTTTTTTTTTTTAATTTTTTTATTTTCTTAAGAATCGGACATTGTTTACAGCATATAACAAAATAAAAACCAAATTACCTTAACTGTGGATAAATAACATCAATGGTAACACAAAGAGCCAAAACCGCTTTTCCACAACATAATATTTTGTTGTGGAAAAGCGGTTTTGGCTCTTTGTGTTACCATTGATTGTTTACAGTTTTTAATGTAGTCCTATTTCTTAAAGAGTTTGGTCACTTTTTGAAAAAATTAGTTCAATAAAACGCATTACGAACTACAGGACCGTTTTACTTTTGAACAGGTCCTTTCTTTTTGTCTGTCTGCCTATATCGTTCAAATCTTGCAATCAACTTATAACCTTTTTCCCGTGCTTCAAAGGACTCCAAATTTGGCACAATATTTCATTACAAACACAATACAATCCAGAATATGAATCCTAAAAAAAAAACGAATAAAAGGTTTAAAACTTGCTTTTCATTTGTTTTATGAAAGACGTTACAACATTGAAAAAAAAACTTAAAATAGGCCAATAAACTGTTTCATCCAAAATTGCAGTAGAATTCTTTAAAAATTTAGAAGCAGCGTTTGAAAAACACTTTGAACTGTCGAAACATCTATCCTCTTTTTTGAAACGTTATGAAAGCCATGGCTGTACTCAGGGCTGCAGCCCCCACCCCCGAAAAAAACCACCTTGACAACCATAAACTGAAATTCTGTTGCTTGGAGAATTCTACCCGCTAAAAGAAAAGGGCCAGCCACACCTATCGCTTCCCGAAAAAACTTATGGGAACGCACCCTGATGAAAGCATCATGAAAACAGACAAAAGCAATGACTTAAATTAAAGACCTTCTAAATATATACAAGGTGTAAATTATCTCCTTCGTCTACATCGCAGTGTAGACGAAATTCAGGCTATTAAAGTGATATAAGACACTTGGGGTCGCAAATCGCAAGCAACGCCGTAAATTGAACCTCAAACTAAGCTGAATGGCGTGCGCTGCGTAGCACGAGTCAAATTTGCTCGGCTACATTATTTTTCACTTTGGTTTGTTTTGTTGTTTGTAAGCAAAAAATGGCTTTACAGTGGAGAGGATTGTTTATGACTGTTTATGAAATCACACAGTTGTTTCCCCTCAAATTTTGGCGGGTTCCAGCTAGTAATGTGTTTCATTACCAGTGTAATTTATAATATACTAGAGGAGAAACCACAATTCCACAAATGCGACTTTATTTTGGAGCCCCCACGGATGTACATTTCGAAGACCCTGTCCTCTTTGACACGCCAATGAAGAGGACAGGGACAGGGTCTTCGAAATGTACATCCGTGGCTCCAAAATAAAAATCTCTTTTGTGGAATTGTGATTTCTCGGAGCTCTTGAAATACAAGAAAGAAATCAGAGCAAAGCAGTATTTATCCCTATAGCCTGCCAGGGATTATAATGCTTTCCCTGCCAGTGGTCCGGGGGTACTGACATACAAATTTGTATTTATTGAACGTGAACTTCTGACTAAACCACGAATTCGGACCTTATAACTCGGGCGGAGTCCGAGCCTGTATAATCGTCCCTCTTAGATAACCATATAATGCGGTTGGTCCTGCCATCTTCTATCTCCATATTTGGAACAACTTTTGGCTAACATAATCAGTTCATCGGCCCTATCCGATTATCTGTAAAGGATAGTATATCCGCCCTAGTTGTGACATGGTCACCTTAAGCTGTTGCCCTCTCGCATGACGATGGTTATTATTATTATTATTATTATTATTATTATTATTATTATTATTATTATTATTGATATTACTGCGGCAAATCTTATATTAGGTTCACAGTTGTAAAATTGGTTCAGTCTTAATCAAGGATCTAAGCGTCCGAGAATAGTTCCGAGTAGGTGGGGTTTTGCAAGGCGAAGTTTTTAAAATCTGCTAAATTCAAAATTTTTAGCTATCTACCTTTTTGGTATTACCCTAAGAGATTAGATAACAAATCGGATGAATAATTCACAGTATCCTTTTTCCAAAAGCGCTCAACTTCTATTTGTAAGTCCCGATACTTGGTGACTCTTCTCCTGCAGCCTGCCTTCAATCCGGCATAACTAGGTAGAACAGAAAGAACTAAAAAGGCTATTATTATTATTATTATTATTATTATTATTATTATTATTATTATTATTGATAAATAAGCTAAGTGTTCAAATCGTACACAGAATTCATATATATATTTGTAAAAAGAAGTAATTTTTTTTTATTATTATTTTCAAAGTCCATTTGCAATTATTAACGCGAATTAAGTTAACCTCGGTAAACATATCCTTTTTGATTAGCACCATTTTTTCCTATTGGTTGCTGTTTACTATTTTTTTGTCAAGGACGAACCTCTCGCCGCCCCGTTCTCTTTTCGTGTCGACCGCTGCCGATGAGGTTACGTCGACCAAGCAGCTGCTGCTGGCCCAACGATCGTTTTGTTTTCCGTTGCCAAGGCAACCCCGTGTGACTCGGGTGTTGTTTGTGGCCGCCTTCTCCTCCAGTTGCTTCGAGAATGAAGAGTAAACAGCGGTGAAACGAGGGTCGTCACCGTTGCACGTTGGCTCAAGCGCATGGATCGGGCACAGTACGAGTTCCCATGCGCTGCCCTATGGCCGACGCCCGCGCTCCCGAGGAATCTCCGGCTACCGAAAAACTCATGGTAAGTGAAATCACATTACCATGGGACATTACTACCATTCATCTCATTTATTAGATTGCTTTCTTATGATGAATAGTCTATAATACGAGCTAAAATGTATGAGTCCTATGTCACAATTCTGAATGAACCCCTGAAAAGTACACGGTGCTTTTCATTCTGACATCCATGATAGACTAATATTAATATTAATTTTCTATATTAATTAAAACGAAGTGCTTGTCATACTGGTAAAATCGATGAAATATACTTAAGCAGTATTTCATACGAAGTACAGAAGACTTTTTATACTTTAACTTTCGCTTCTATGTAAAATAAGAACGATTATAATGCTATTGAAAATGTTAGAAAGCTGATTAATTTATATTTAAAGCACATATTTTTTCATATTAAGTTTGCCTTTAAATCAATGATTTTAAATTTCGTTCTGAAATTCGTTCAACGGCCGAGTGGACACGGTCGAAAACGCAGGTCATATCCTGACTCTTCTAAAATATCCTAGTTAACATTCAAGATATAAATTTAAAAATTAATTCTATTTTAAAATTTATTTTATTAATTATCTCTTTTCATAGCAAAACTACGTGCTATCGCTCAAGTTTTCATTTGATTTTGTTGACAGTTCCATTATTTCGTTTCAAGTTTAACAAGAAATTAACAAAAATCTAGGACTTGCATGCGTATTAAATCTCATTCATGGTTGTTTAGATTGTGTTGTTAGCAGCAAATGCCTTCCTTTTCTGTTGTCGGTGATGGGAGGAACCAAGTGCTACGATGCTTGTTTTACCGCTCACTTTCATTGACATAGTTAGAGATGAGGAGGTGATAATTGCCCCCTTCTGCACCTGCACTCGAGTTTTAATGATAGGCGAGGTGATGGCCATCGAATAAACTTTACGTTGTCCACAACCACAATCATACACAATACACTCTTAGCAATCGCCTGAGAGAACGGAAGGGATTATGCATATATCTCTGTGGCCATTTCGAAGCCATCTCATAATTACACACAACAGTGGGAGAAAGAGGTCCACGAATTAACTAGCGATTTGCTTTCGAAAATAAAGATTTAACAACAATATAATCACACAATTATATACTTAATTCATAATTGATTATGAACAATATATTTCGGTTTTCCATTCTATGAAATTGGTACTATTGAAGGTTCATTAAACTGTAATTTAATTTATATTATGAATGTTATCTCTAATATTTGAAAGCCATAAAGTGAAAGTTCAAGTTTCTTCATTAGCAGTTCACATTCTAAATTAATTAATTGTTTTATTGCTTAATATTCTTTCCTATATTTATCGAACTATTAATTTATAAGGTAATTAATAGCAAAGTCTGCTATTGCCAAGTTTATTTAAATACTCTACTTTCATTTATTCGTCTGGACGATACTTTCACTATCAATGAAGATGCTTTGTGTTTGAATTTTAACTGAAACAATAAAAACATTACTCTATTTAGTGCATTATAATTAAAACTAGTGAACTAAACAAAACGACTACAGCTGCAGTCTCTATGGCAATTAAAGGCAAAATCGAACACTGCTTATAATTGTGTCCAGCAACCTCATAATGTTCACGAAAGCCTGGAATAAGTAATATAAATGTGCATTACGAATCAACATCAATAATAATAAGGAAAATGAGATTTTTTTCCTTTTTTTAATTGAAAGAGAAAATTATACGTGGAACTCAAAGCTTGATTGCAAACGTATTCAAACAGTAAGAGCAATATTCGGGTGAGCTATAACGTTCAAGTAATTGTAAGGACAGGTTTATTTTTTGTGTTTTACAATATTCTATTAATCCGTATAAAGAAGTAGGGTCATGGTGTTTAATATAATGATTACATAATTCAGAATAATGAAAAATGTTATATTAATACAATGAAAATAATGTGATCATAAGAAAAGCACTAAAGATGGCTATATAGCCGAAACCGGTAGGCTAAATCCACCATATAAAAACTGTTGCAAAAAGAATCCATCAATTTAATCAATAATCTATTAACGCAAAGATTTCAAAGCAATTTATTATTATAACTGCTATTTTATACATAATTAAGTGAAAAGATCAAAGTCAATTTACAATTTCTTCGAACCTTGATTAAGTGATTAAGCTTGTTAGGTCAATCAACTGTTTTTACTTATTGAATATTATTAACATGATTAATTTTTACAATATAGTTACTCTTGGCCGTGCCATAATTCATTGATAAATCATTCTCTTCGTCATCGATTAATACTACTTGTCACAATTTCCGCTCGTAGAAGAAAATAATAAGGCTACGGATTTAATATTTTCTTCATTATATAGCGGCAGCCTTTATATATGTTTATGTACATGAGTAATTATTTAAAAGAATAATATAAAACGGAGAAATGCTTATTAAAAGTTCGTTGGTAATGCCATACAAAATAAATACCGAATCATTTGTTTCTATGTAATTTCATTTCTCTAGTCATGTATTATCAATAATACACATGATTGTATATCATGATAGTAAACATTGCTAATAACACTTTACTTTAATTTATTTTCTGTTGCTCTAAGTATTCTAAATAAATATTATCAACAACGATTACCATTGTTCACTTCTGTTGGACGGTTTGCTCTGTGCGCTTTTGAAAATTAGTTGAAGCTCTTTTTATTATAAGTTTTTTTGAAATTTAATACAGTAATACTTTGGTATATGCCATATTAATTGAGTTGTCAATTCTCGAATTCTTTTTTTATTAGAATTAACTTGAAGTGATAAATAAAACTTCACGTAGAAGTCTTTACCTCATGTTTAGACGGACGCTTGCTCTCAAACGATACACTTGAGATAAATAGAAATTTTATGTGCAAAATAAGAGAGAAAAAAATGTGGAGGGAAGATTTTTTCGCGTGAACTCACGCCCACACTTATCTTGTACTGGATAAAAGAAAACACTAATAATAACAAAAATCACAAAAGGCTATTGGATAGCATAGAAGTGAAATTTCTCCCACCCTCCTGCAGTTTGCTTTGGCCAATCGATGGCATCTCTCTTTGCTTTGACACAATAGCCTGCACAATAAATAAAGAGTTGTACTAAAAAATTATAAAACGTATAAAGGACTATTTAAAATTATTAATCGGTTTATGTTAATTTAAAAACAAACTGCAATTATTTACAATAAATATTTTTGAAACTATTGATGCAGCCGATGTTTCCACTGAGGTACTTAATAAAAATTAAGGAAAAAATTAAGCTATATAGAAATTCCTTTAATCTACTTTTTACATATGTGACTGAGTTTCAATTCTCTAAATTAATAAGTGTACTGAAATATTTCTCCTACATATCTTTCCATACATGAAATTCATATTTTGAAACATTATTTTTCATACTGACTTTTAAAACAAATGTTCTATATTGCATAATAAACAGTGATGAAAGAAAAGTGACATTTTTAGAGCATGAAAAAACACATGGGCAAATTCTCTGCACAAACGACGATCTCTGTAAAATGGGTTGAATATGAGTAAGATTACAGATGCCAGATGCTTTCACTTGCGTTTTATTGTACTTTATGACGATGAAATTAAAATACTCCAAAACAAGCTCTTACTTCAAAATTGGTTCATGACAGAGCTGCTAGTTGACAATCTGGACTTTATCTTTCAAGAGGATAGTGCTCCGCCACATTTCTGCTTCCGAGACTGTGACTTCTTGAACACCATCCTGCAAACCCTATGATTATGTCAAGGTATCGCAGTCTTTTGAGGCATATTTGTAGATCTCATTTCAGAATTTAAAAGGAGATCTTACCTTCATATACTTAACAAAAATTCGTGAAATGCTGTGTAGCGTTCATTCCATGCTGTAAAGGCTACAGATTTTTATTATAGATATTTTACGATATTCTTAAATATTTTAAGAAGTTATTTGTACAGTCTCAGTTACACAGTCTACTTTCTTTAAAATGTTATTATTTTTAGGCCCTATGCTAACAGATTTAATCTATTAATCTTCCAACAGTTATATAGGGTGTCTCACCTAAAATGAACCAATAGCCAACTTCTAAAATAAAAATCTGACAGAGTCCTTTCAATGGAAGAATATTTCCTTTATGTAAGGGAGTTTTTAAGTGTGAATCGGCACCATTTTCGAATATGGAAGTCAACTTTGAAATGTGCAATGGAAACCCCTATTTTACTGGTATTTTCAGATAGTACACAACGATTGAGAAATGTTCATTTTTGGTGGGTTTTTTCAATTGATCCAACCGTATAAAAGACAGAGGCGCTGAAAGTGTGAGGTGTTTGGATTTATTGAGAAATTGTAGCTAAGCACAGTGGATTATAATCCAAAATATAAATGACCAATGATTTTTCGATTGAAAAATGGAAGGAAAAATTCTGCGACCTGGATTCGAACCAGGAACCTCAACAATCATGGCCGACGCCTCTACCAATTGGGCTATTGCAGACACCGGGACAGCCAAGCTGTCTCAAGGTGTCTTAGAGACACCAAGTTGTCACGGTTGAAAGCCCAATGGGAGACGGGAACCTGGCCCACCGATCGAGAATTTCTCCACTCCAAACAATCAGAAAGTTTGATGAACTCACAAGTAAATAATAATGATTATGAACTGGAGATGCTCTCCAAGCATAGGTAATGATTTTTCGATTGAAAAATGGAAGGAAAAATTCTGCGACCTGGAAACAAAAACTCTGCGAATTTAAATAATATATTAAAAAGAAAAAGAAGAAAAGAAAACAAGAAGACAAAGAACCAATACAATAATTCAAACAGAAGTGAGTCTGAGATTGACTTTTTGTCCATATTTTTTAGAATCCCTAGATTTCTAAGCTGTCTAATTGATTTCTTGAATTGACAGATCTAACTAATTTAAAATTATCTAAACTACTATCATAAACAGTTTCCAAAATATGTTTGGCGATGCTCGATCTTTTCAACCTGCCATATCAGTTGCTCTTTCCACTTTTTTATAATATTTCTAGAGCCTTCCCCGACACAAATTTTCTTACAAAAATCACAGTGAAATACGAGGGCGGTCCGATAATAAAGGTACAGGTCAACTTTCCAGGACATATTCATAGAAACAAATGTCGACACAAATGTCATGTATTCCACAAGGGTTTGTTTACTTTTCAACATAGTCGCCGTGAGCATTTAAGCATTTGTCCCAGCGCTTCACCAGTTTAAACATTCCTTCACGGTACGTTTCTTGTCCCAAATTAACGAGATACTGTCGAACTTCAGCTTGCAATGCTTCTTGGTTAGGGAATCGTTTGCCTGATAAATAAATTCTTTAGGGGACCGGAAAGGTAGAAACCGGGCGGGGCGAGGTCCGGAATGTAGAGAGGGGTGCTCTAGGACTTCCCACTTTCTCGATTTCAGCCAGGCTTTCGTCTTGTTCGAAGTGTGAGGTGTTGCGCCATCATGCAAAAACTTCACTCCAGCGCGTAATCGTCCTGGTTGCTTTCGACGAATGGCTTCTCGCAATTGTTCCAGTGTTTCGCAGTATCTGTCGCTGATTACTCCTCGAACTTCAACTTTGACATATTTGTCGATAACACCGCTCATTTTGTCAACTTGGTATACGCCAGGATTGACTCATGAACGAACCGTTTCAGTGGTAAGTACTACTGACAGGTCCTCATTATGTATGCAAGTGACATCGTAACTGCGCGCGCAGGTCTCGTATGCCCGTCCCCTGTACCTTTATTATCGGACCGCCCTCGTAGATAGTTTACCGACTGTTACGCAGATGGGATGATGCCTTTAGGATTTCCTTAGAGTGCTTTCAAAATACTCCCATTTTGATTTCAATCTCCTTAAGTTGCAAGCGCTAAAAATCTTGTTTTAGACCCTTAGTCAATTGCGGATCATGGCCAATACTAAGAAATTTAGGGTTTGCAGCCTCAGGAGTTAATTTCGTGGAATCCTTTCTACTTAAATAAAGCTTATGCCAACGGAACAATTTTCGACAGTGTTATCTGAAAAGCCATTCAACCTTGCTATAGATTTATTGGTGCTCAGTTCAGTTTGATACTTTTGGTCAGATAAAGGAACATTAAGAAGGAGGTGCATCATATAATGAAAAGCAGCATGTTTATGACCAGGACAATTAACGGAATCATTCATAATATAGCGATGATTCTGGGTAAGTTTATTGCTCTCAACTTCATGGGTGAATTTGATTGTCAGAAATTTATTATTTAAGTCGCTGAGAAAAGAGCTAATGTTCCTGGCTGATATTTATTTGAATTATTGGGAAACTGATATTATTAATAATTTTCCCTTAACACATAATATTAAATGCTGGAACCGCTATGTTGACGAAATATTAATCATCACTGACTTACAAGATCCAGATATTTTAACCTCCTATGCAGCCTTTAAATCCATTTTTGAATTTCAAATTAATGTGATGAACAAAGATACTATCAATTTTTTAGATCTAACTATTATCAGACATCTGAATCAACTTTCATTTAATATTTATGAAAAGGAAACTCAGGGAAATAATATTCCGCACTTTTTTCCAATATTCCTAGGTGTTAAAAGATTAATACAGCATTAAATTTTATCCCTAGGGCTCGATTATTATGTTCTCCAGAATTTCTCCCTCAATATGTTAATAAATTGGTTAATAGAATGATAATCAATAAATATCCCAGATATTTGATCAACAAAATTAAGGTTTGGGCCTTTCAAAATAAGAAAAATAGTTATCTAAAATGTATCAACCAACAGAAAAGAGTTGCAATGGGACATGAGGGAAATTTTGATAAAATCAAGGAGTGTTTTAAAGGGGAGAATATTCAAATCGTGCCTAAAATAAATAACACTCTTAGGAAACAATAAGTTAATATGCACATCACAGAGAATATGAGGATAACTGTAATGAAATTAAGGAATACAATTGGGAACTTAAAGAATTATATAAAAATGATAAGAATTTTAGAAAATTGGTGGAAAATAGCAATGTTATTTATGAGATTACTTGCCATAATTGTGATATTACTTATATAGGCCAATCTAGTCGTTCTCTTTACTCCCGTTTGAAGGAGCATGAGGGAGCGATTAGATTGAACCATATTGAATATGCTTTAGCCAGACGTTGATTAGAAAGGGGGTTAAAATTTTGGGTAGGGAGGTTAACTGAAAAAAAAAAAGAATTATAAAAGAAGCAATTTTAATTAATAAAACTAGAAATATTCTAGCTAAAGCGTCACATGACCTTCATAGTGATTAGTTGATCATATGATGTTGTCTTCCTGTTTTTCTTATTATTATTGTTTCCTTTTATTATTGTTTCTTTTTATTGTTTCCTTTTCATTGTATCACTTCTCTCCGTTGTTACTTCTGAAGACGAGTGTCTGGTCATGACCACCGAGCACGGTATAAGAAGGAAAGGTAATCCGACGAACAATGGCAGCATTGTTAGGAGATGTTTACAATCTTGTCCGTATGGCATATGATATAATTAAGCCAAGCTTCCATCACTAATCATGTACAGGTAGATGCAGGTCTGATGAACAGAATTTTTATGCTTCGTAATTTAACTTCTGTCAAACTATTTCATTCGTTCGCGAGGTATTTCGCAGAGGGCGCTGTTGAAAGGGAGGCCGTTTTTCTCCTTATGTGTGTAAGGGAATTGCTCGTTTTCTTCTGTATATTTACGTAATTGTTGATTTTAAGGTTTTATTTATTTTCTAGAAATTATAAATATATACACCATACAATACAACGTGTGTAAAATAATGAATCTTCTAGAAATTAAATTAGAAGAAAAAAATAGCATTTGAAATAAAACATGTAGGCTTTCTTTTATTACAAATATTTGTCATTCAAATGAATGAGAAGCCGATGAGTGAATAATTTTAAAAATTTCATTAACTTTCAAATTATGTCGTGTTATTATTCTAACATTATTGTTAAGGAATTTCATAATAACTTACATTTTATCAATCATTGTATTTGATTAATCGTGAAGAAAATTTTTCAGTGAAAATTAAAAATATATCGTGAAATTAATGACTCACATGTTGATTTTTAGAATAAAGTTTATTAAACATATTGAAAGGAGTAATTTCAATCATATTAAGTTTTATATTACATTTTAAGTATTAATAATTTGAAGTAAATGAAATTAAAGTTCTTGTGATTTGAAATCCAATATTAAAGGTGAGGAATGATTTTTGGTGAAACTTGAAGAATTCCAAAAACAAAATTCTACAAGTTTCAGTAACAATCATTCCTCACTTTTAATATTGGATTTCATAAACACAAGAATTTCAATTCAAAAACATTAGACTGACACTGGTGAAATCAGTTATTTATTTATATACTGAATTTTATTTGTTTAAACTTCTTAATAATTTAAAGGAAATTTACGTGTTTATTATATACAAGTTACTTATTAAAAAATTTAGCTTTTTTCTTTTGTTCCCTTGCAAGTTTTTTTATATCATCATTAAACTGCTTAGAAAACTGCCGCATTCTCAGCAACACATAATAGTGTAACAATTCGGGCAAATATAAAGTTCAAATATTTAAAATAAAACTGCTCTCTTCACGGGCAAGTTTAATGTTGAATGTTGAATATTTGGTGCGCTTAACAACAGAATAAACTGTACTACATCTTTTTTATGTTCTTCGCAAGGGAATGAAAGTACCAATTCTACCTTTTATTTTTATTTTACTTTAATAGTGTATATGTTATTAACGATGCTGTTGGCTTGGGAGCAAGCAAGTCAGTTTGTTTTTTTTCATGCGGCCTCCAAAGGGACCACATTGTGAATCACGATGTCCGTCGATGTGCATGGTATGCATGGTATAAGAAGGGTACCGTGGCTCTGTGCAGGACTGCCAAAATCTGTGGGACCAGAGAGATAGAAACTATCATAACCATGCCTGGAACATTATTAAAAATTTTAAATTTGATGTTGAAATTGTAAATTTTAAAATTTAAGTAAGAAAATCAGCTTGGAATTGATCTGAATTTGAGCTAGAAAAATTTCATTAAACTGGATGTTTTAAAAAGTTACTATTAAGGCACATTTCTTAAACCAGTTTATTAAAATTACTTTACTACTCGATTTTATTAATTATAAGATCAGTTGCTTAATTTAGGGAATGCAGTGGTTGGGAGTCTTTGATTTAGAGTTCTTAATTTAGAAAAGAGTGGCACCGTGGCCGTTTACAGGATTTTTTAAAAGGCGGCTTCTCAAAGGGAAGGTTTTATATCATATCTTTTATCTTTGATAGCTCACTAATAATTAGAGGGGCAAGCCTCTGCTAAACCCCAGCCAATCGCAACTGTTCGTATGAATTTTTAAATTCTCCTTTAAAATTTCTTTTTTTATAAAAAAATGTTTGTTTTTGTCCGTTTTTTCGTCTTAATAATTTTACGTAAGAGTTTTCTAATAACAAAAAACGACGCTTATGTGCAGATAGCATGATTGTCATAAATAAACAGATGACGACTACGATAACCTGTCACCGCACCATTTTACTCTCGTGTCGTCACCCTCAGCCACTTCTCTTTCATTCGCGCAATTTTCGCCAACAATCGTCTCCTCTTTTCTCCTAGTTTCATTACAATATTCTTAATAACATAATGTGACATGGGAAAAATATTCTAATAGCGTGGATTTGAGTCGGTATCATAAACTTAAAAAGCACATTGTAAATTAGCTTGATCACTTGCATGGTTATGTGAAGTTCTTTACTTCGGGTGGCATTTAAGAAGTGTCAATTAGTATGCATGCTAACATGATGTAACTTTATAAAAAGTGCACATTATTCAGTGATATTATTTCCATTAATAAAATTACAGATTGTAAAACGAAACACTAAAGCCCGCATTTAGAATGAGCACTTGCTCAAGACCATTGTTGAATACTAATTCCATATTACTGAATTTCTACTCAACAATGGTTTGAGGGAGAACATCATCAGTGCTCATTCTGAATACGATTTTAATTTTTCGACGTTATTAATCTCATTTATAACCATACAGGAAAAAGCTTGAATACATGACTTTTAAAATGAGCATAAAACCTAATGAAATTAAACAGACTTACCTAAACTGATGAATACCGAAGAGCTGTTGTTCCACAAAGTGACCATTGCTTTCCACCGTCTGTCGCTTGGGAATCTGGCCTCCCTGTGCGGAGCGCCGCCAGACACGGACAAGATTGGAACTACGGACAAGATTGTCACATGGTCACGTGGTATCGTCGAATTACCTTTCCTTCTTATACCGTGCCACCGAGAGAGAAGGCCTCTGCAATGAAACTGAATACATTGTTGCATCACATAGAGAGTGCATTGTTATTCGTATTTCTACCAATAATAAGTCCTGAATTTGCACTATCTATGATGATGTA
>JAHWFO010002063.1:30266-63613 GCA_023313115.1 Rhysida immarginata
AAAATACAAGTTCGGTAATAGTTTTTTATTTTATTGAAAAAATCATCAATTACACGAATGTTAAAGAGAACAGATTACAAAATCTAAATTTTATAAACTATTGTTTACAAATTCCAGTATTTAACATCTAAGCTCTGTAAAAAATGCCAGAAAGTCGATTCCTTGATGGTGAAATAATTCTTCCTGCTTGAGAAAATAAATATTCTGACGGAACAGAAGTTGAAATTAAGCTAATATCTTTTTTTGCTATACTATAGATGAATTCCAAAGCCTATGCCTAACCGTTCCTGGATAGTTGTCATATTTTCATCCCCCTCAAAAGTAATTTGAAAATCGATTATTTAGTCGATTTTTTTCGCGATTAATTCCATCAGTCGAATAAATCGATTAGTTTGGGAAAACGCGGGTCTAAACTGTGCAGCGCAATTTGAAACTAATGAATGTGTCTTTTGAGTTCGTCAGACTTTTATTTAATGAACATTCATTGCCAGATTAAGCTAGTTAGTCTGTAGCACTGGATGAGTGCTGGGCATCTCAGTAAGGGGTCGTCCACAAATTACGTCATCCTTTTTCCAAATAATTTTATACCCCCCTCCCCCCTGTGTCAGCCCACGTCATATTTTTGTAAACCCTCCCTCCCCCCTTCGGTCATACGTCATCCTGACACGAAAAGTGACAATTAAATTCTATTAATCAAGATGTAACGAGGTAATAAATAAAAACAATGTAAACATTCAGGGAAAAATATACCAATTATTGAAATATTTACACATCTTTAATCCATGGTGAGGTAGCCCAAATCTCCAAATCTTTAATTATTACAGACGTATTTTTTTGAGGTTGGTTCAGGAACGAACACGTCAGAAATAACAAATCCGCTAAGCCACACAAAAATCATCATCATCTTTAATACCAGGCCTGTAAATATGAAACCGGAATTTACCTATAAATGGCCCTCGCTGCTAATATATTTACCGTCAAATGGGGTCGTTGGCGCCAGTTTCTTACTCTGACACCTGACAAAGATTTTCAACTCGACAGCATAGTTTGTACTAGCGTTGAACATGTCGAATTTTGTGCCTGGAAACTACGATTTGCGTACAACATTGATTTTCTGTTACCATTTGAAGAAAACTGATGCAGAATCGCAAAAAACGAAACCTGGCGAAACCGTTAATACCGAACGCTACCGACAACAAATGATCGATTTGAATCAAGCTTTGAGTGAAAAACGACCAGAACATCAAAAAAAGGCAACACAAAGTGACTTTGCTTCATGATAAGGCACCACCACACATAGCAAAACTTGGTCAAGAAAATGATTGAGGCGTTTAGTTGGACAATACTTTCCCATGCGCCTTACTCATCAGACTTGGCTCCGACTACTACTTATTTGGATCGATGGGACACGCACTTGCTGAACCGCGCTCCACTTATTACGAAAATGTAAGAATGGCTCGATGACTGGTATACTTCAAAACAGCAACAGTTTTTTTGGTATGGTTTCCAAAAATTGTCAGACAGGTGGAAAAAATTTATAACCAGCGATGGGCATTACGTCGAATAAAATATTTATTATCATTTTCATATAATAAACGTGTATTTTCTGTACAAAAATTCCGACTTCATATTCACATGCCTGGTAGATGAGTGCAAGTCTATCTCTCCTTGTTTGCAGGTAATATTATCTACGACTGCAAGAGGTTCGCCATGAATTGCTTGCTGGAATTTCATGCACTTGACAGAAAAGAAATAAAGACCACAAATTTGGCAAACACGTTTGTGCTAGTTTTCCTGCACACGTTGACAATATGCATCATATAGGAGTATTCTATACTTGTATATGTAGTTGAGATAACTTTATGAGAAAGTGCAAGTGTTACAAACAAAATTGGAAACCGGTCACTGAGATGAATGGGATTTCCCTGTGGAAGTGCTGTAAAAAAATTGGTTTGTTCGTTATTCCAAAAAACAAATATTAGGTATCTGCTTTTCCCCACGGTTTGTCAGTTAATACTTCATAAGAATATTGTTTTGCACTGGGTTAAAAGTTCAGAGTTTTGTTTCTCATCTTATGCTTTTATTCGTATACGTTTATATTTATCCTAAATTGGGTACAGTTATATAAATATAAGGGGTACATACAGTATATCTCCATATGTAATATTTACATATGTAATCACTTGCCTATTGGTTTGTTAACATGGCTAATTACACTGGGCAACAACGAAATTGCTTCTTAGGTGAAAATACCCAAACTTGAATGAATTTAACGTGCTGAACACGAATATCACATTGAAAAGAGTTGATTGGCTCTCGTTGCAGAGATATTGATGTGTTGTCCGTTGAATAGGTCCTATCGGTTTTTCAGAATCACGGGAACCATCTTCCATCTATAAATACCGGGCATGCTGTGTACATGAAGGAGACGTAGGACAGTCTAAAGCAACTATTGGACAGGATTAACTAGATAAATATGGCTGGTAGATCTGTGCTAATCTGAAGGTAGTGTCTCTGTTGATAGGTTTGTAGCAGAGAGATACAAAGTACTGCTATTTTCTTTGTCTATGGGACAGCAGAGCAATCGATTTGCACTACATCAAGAAAGAATGGCCTCCAAGAGCATCTTTTAAGCCTGGAGAAAAGAATGTACAGCACCCAGCATTGGCAGAACCACACAAAATAAACATTCCTCGTTTACAAATTACTAAGAAACAATAGCCAATTCAGCTTTTTAGTCATATTCGTGTTCAGCACATTGAATTCATTCAGAAATGATTATTTTCATCTCGGAAGCATGAACTTTTTGAAATTTTGTTGTCCAGTGTTATTAAATGATTAACAGTACATTATTTAATCAATTTTTTATAAACTGTGTGTTTATAATATTCTCTTATATATTTATTCAAAAATTTCTCCGTTTACTTAATTGCTAGAAATTCACTCTCCACGCGTGTCAATTTCTCCCATGATTGACTGGGGATGAAAGATTGTCCATATGGGCGCAATTAGAATTATATGTTAATTAGATTATAAATTGCTCACATATTAAATCTTGTAACATTTAACTGAAGATGGTTTAAAATAAAACGCGTATAAAAATAAAAATAAAGTTTGTTGCAAATTTGAACCTGGATATCATTGTTCTTAATTCATTGTGCAACATAGAATAATGCAATCTATGTAAAACCACAGATGAAAGATATCTCTTTCAACTGTGGTAAAACCGTCTCGTATATCCATGTAATTAATTCCCTGCACTTCCCGTGTGAAATTGGAGTGATTGCGTCTCAAAATTTTCCTCAAGTCTATTATAAATTTACATTTATTTATGTATGTAAATTAGTTTAAACTGATTAGTGATGACTGTCATTTTGGGCAAAACCCCCCAACCCCCGCTTGTCATTCTTTGTCAGCATTCCGCGATCCCTCCCTCCCCCCTTGGATGGATGACGTAATTTGTGGATGATCCCTAATTAATAATTTTATCAGTAATATCGCAGCGTCACTACGCTAATATCATTGGTTTAGCGCTCGTATTAAAAGATGATCAAGAATTATGTAAATATTCAATGGCACGGGGCCCGAAGCACGTACTACTACGTTAATCTACCCTGCAAACAATGTCATTCTCGCCAATTTTCATTAAAAGAGGAACGTTTATGTAAATTGACCCAAATTTGTCAGTCCCAACAAACTGATAACGAGCAAGAGAATACAAATGCATGCCTGGTATACAATGATTCGAGCATTCCCTTAGTTGTTGCAGTTTGCTTCATCGAAATTTGAAGGTTTTGATTTTCAATGATTCGTCTTTTATTTGCAGCGGGAAATCAGTAAAAAGATAACCCTTCTTTCACAGCCAATAACTGCGGAAAAATTATCCATTTTGTATCTATGATCGCAGATGCTCTCTACATTCAACAGTGGGTGATGAGTGAATGGAGATTGTTGGTCCTCCAGCGAGGAAAACATCCCAGCATGCAATGCGCCTGACGTCAGATGAACCTGTCCTATACACTCCTTAGTGAAGGGAGGGAAGGGAATTTCTCATAATAAATTTTTAAATTCATTTTTATTGTATTCACAATTATTATTGTTTTCTTGGTTATCTTTTTGTGGATTCGGTATAATATTTAATTATTAAAATTGAGAGGAAATATTTAGAGCTAATATTCCTTTGATTGATTTCAAAAATAACGAAAATATCTATAAGTCTCGAGATCGTAGATAGTTTGGGAACAACGGCGCCTTTCGCGTCAATAATTAAAAAAAAGTGTAATGATAACACACACCGTTTTCACAAGCACAAAGCATTGAGAAATATTTGTTCATAACATCGCAGAGAGAAATTTTGTTGGTTTCAATGGAATTTTTTACTTTAGAAATTGTACTTCCGATAAAGGCCTAGACTTATTAGAGAGGGGACACGTGTTTAGTGTCAAAGAGAAGAGAAATGTTAGGTTAGGTTAGGTTAGGAACTTGAAAAAATGTTTACGATATACCAGAGTGAATTCTGTGCCTTATAACGTGATAATTGAGATATGTATAATTTTCTTCAAATTTGATCTGTTTTTTTTGTTTTAATATTTTGCCAATATTCATTTGTACATCTGTTTTTATTCTGCTTACAGAAGCAAGAACCATAGTAGGTTATACACTGTCATATCACTGAATTATGACCAGTGATAATTCAGGCGTCGTGGCATGGACGCAAGAAGTGCGCGGTATGTGTCCGATGGTATAGCAGTCCATTCCGCTTGAAGCGCTGTCCACAGAGCTTCGAGAATCATAAGTGGAGGGTCCAGCTGCCGTACATGGCGATCAAGGTGCTCCCACAGATGTTCGATTGGATTGATGTCCGGCGAATTAGCGGGCCAAGGGAGCACTTGAAAGTCAGTAGAGTATCCCTCGAACCACTCCAGAAGGTGACGTGCCTTGTGGCAGAGTGCATTGTCCTGCTGAAACACTCCATCACATTGGGGGAACATCGTGAGCATGTACGGGTGCACCTGGTCCGCTACGATTGACAGATAGCCACAGGCTTTAAAACTGCCCTCTAGACGAATCAGTGGAGCCTACGGCTCCCAACAGCATATCCCCCCCCCCCCACACACACATGCACATTACCCCCACCAGCCTGTTTCCGGCCCACAATAGCCTCCTGCAGTCTCATTTCATGACGTTCACAACGTACTCGCCATCCCTCGTCAATCTTATGGAGCATAGACCTTGACTCGTCGGAGAAGGCGACCTTAGCCCACTCGTCTGTGGTCCAATGGCGGTGTTCCCGTGCAAAGTCTAGGCGTCGTTGACGATGATCCCTGGTCAACATGGGTGCAGCAGCCATGCGTCGACTGTTCAGACCCATCCGTAGCAGGGTGCGTTCAACGGTAATGTCGGATACACGTCTGTTGGCACCACTGTTGAATCTGGTGGTCTGTTGATGGACTGTGGCTCTCCTGTCATCTTCTACGAGTCGTCGTAGGCGCCGCTCACCCCGTCGCTCGTGACCCCTTACAGTGATGGCGTTGGGACGCGATTTCTGTCCCTGCTGTCTACTCTTTCTACACCGTGAACAGTTCACAAATCGCGCCGTTTCGGAGATGGTGCCACCCTTGCTGCGATAGCCTATTATCATCCCTTTTTGGATGTCCGTTAAATCCGGACGTTTACCCATCTTTAGGCTCGTGCATCTGCCGTTTGATGCACCAGCTTTAAAGCTTTCTCAACCTGTTATGCAAATTTTGCATTGTGTAATTGTTGTTGGGGCGAACCATGCGTGTGCCTTGAAGGGGTGCTGGTCATAATTCATTGATATGACAGTGTATATGTGAGTGTAAAGCAGGGGTATCACAAAAATGTAAACATGTAGCAGAAGTAGTTTATTTTTATAAAATAAGAAAGAGATCATGGGAAAACTCATTTTCCACTATGTATTTTCCTGTCGGTTTTCTTTCGCTTGGTTAGTTTTACAAGGCGTGTATAACATGGTTCAGCTAGAAGTGAGAGTTCTTTTTTTAATGGATAAATATTGTGGGCAATTATGATGGATGAATTTGTTATCACTTTTCTTGTTGCCAAGGAAATGTCTGGAGCAGATTTTCGAGTATTGTGTTGTTATCTAGTCTGTGGGATCATGAAATGAAATGAAATGAAATCATACATTAAAATAGCCATTTAATTAAATATTCAGTAATATAAAATTTAGAACAATAAATATTTTCTTCTCTCGTTTTACAGCTTGGTCCACATTTTTCTTTTGTCTTGATGTCATTTCTCGTTTAGAAATGAATAAAGTGATGCTTCCGAATCTTTTCCTTACGTGCTGCTGCATCCATAAACGCAAAAAATCATCCGTTCAACTCTCTTATTTTTTTTCCATAACTGATTAGAAGAGATCACTATATGATAATCTGCATATGCATATCATTATCATTTTTTACAAACACGCCACTAGGGCTCACTACAATCTACGATCTCGAGACTTATACCATATATGTGTGAAATAAAATAGGGTTGTAGCTAATTGGTTCGAGAATTCACTCATAAAGAGATTAGCGATGAACGGACTAAGAATATCGCCCATAGCTGTTCCAGAAGTCAACTTATAAAATTTGGAATTGAATTGAAAGTGAGTTTGATACATGCGTATCTCAGTTAAGCTACGGCCACATAGAGCGCTATGCGACGAACGCGATGGACAAAATGGGGTAGCCACACAAAGCGCGACGCAACGGATGCTATGTTCGCTCCGATTTGTATACAAATCCGTTTATTTTATTGCTTATTTGAAGATTTACGAAAAGAATATATATTACAATTATAATGATTTTCACCGAAAGTAACCCAGAATGCTGGATTTACAGTTTCGTGCACACTTTTGGCAAACGTTCATGATTTTCACCAAAATCACCCAAATGTGTTGATTTACTGTTTCATGCATACTTTTGTACAATTATAATTATGCCAAATGTTTTTTATTCATAGCGCAGGGTGATTCGAAAGTCCCCGAACTCCAAGTTTAAAACGTATTTACTGCAAAGCGATAAAAGATATTCGAGTATTGCTGCTTAGGGCATTGTGTGTTACCTTTGGAATGCTATGCACAACGTGAGAGCCCACGTGACACGAAACTTGCGTGGGCGTGCAGTGACGTTATGTCAGTCACTGTTCTCACGCAAGAACAGAGTCAAAGTTCATGCAGAAAAACTCTTGCGCTTAAATCTTAAAACATTAGCAGTTAACTATGCGTTTTCCGAATCCAAAGAACTAAGCTCTTGCACTACTCGAATTCTGTAAGGCCGTAGCTTTAGATGTTTATTAATCCTCTAGGAGGCTTAATACGACCCTTAACTCTTGAGACAACCGTCGTGGAGAGCGCTGCAGGGATGCTTGAATTTTCTTCAAAAACTTTGTTGTCACCACTGGCTGTCGGGTACTTTTAAGGTCAGTTCATAGTCTGCCGTTACCGTTTGCGCTGTGCTCCAACGAAAGCCATTCCGTTTGCTGAGAAGATTCATAGTTGTGCTTTGTCGGTATGTCGATGGCTGTCGAGCCACCGTCCGCTGTTGCGCTGGGATAGAACTGTGTTCTATTTCAACGGCTAACGCACAACGGCCCACCAATCAGAACTTGAAAATCTCTTGACGTCATTTCTCTTCTTTGAAAAACAAAAATGGAGGAACGCAATTAATCGAAGCGATTCAAAAGTATCCCTGCTTGTATGACACGAGAGCGAAAGAATATAAAGATCAAAAATTAAAAGAAAAGATTGAATATTCTATTTCTTGAAAAATAGATCGTACATATATAGATCTATTGGAACGATGCTTATTTCTTCGATGCAAGTTTCGGAAGTATATAGTTGACAAAGCATGCGCAGTGTTCCCGTTGACCGTTTTACCGCTGTGACTATGAACGCTGTAGCGCTGTAACCAGAGCAGTAAAGGCAACGTTTTGAACTTGACGGAACGGCAGACGGCCAACGCAAAACGGCGTTGTCAGACTATGAACCAAGCTTTAGGCTTATCATACACACTGCCTGTCTCGCAAACCGGTATACAAAATTATGGATCGTCCATAAACCAGCTGGCCAAAAAATAGCGTTTTTTATGCCCCCCTTCCCTACTACGTGGAAAATCTTTAACCCCCCTCTAAACACGTGGTTTTTGGCTCACCCCCCTCTATTTTTCATGCATTAACGAAGCCTTCATAAACTTGGTATGAGGTTGAATTTATTCATCTTCCCAAATATTTTTACAAAAAGTCTCAATTGATATAACTGGCAGTGAATCCTGTTGAACACTGCAATCTTCTAAAATGGTGCTGGCTGCAATGTTTATGTCATCTTCATCCACCCACTCACATTCTTCTTCATTTAGTTGGTTTTTCCAAACAACCATAAATTCCCGTTGGCATTTTCCAGCCACATTTATGTGATTTTGGTGATCGTAGTGTAACAGAATTAGACTTTCACTTGTAATAATTATGATTATAGCAACATTTAAATTTTGTAATTGTATAAACAAACGTTACCATTTACGGTGTTTTTAAGGCTTTTCAAGGAGCCGTGAGATAATCCAAATTTTTGACACGTACGCTCTGCTATGTTACCTGCTACTGAAGGGCAATAGAAATAATAGGAGATTTTTTTTTCTGTTTGAATAATGTAGAAATAAAAATAAAAAAGACACTTTTAAAATAACCCAAATAAAGTGTAAAAAACTGATACAGTACACGAAGCTGTAAGTGAAAAGTTACCTCAGAAAATCCAGAAGCACTTTTAGCCCTTTAAGTTGCTCATGCAAATTCTATGAAAGAGCGGTAAACATTTTCCTGCACTTTCTGCTGGTCTCAGGAAAGAGATTCTATTTGCTTGAATAACAAAGGTGGGGGCATGAATCGATCATGAAGAATGCTCAAGAGATCACTCTTAAATGGCATGCAACAATCCCTGTTATTGCTTTTCACAGTTTACAGGAAGTAGTTGCTTTTCCGCACTTGGATAGCTTTCCAAGATTCGTCTAAAAAATAGACATTAATGATACCAAGATGGCGGACGAGGTTGCACGCAGTTAGTTTGCTCTCTTGGAATTGAAATGGATTCCTATTTTATTACTATGATGATCTAATTGCTTTCTTCTCCCGTTTTATGTGGAAATATTTCTGGTCAGTTTTGTGCTCTGTTATGTGTTTTGTGGCTTATTCTAAAATGTCGAAGGAAGATAAAAATTTTCCTCTCTTTGGAAACCTTCTACCCGGCACAACCCTGTCAACTCTCCCGGGAAGACTTTAGTGGATGAGTCCATTGAGTCAGGCATTGAGCGAGGTATCACAAAATATTTTGATAATTCCTTTACTTTGGATACTCTAGTTGGCTTAATGCTCGCAAAATTTAAGGAGAACCTTGACTCCACTTTACTGGATCTTGCTGCTCGTATTTCTGCTACGGAATCTCGTTTGAACGACATTGATTCTCGGTTGTCATCGCTCGATTCGTCCCTGGTCCTGCTCTCTCAACCTAATGCGCCAGATAATCATATTATCCCAGTTCTCTCTATCTATGCTGAATCGCTTAAAGCACAGGTTGATGACATTGAACAATACACTCGCCGAGCTAATATTCGCCTTTATAATTTGCCAGAAGAACCGTCTGAAAATCTATCGAACAAATGCCGTGAGTTATTTGAGTCTATAATAGATGTCCTACTCACAAGGGAACCCCAGATAGCCTTTCTTTTGCGCGCAAACACACCGTGGAAGTGATAGCGTTGCGCGGCAGTGAAGCGCCCCGGAAGTGCGCAGAGTTCAAAAAACATGGCGGAAAGAGGGGAGGCAAACTTGTTAGCGGCGATCACCAAAGAATTGCAGTTAGAGCACTGTTATTAAGCATAAAACCTTAATTTTGCTGTACAATTATTCATCTCAAAATAATTTATAAGATGAGGTAGGCATCCATGAATACTATTTTTATTTAAAATTATTAAGCACCGCGATACATTCCCCCTCACCAACGCAACGTATTACTCGACGTTGCACATGAAGCCAGCCCCGTGTTTGATTACCGAATTATTTAATAAAATGAAATAATAAATAAAAGAAATGGTTATTAATTACTCTAGACATTTTTTACTGGAAGGCAATTAGCTAATTGTAAAAATCTATTTTAAAAAGTAAGTTTGTTTAGAAATTTGAGAAGCCATTCAATTGCCATCTGCTGCTGTCTATTTCATCTGAATTGGATTCGTGCTTATTGCTGTAAGTAGTGGAAGAAAGAAGTTCCGTTAAGTGCATTAACACACCGCTTTAACAATAGAGTCCTTGTATGAATATATGTGCTCAAATTTTTTCGTTTTCGTGGTTTATTTTGAAAGAAACAAAAATCCGCACTCTCTTAATTTGCAAGCGTCTATTGTAGCTTCAATTGAGTAACTTATTTCAATTTGGTGGAAATCTGTGACATACATGTTCGAGGGATTCCCATGTCAGTGTCTCCGATTTCTCGGCCATAAATAGGCTGGGTTCCCGTTCTACACTGAAGGCCCGTGCGGTGATCATACAATTTACTTCTCCAGTGCTGAAAGACCTTATTCTAAAAAATTGCCATAAGCTGCGTGGCTCCGCATTTGTTATCGACGAAGACCTTACTCCTTCCCGGTTTCGTGGTCTAAATGCGGCCAAATCTAAATTCGGCCCCAGGGACGATTTTTTTGGACTTGAGATCGCGGTTTAGTAAGCATCGCTCATACGTCAAAATTGCGTAATATCAAAGCCTTCCAATGGCAATTGCTCTGATTTTACGCAATTTTGAGGCATGAGCTATGCTTACTAAACCGTAATCTCAATTCCAAAAATTCGACCCAGGAATGTATGGTCGTACGGTGGAAAAATAATGACCAGGAATTCAACTGGCAAGATAGTCAAAATTTTCTCAGTTAGGGTTTCACAGCTTCTAAATTATTAATTGGCTTTGTATTTGAATTTTTTTTTATTTTGTCTTCGAATTGTCGTTTTTTTATTGTTTTTGATATCAATTTTTATTTTAAAGTTATTTTTTGTTATTATTCTCTATGTTATTTTCTTAGTTTTTGTTTTGTTTATTTTTTCCTTTTTTCATCTAAGTTTACTGGTATTTTTTTCCTCCTCTTTTTTTTTTTTATATTATTCTTCCTTTATTCCGACGTTCGACTACCCCCCCTGCTTTTTTTTATTTTTATTTTTCTCAATTCCTATTAGATGAATTTTTTCGCTACCCTATTCCTTTAGATGACTTTAGTTTCTAATCGATTTCCGGACCATCTTCAACTGCCCTTATTTTTGTGCTATCTAAATATTCGCAGCATCAAAGAAAATTTTTCATCTTTTCATACCTCTTTTTCTATGTTAAGTTCTCTGCCGCATATTATCGCTCTGACCGAAACTTGGACCCGTTCGTCTGCTGACATTCCCCGTTTGGATGGTTACTCCTCAGCTGCAATCCATCGGACGTCTAAGAGAGGTGGTAGTCTTGCCCTTTTTATCTTTAATTCACTTCATTTTTCTATTTGTTCGCAGTATACAATGATTACGGTGGATTTTGAGGTACTAACAGTTCTTTTTAATAATAAGTTTTTTTATTACTATTTATCGCCCTCCTTCCGGTCAACTTTCTGTTTTTTTGAATTTTCTATCCTCTTCACTTTTAGACCTTAGTCTATCTTCCAAGTCAATAATTTTTATGGGCGATTTTAATTTACACTTTTCTAAATCTTCTGTTAACTCTGTTAACTTTCTGGACTTAACGCCTTGAGCCGGCCTGTCTCAAACCGTTTTTCCTTTTACTCATTTTTCCTCGATTTACAATTCATATTCTTGTTTACAGTTAGATCAATGTTTTGCGGCTCACACTGATGATTGTTTTGGCCATTTCTGACCACTTCCCTATTTCTTATTTTCAGACTTCTTTATCTTTGCCTGTATGCCAACCTTCATATTCCGGACTTAGATTAGTTACTTTTCCTAGACTGGCCATATTTCACTCTTATCTGAATTTAACGGATTGGCTTGGCATTTTGGGTACTACTGAGGATGTTGATGTTCTAATGGAGAGGTTCTTATCCCATATCTTCGTTGGTTACGATCGTTATTTTCCTTTTATATTACCTTCTCCTTGTAATATTAATCGTCCTTTCAAAAAGCCTTGGATGAACACATACATTTTGAATTTAATTTCTCATAAGAATGCTTTGTATTTGAGATTCCGTAGTAACCCTTGTCAGCGAACCAAAACCAAATTTGAATCCTTCTCCAATTTTGTTCGTAGCATTATTAAGTCCACTAAACACTTTTATTATGCCCTGTTCTACCAAAACATCTCGAATAATAGAGCTAAATGGCGTTCAATTAACAATTTGATTAACGGCTCTTCCTCTGTTACATCCCCATTTGCGGTTCCTGATCACAGATTAAAAACACACAGTTTGAAATCTAGACCACGTGATCGAGGTAAAAACGTCATCAGCGAAATGAACGCCACCTCAGCCAGAAGGGATAATGTTACACAAAGCGATAATTTCCTTTTAATATATATTAATATTCATAATTAATGTTGTCATCATCTGCTTCTTTAACTTTTGAATTACGTTGTGAATTCGATATTTCCTTCATCTAATAATAACCATGATGCTATGTTGTTTCGTTCGATATTGCGTTAAACAATGCGGCTCACAACACAGATTAAGAACACACGTGAGTTCCTTTAGCTGTATTTTTTTCTTTACGCTGTATTTAAAAAAATAAGATAAAAAAAAACGCCAGCTTGCAGAAAATCAGAAGATGTGCACCTTATGTGGAAATGAAATACCTGATGTATATTTTTAGATATTGTACTTTTAAAAAATCCTTACTGTAAGTTTTGTGCTTTTCATTGTTTTTTCGTTATGTGCTAATTATATGAAGCAAATATAATTGTATAAGCTTTGATATAAAAATTAAATACTTATTTTAATGGACTGAAATTGTTTATTCTTGTTTTTGAAATATAAAATTTTAATATTTTATATTTAATAATAATTGCGAGAAATATAAAATATAATCTAAAAAAATAAATTTTTTTCTTTGATTTTTAATTTAATCAGATATTTTGTAATAATTCTAACCGAATTTCATTTAAAAGCAAATCTATAGTTTAAAAACATTAAATTAAAATTATAGCCGGTGTAAATAACGGAGTAATGACGTAATCATCCAATGCTTTATGTCACATTAAATAACAGCGCCCTCCAACCTAGACTGGCTGATAACTTTGTCCTGATTGGCTGAGTTGTGTGACGTCACATCGAAACGTTTAACATTCTGGAATAATAAGTTTCCTATCTGTGGGTTTTAATTTGTTCCTGATAATCTCAATTCCTCTCTCTTGTCCGAGTTCCTAGAAATATTGTTACCTTCGTCTTCTGATAGTTTGGTCCTTTCTCAGGCCTATCCTTTTGAGGTCCCTTCTAACTCATTTTCTTTCTTTTTGTTCCCTACCTCTCTGGAAGACACAGCCAAAGTCATTCATCAATTAAAATCCTCGTCTTCTCCTGACCCTCACGGTCTACGTGCCGATATTATTATTTTCGTTTCATCTAGTTTAACCTTTTCCTCTTACTCAAATTTTTAAAGTTTCTATTTCTCATGGTGCCTTTCCTAGGTGTCTCCGTCAAGCTAAAATTATACCTATCTTTAAAAATGGCAATTCTAAAGATTTTGGTAATTATTGACCCATTTCCATTGTACCTCTTTTTTCTAAAATTTTTGAAAAGCTTTATTATTTGCGTTAATCTTACTACGTATTTAATAATAATCTGAGTTCCTCAATGCAACACGGTTTCTTTCCTAATCGCGGAATTGACACCGCTTGTTACGAATTGACAAAATATGTTGTTTCTTTATGTCTAACAATAATCTTGTTTTTTCTTTATTTCAGACTACTCCAAGGCCTTTGACTCTATTCCTATTCATCTCTTGATATACAAGCTTTCCATTTTTATAACATTCGTGATCCCCTGTTAAATTGGTTAACTGATTTTCTATCTGACCGTTTTATACTTTATCTATATTTAACAAATCTTCTTTGCCTCTTATACATAATCGTGGAGTTCCCCAGGGCTCCGTTTTATCTCCGCTTCTTTTCAATCTTTTTATTAACGATCTATCTTATGCCCTTTCTCCCTCCTTGGCGATATTTTATGCTGATGATGGTACTCTCTCTTTTGCTGATGTTTCTGTCTTGAATTTGCAAACTACTATTAACAATGTGTTAATTGTGGGTTTATTCATCTGCTCAACATAGTATAATAATGAAAAATCAATAAACATAAATAAAAAGGAACTAAAAAGAGAAGAACGACGAGATCTTTCGTCCTGGCACTCAGGACATCTTCAGGTCATCTGGCTTGGTTTACAGTTTGAGGGCTCTCCCCTTCTTCTTGGACAATTCGCGGTGCTGGGTGTCAGGCAAGATTTGTGCCTTTTTTGCGGAGGAGGACTGACCTGGGGAGTGAGATGGGCAAGGTGGGATGGAGTTGGCGGTAAAAATGTAAACAAAACGAAACGAAAGTAATCGAACTTAAAATCGGTTTAAATATAAAATGAAAAATAGATCTAATTATAGAATTACTACCAAAATTTGGGTGGATTTGATAAGAGAGTAGATAATGATATGAGAGTAGACTGAATTAATTAATTAATAGCATGTAATTAAAATTAATGGCCAATTTGGGTGGACTTGATAAGAACAACTTGCTATTATTTGTTATTATCTTTTTTTATGTAAATTGATTCTTTGATCACTCTTTTTATATAATTTTGCTCTCACTTTAATATAGCTACTGGGTGATCATTCGTGTAAGCATGGAGAGCAATGGGATTGTTGAAAAATTTTGTTCTGCATGCATTTTGATGTTCATGAATACGTGTTTCTAATCGCCTTTTCCTCTGATCTGTGTACGACTTATTGCATTGTGAGCATGGTATATTATAAATGAGTTCTGAGTTTTTTTTCCTGGACTGGAGGTGATGTGTTTAATTTGACTAGGCTGTTGAAAAAAGAGTTTGGGTTCCGAAATACTGGTTGGACTTCGGTATCATTGAAAAATTTTTTAATGTAACGATTTAGTTTATTGTGGTATTGAAAAGAGTATTTAATTTTTTCTTTTTTGTTGTCCATTTGATTATTTTCCACAGGATTCATATTTTTCCTATTTGGACTGTGTAAAAAGTCGTTGACGCATTTTGTCAGAATATGTTTTGGATAGCCATTTTTTCCAAAATATATTTATTTGTTTATGAATATTGATGGGAGAGCAGAGGTTGTGCATACGGGATAGATGATTCTTAATAATGTTCATTTTGTGGTGGTAAGGTTGATAAGAGTTATAGTTGATGGTTATGGTACCTTGTGTGGTTTTTCATATAAATCATATATCAACCTGTTATTGTGGCGAGTGATTAAAAGATCTAGGAAAATGAGCTGGTTAGTATTTATTGCGGTTGTAGTGAATTAGAAAGAGGGTTTAGATTGCAAATGATCTACAATGTTTTGAATATTGTAGTCTTTTGTGATTATTAAGATATCATCTACGTATCTTATCCAGCGCACTATTTTTGATTTGAGCTCTGATTTGTTTATTAATTCGTATTCCACATTATGTGCATACAAGTTGGCAAGAAGGGGGTTAAGGGAGCTTCCCATTGGTGGGCCCTGTGTCTGAGAGAATAATTTATTTGGAAAAAAATGGCTATCCAAAACATATTCTGACAAAATGCTTCAACGAATTTTTCCACAGTCCAAATAGGAAAAATATGAATCCTGTGGAAAATAATCAAACGGATAACAAAAAAGAAAAAATTAAATGCTCTTTTCAATACCACCATAATCTAAATCGTGACATTAAAAATTTTTCAATGATACCGAAGTCCAACCAGTATTTCGGTTGGTTTGGTTTGTTTGGTATTAACGTCCTTTTCAACTGCTATAGTCATTTCAGGACGGCGTTATAGGGGCCGCAAATTTTGCCTCGCAAGGGTTCTTTAACGTGTAGCCGGCAAACGACTACACGGGACCAACGGCTTTACTTCCCTTCCGAAGGAAATGCGTGATCTCAGGATTTCCCCCTGAAAAATCCTCGTCGTCCTCGGCCGGGATCGAACCCGCGTACTCGGGCATCAGAGGCGACCACGCAACCGCTGAGCCACCGAGGCCGATTCCAGTATTTCGGAACCCAAACTCTCTTTTCAACAGCCTAGTCAAATTAAACACATCACCTCCAGTCCCGGAAAAAAACTCAGAACTCATTTATAATATACCATGCTCACAACGCAATAAGTCGTAAACAGGTCAGAGGAAAAGACGATTAGAAACACGTATTCATGAACATCAAAATGCATGCAGAACAAAAGACTTCAACAATCCCATTGCTCTCCATGCTTACACAAATGATCACCCAGTAGCTATATTAAAGAGAGAGCAAAATTATATAAAAAGAGTGATCAAAGAATCAATTTACATAAAAAAAGATAATAACAATTTGGCAAGTTGTTCTTATCAAGTCCACCCAAATTGGCAATTAATTTTATAATTCAATCTACTCTCATATCAATATCAAATCCACCCAAATTTTGGTAGTAATTCTGTAATAAGACGTATTTTTCATTTCAATATTTAAGCCGACTTTAAGTTCGATTACTTTCGTTTCGTTTCGTTTACATTTTTACCGCCAACTCCATCCCACCTTGCCCATCTCACCCCCCAGGTCAGTCCTCCTCCGCAAAAAAGCCACAAATCTCGCCTGACACCCAACACCGCGAAATGTCCAAGAACAAGGGGAGGGCCCTCAAACTGTAAACCAAGCCAGATGACCTGAAGATGTCCTGAGTGCCAGGACGAAAGATCTCGTCGTTCTTCTCTTTTTAGTTCCTTTTTATTTATGTTTATTGATTTTTCATTATAATTCTATGTTGAGCAGATGAATAAACCCACAATTAAGACATTGAGTCAAAGACATCTGCATAATAATCTCATCATTGTACTATTAACCATTATCTCTCTCTATTCTATGTAAATGGAATTCCGCTAATCACTTGTTGTTACATCTTAATAAAACCAAGTACATGATCTTTCATGAACGTAACAAGCGTTATGTTCCTATTGAATTGCCTATTTTTTATAATTCTAAGCCTCTCTATCCTACTAGCTCTTTTAAGTACTTGGGTATTCATTTATCTCCTGACTTGTCTTGGAATACGCATACTAATGAACTAATTAAGTCACTTTCTAGAAGATTGGGTTTAATCTCGCGTCTTTATTACCTTCCTCCCACGATTCTATTATTATTGTACCATGCGCTGATTCATTCAATGCTTGCTTATGGCATTCATTTTTGGGATTCTACCTCTAACTTCAATCTATCTCGGGTCTACCGAATCCAAAAATGGTTTCTTAGAGTTTTACTAAAACTCCGTAAATCTACGCCTGTGTCGCACTATTTTTTTTCTCTTGGGATCTTGACCATTTATGAAATTTATATTTTACAATTAGTAACGTTCATTTATAAGGTAGTTAATGGTCACTTAAAGCTCTCGACGCCTTTTTCGATCCGGTATCATTTGGATTTTCATTCTTATGCTACTCGGTCTGTGAAATCGATCCGCCTTCCATTGGTCCGAAGGAATTTTTAACGTCGTTGTATTTTATATGCTGGCATCAGATGGTGGTCGTTTGTAACTGCAGCTTTTCGTGCTTCCCCGACTACCGCCTCTTTTAAAAGGAATGTTAAATAATTCTGGTTTGATACTTGTTCTTCTACTAACCCTTGATAATTTTTTTTCTTTTTTTTATTATTATAAATTATTTTATTTTTTGTAATCCTAATTTTGATTTTTGGTTGTTTATGGGTCTTTGCTTAGCATTTATTTTTTATTGGCATGTTTGTTTATTATTATCATTATTTTGGTTTTCTAATATTTACTTACTCTAAATAGTTCCGTGTTTTTGTACTTTACCTTCCGAGACCTAACTCGTTGGGCTATGGCCATACTGGCTCCGGTTAGATAATTTTTGTAATTTTTTCTAAATAAATAAATAAATAAATAAATAAATAAATAAATAGTTATATAAAAAAAGAAATTTCTAATAATAGGATAGAATTTACTTTTCTACCTGGAAGAGAAGGTGGACCAATATCTGATTCTTCTGGAGGGGCATATTCTGCTACAACATTGTGGCCTGAAATTACCACACTGGACCAAATGTCAGCTAAAACTTGACCTGCAATATATAGGACCATTAGTAATTTCATTTAAATGGATAATTCATTTGACTGGTGCCCTTCTGTGCATTTCTTGCAACGAGGATCTTCCGTGCAGCCCATGGATACGTGTCCGAAGAGCAGGCAGTTGTAGCATTGTAGTGGCTACTTGTTCCCTCGAAAGACCTCTACTAACACTGCTAGCGGCCCAATACGAATGATGTTTTTCAATGACTGGTTGTGTTCGGTGTTCGGGAGCAGAACCAAAACCATTGGCTTATCAATGGATCCTTTGGCTTTCCTGAGTCTGATTACCTTTTCCGGGAAGTAGTTGGCTCTTCCTTAAGTCTTCTTGGAAGTCACCCAGATCACACGGTACATCCACATTACGAATCTACGAATCACGTATTTCAAGACCTTCTCAGACTTCAGTTGATGATACTGAATTTTTAAAATATTGTAAGACTTAATTCCAGAGATTAAACTGTTGTGACCTTTTTCGTCTTAACATTTAACTTTGACAGTTTCAGCTCTGCCCGTATGAACAATGATCTTTTCCACTAGAACATGCTTCTTGAGCTCAGTTAAAATAGTCTTAAACGGCACGATAATCTGCGGGATATACTTTTTCGTGATCCTTTGGTCTTCATTAGCCGAGCTACTCTTCCATTTTTCGAACTCTTTTTTCTAGACACGCTGACGACTTCTTCGTTTACTCTGGAGACGGTCTTTAGGTTATCGATCCTCGTGCCCTTTCTGAATTTTTATTAGGAACAACAATCCAAGTACTGTCTTCCACTTTGCCAACAGTTCCATCAGAGTGCTTCTTTTACAGCCGCCGTTTATCGAACACTCACTATTTTCTATTGGATCCATAGATTCCACACTTTTAGCACAGTAAATAGTTTTAAAAACATTTTTTACCTTGGTGTTATCAATCGGTTTATCTTCCGCGGAGTTTGCTGCCTTTGGAGCAGCTAAACGTTGTTGAAAGAATGTTGAAGGCCACTTATATCGTTCTTAAGTTCCAAGTGTATCCCATCTAACTTATCTTCCATACGTTTACTTAGGGCATCCATCTTGGCCTCCAGTGTATTATACACTGCTCAAAACAATTAAAGGAACACTTGTAGAATCCCCTACAGAGGGCGTAAATAATACTTTTTAGCAATTTCATCTTCTTCAACCTGAAACCTACTATTTCCCTCATAGAAAATGGTTGAAGCCAACACATTTTGCTGTCAGATGTTCTGAGAAATTTGCATAGCGATATAACCCCCCGGATAACAAAGTGGTTACATGCCAGTACACTCTTTGCTTGGAGATAACGGTCGAACATTAGAAGGTGCAGGCATTCCTAGAACGTTGTTGTTAGTGCTTTGACATGCCACGAAGGCATCTTGAAGCAGTAGAAGCTGCGAGAGCCGTAACATTGCTCCAAACGGGTCAATTATTTCGGACTGTGGCAAATGCCCTCAATGTGTCCTCTTCCGTCATTTTCCGACTGTGGACACGATTCCAGGCGACTGTCCAGTACACACGAAGAGCTGGGCAAGGTCGCCGACGCTCAACAACCGTCAATCAAGATCGTTATGTGCGGAATTGTGCCCTGCGCCGAAGAACCTCAACGGCCAGAGCCCTGAAAAATGACCTGTACATATCAACTGGGTAGCTGTTTCAGATCAAACAATCCGAAACAGATTACGTGAAGTTGGCTTGAGAGCCAGACGACCAAATCGAGTGCCTAGGCTAACCCGCCAGCACATACAGGCGCCACTAGAGTTTGCACATCAACATGTCACCTGGCAGCTTCGCCACTGGCGTTCTGTTCTCCTCACAGACGAGTCAAGATCCCGCTGCGATGGCCGTCTACGTGTCTGGAGACGACGTGGTGAGCGAAACACCGACGCAACAGTTTGTGAGACTGACCGAATGGGATGTTGTTCCATTATGGTTTGGGCTGGCATCTCAATAGACCATCGAACGGATCTTGTGGACGTCCGAGGGCGAATGGACGGACATTCGTGACATTTTGGAAGAACATGTGGGGCCTGGATTTCTTCTGATGCAGGATAATGCTCATCCGCACACTGGCGCTATCACTCAAGACTTCCTACGGATGCATGGCATTTAGACTATGACGTGGCCGGCAATGAGTCCAGATCTAAATCCCCTTGAACATCATTGGGACATGCTTGACAGGCGATTTCGACACCGCTCCTTAGCCCCAGAAACGCTGCAACAGCTCATCCAGGCACTTACTGAGAAACGGGACTGGCTACCCCAAGATCACATCCGCCGACTAATACGGAACATGTCTCGAAGGTGCATGGAGGTTCCTGCAGCCTATGGTAGGCATAAACATTACTGAGTGCTGCAAAAACTGATCCCTGGAAGAAACAGGGCATTCTCCTCACAAAATCCAAAGGAAATGTCACTTTGTTTATATTTATTTATCTATTTATTTATTTATTTACTTATATGTCACGAGAGAACCCATTTATAATTAATAATAAATAATACAGCAAAATGCACAGAAATAAGTAATAAAATGGAGAAAAAAATATATATAAAATAAAAATAAAATAAAATATAAAATAAAATAAAATTAACAACAACATCAATAATAACAATAATAATGATAACAATAGCAAAAACAACAATAATAAAACACAAAAAAGTAAAGAAGAAAAAATTACAATGGCGGATTTGTCTTGAAATTTATGCGTTTAAGTTTGTCTCTAGGATCAGTAAAAAAGACAAAATCGGTAGCAAGATCATAAGCCTGGGTAAATAGTCTTCGGATAGGTGAGTGTAACAAGTACCGGGTGATTCAGTCAATTTCTGACCATGTTACTCGAATGACGTGCATTAGGGATAAACAATTGAAAGAATATGAGCGCCATGTCGAATTTCTAAATAGTTGGAGTTTGTATTGTTGCGACGGCATTGCATGAAAATTGTATTGTTGAAAAATGGCGCCCGCTTTATCAACAGAGCAGAAATGCAAGGTTGTCGAATGGTATTTCGAGACAAAATCACCTGTAACCGTGCAAAGAAAGTTCCGGAAGGAGTATAAGCGTCGAGACGCACCAGGCAGGCAAGCAATCATGGATTTTGTCAAGCAATTTCGTGCCACTGGATGTGTTAAAGGCAAGAAAAAAGGCGGGAGCAAAGCTCGTGTTCGAACGGCCGAAGATGTCGAAAATGTTGCTCGATTTCCCTACCAAAAAATGTGTTCGATGCCTATCTATTGAAGAAGTACTGTCGTATACCACGACGTGGTGCATTTTGAGAAAGGATTTACACCTGTTCCCGTTTAAGATCCATGTTTATCAGGAGTTAACAGACACTGGAAGACAGAAGCGACAGCAATTTGCGATGGAGTTTGGAGCAGAAATGGAAGCCAATCAGGACATTGTGGACAACCTGTGGGTGTCAGATGAGGCCTTCTTCCATCCGTCAGGTGACGTTAATAAACACAACGTTCGGTTTTGGGGTTCCCAGCACCCTCATGAGATCTATAAGTCACCTCTTCATCCACGAAAGGTTATGGCTTGGTGCGCGATTTCCAAAAGAGGCATCATTGGTCCGTTCTTTTTTGAGGGTACCGTAACGTCACAGGCTTACCATAACATGTTGTAAACCTTCTTCGTCCCCGAGCTGCAAAGGAGGCGTATATTGCTTTGACATAAATGGTTTCAACAGGATGGGGCTAGGCCTCACACCACTAATGACGTGCTATACTTTCTCTATCAGAAATTCGGAAATCGTGTCATTTCAAACAGGTTTCCGGATCGATTTGGGGGTGGCTTTCTTTGGCCCCCTACGAGTCCTGACCTAAACCCATGTGATTTTCATCTCTGGGGGTTCCTTAAAGACAGTGTGTTCACTACAACTGCGACAAAGCTTCGTCGATTGCTGCACCCTTGTGGATGCAGAAATTCTGGATAGAGTTATGAACAACTTCACCATTCGGCTGCGAGCAGTTCAAAACGTTCGTGGTGGCCACATTGATGCATATCATCTAGACTTATCCACGAAAAAAAAACTCCGAACTGCCTAAAATATCATACTGAAATGCTAACTTTGTAAACAAATGGGTCAATAAATCATAGTACTGAAATGGTCAGAAATTGACTGAATCACCCTGTAGTTACTCCCAGTATAATTTTTATTTATGTAAAAGGTCATGAGGGATCTAGTCGATGATAAAGTACTGTGAGAGAGAACTGCTCAAGAAGAAAAGGTCAATCAATTTTATTGTTCAATAAGTCGTGGAGAAACATCATGTCAATCCGGGCTCTACGTAAAGAAAGTCCATCAAGAGTTAATGGGCACAAATTAGTAGGGTTGATATTTGGATCGAGGTTGTAGCCCAATTTACGTGAAACATACTTTAGGAATTTATTTTGGACACTCTCTAGCATAATAATATATTTTTTGTAATACGGAGACCATATGGGTTCGGCGTATTCCATTATTGGAAGGACTAATGTAAAATACAATATCTTGATTGACAGTACATTTTTAAAACGATGAGAGTGTCTAATAATGGAACCCAATGCCCTATAGGACTTTTTAGAAATATTATCTATGTGGCAGTTAGAATCAAAAATTACTCCAAGGTCGGTGATTTTGCTTACTCTAGTGAGAATGGTTTTGTTCATGGAGTAGTCACAGTGAACAGTATGATGATCTCTGTTAAAGGTGATCACTTTGCATTTTTCAAAATTCAGTTGCATCATGTTTAGAGTGCACTAGTTGATAAGACCGTTAAGGCAGCATTGAAGACGTTGACAGTCTGTAATAGAGTTGACTGATGAATAAATTTTTAAATCGTCAGCAAATAACAAATATTGACAATCCTCAAGGGCGATACCAATATCGTTTATAAATAGTAAGAAAGTAGAGGGCCAAGATGGGATCCTTGAGGCACTCCACTGGTGACTGTGAAAAAGGCTGAAACCGTATCACCAAGTTTAACGGAAAATGTTTACCAGTGATAAAGTTGGAGATGCATGCTAATAGAAGATCACGGACAATAAAGGCTGCTAGTTTATTACAAAGAATAGAATGGTTAACTCTATCAAATGCCTTTGACATGTTAGTGTGTATGGCGTCAACCTGACCGTGTAGATTGAAGTTATCGATAATGAACTTTTCATAAATCATTAAATTTGTGATAGCAGACCTTCCTTTAATGACGCCATGCTGATGAGATGTAATAATAGAATGGAAGACGGGTTGAATTTTATCGAGAACTATTGATTCAAAAAGCTTGGGAATGGCTGACTGAATTGTAATAGGCGGTATTTTCTATATTTTGCTTGGCATCAGATTTCTGAATAGGGATAATAAATCCTTTTTCCAAACTTCAGGAAAAAGACCTGTTGACAACGATTTATTAAAGATAATCAAGAGGGGAAAGCTTATATATGTAGCACATGATCGCAGAAATGTAGGGTGGATATCATCTGGACCAGGTTTCTTGGTCATGTTAATAGGATTGAGTTTATTTTCTATATCCTTGAGGGAAATGGTGAGCCAAGAAAGACCAGTTTGTAAGCAGTAGTCACTAGGGATATCATAGTTATTGGCAGCACTGTTATTGTAAGTAGAGGAAAAGTAACTAGCAAACGTATTAGCAATATCTTGAGGGCAATTTTAAACAATATCTTTATAACACATGGAAACCTTTGTATTATTAATAAAACGCCAAAATGATTTAACATGGGTTTTAATTTTAGATTCTATGTGGTTAACACAGTTTGGATAACACGATCTAGAGAGAGACTTGCTCTGAGATCTAAGTTGGGAAAATAACAAAAAATCTTCATGAGGATGTGTAGAATTGTAGTGGGAATGGGCAGAATTCTTCCTGGCGATTAAGGATGTAAGATCTGGAGTGAACGATGAAGGAAATTTAAAAGATTTGGCTCTTCGCTTAGGTACAAAAGTCTCAATTAAAAAATATACAACAGAGTAGAGAAATTCAAAAGCAGAATTTATGTTCATAGAATTGAGCATACATCAGTTGATTTGAAGAAGATGATGGTGGATAGAGGCGTAGTCAGGTTCACTATATTTATAATAGAAGGTTTCACCTCGCATGGTTTCCGGATCATTATAGAAGGGGATGGAACCCTGTAGCGGTGGATGATGAAAATCAGGTGGGATGAGAGGATCATGAGAGATGGCCACTGAAGACTTGGTAGAAGACAGAACTAAATCAAGAATGACAGCATTGCCATTTAGAACTTTATTACACTGAGAAAGGCCAAGAAATTGCAACATATTAGGAAGTAAGTGTTCCTGGGCACATAAATTATCACCTTCATAATGATTCTTTAGCCAGATAGGAGTAAGAGCTCTCAGATTATAATCACCCAGAACATATACGTTAGCAAGGGGATAAAGAGACATTATTCCTTCCAATTCGGTAAAATGCAAATCGTAGGTTTGTGACGTACTATCCGGAGGAATATACACACAACATAAACCATAGAGAGGGGACCTGAAGTTAGCTTCATAAATACATGCTCCACTTCATTGATAACAGTAGAAATAATATGGGATGAGAAACGTTTTTTAATGGCGAGGAGAACACCGCCACCAGAGGATTTGGAGCTTGTGGAAATCGATCTGTCACAACGATAAATATGGTAATTGGGCAGGGGTCCTGCAGTTTCCTGTTTTTTCTTTATGTTTCTTCACCAGTTGTGTCAATAATGCATTCTGTTGTTAACTAAACCGTCTTTTAATGATCACATGCAGCGATTTTGTCCATATTTTTCGTACTTGCTTCTGCACGCTGCTTAATAGAAGTGTTCCTTTAAATGTTTTGAGCAGTGTACTTTGTAATTATTTCATCTCGGAGAAACTCTAGCATTTCATTAAATACTATGTCGAAAGCAGCAAACCTAGCATCCAAACACGCATCCTGGTAAGCTTTTTTGTAGGACAAGGTTTTACCATCCGTCACTTGCAAGGACTATTTAGCCGACTTTAACGTAGTTAATTTAGATGAAGCCATCATATTCCTAAAAGAGAATTGTACAGAACCAGGGTGTCGGGGGGGGGGGGGGGGGGTAACCTCGCAGTTAGATGTGTGCTAAAGAAGCCGTTCTAAGAAGACGACCTAGCTTTAAGAACAAAGAACAAGCCAGGTTTGCGAGAAAATTAATTCTACGCCAGGGACCAACTTGTGGATGATTAGGATGATAATACATGATATGAGAAACGTCCTTAGTCAGGTTTGCGAGGAAATTAATCCCAGTGCTAGGGTCCCAAAAGGATAGTGAGCGTCTTGATGTACTGGTTTACCGGAATATTGATTCCAAGCAAGGGACTAGCACATACGACGTAACAGAAGATGAATATCGCACTGAAAAGGGCGTACCGAGAATTCAGAGCAACGAGATGAAAGAAGAGGTGATACCTCGAAGAACCAGTCCGTTCTGATCGCCCTCCTCGTTATTCCCTCGTTATTATACATGATGAATCTTCGGAATCGACAATCGATCAGTGTAGTGGAAAAGTAGTACGAGTGGTCCAGGAGCCTTAGCTCACTATACACGCTCGCCTAAAAAGTAAACCAAATGAGGTACATTAAAATGGGAAAGAAGCCTGATGAACCTCTTAAGTCACCCAAAGAAGAGTCCCTTCATGGTAGGGACGAGAATCAGATGGTGGATTGACGAATAGCGAGTCCGAAAAAATAAGATCTAGTAGATCCAGAAATTTGGGAACTCAGCCTTGTTAATGTTCTCGAAATTGACATCCAGGATATGACGGGGTCTTCGAAACCTGAAGAGATCCGTGATAACGAGTGAGTGATCCCAGATACCAGCAACTAGGGCATTTTCATGATGTTCCATCTTGGGCAGCATGTTCCTGAGAAGTGATTAACTTAAGAATAAAATAAAACTCTTTTTCCACAACGAAACAGGATTTGAACAAAAAGAAAAAGACCGAAAATAAAATGAAAAAATACAACCTGAGTCTGTAAGCGCTTTTCGAAAGTTTTGCTTTCATCATTCATCAGCCAAGGAGCCCCTCGAGAGAACTTGAGAGAACTGAGTTTTATTTTATTCTTAAGTTAATCATCTACATTATCCACATAAGATTTTTAGACAAATTAGTTCTGAGAAGTGTTTGGACATAGGAACCAATTTGGGTCGTCCCCATATCTTCATAGATAGAGAGGTTGTTGGCAACTCTTCTGTCAAGTTGAGCAATGGACCAGAAAGCAATATTTTGGAAGGTCTGAAGATCTTTCCATCTCAATTTGCAAATGGAAGCCCAAGCAGGCATGTCAATCGCAAAACGTCCTTAGGTTTGCGAGGAAATTAATCCCAACGCCAGGGACCCAGAAGGATAGTGAGCGTCTTGATGTACTGGTTTATGGGAATATTAATTCCAAGCCAGGGACCAGCACATACGACGTAACAGAAGGTGAATATCGCCCTAAAAAGAGCGCACCGTGAAACAAGAGCAATGAGATGATACCTGAAATGAAAGTAGAGGTGATACTCGAAGAGGCGGTCCGTCCTGATCGTCCTCCCCGTTGTTCCCTCGTTTTTATTTATGATGAATCTTCGGAATTGCAGGTCCCCTTTTTATACTACTTCTGTGATCCCGCAGAAAATAACCCTCGCGTCAACTGGTGGCCACCTTAGAACTATTCATTCAATTTCCTGTCTTACAGGCAATAGAACAGGATCCCTGCACTCACAGCAACATGCGCTTAATATGACCCGCTTGTGTGAGTCCTATGATTCTTCCAAAACGACCCATTTAATAGAGTCATTGGACACAGATGTCAGTAAGAGTTGTTTGGGGGGTGGCCGTGGCCTGATTGTCTCGTCGGTTGGCTTGCTAATCGATGGAGTTCAGCAACTTCAGGCGCGGCCAGCTGCTGGCTGGGTGACGGCCAGGGCTTGAGGACCACGGCTGTTGGGGGACTTTAGTCTGACCCATTTGCTGAGTGACCAGTGCTGTTTTTCCAGCAGTTGGTAACAGCCACTGGTTTGTTTGTCCGCCAGCAGCTCTTCCATCATGAAACCCCCCGTGCTTCGGAGGGCACGTTAAGCCGTCGGTCCCGGCTGCTACTGCCATCTCGTAGCAGTCGTTATTTACTCGGATGGCGCAAAACTCCCTCGTAGGGTTAGGTGCTAACCCTCTGTACCGCGAAGCGATAATCTACCCTCTGTACTAGATACTAGAAGAGTTGTTTGACCCGAATTTCCGAGTCACCATTCTCGGGTCAATTGACTCGACTGTATAAGACTCATTAAAGGAAAGTTTACTATACGCGTATATATATATATATATATATATATTTACACATTTTTACATACATATTTATTTATTTTCACAGCTACTTGCACATATATATAGTCATACACACATTTGCACAAATTTACACACGTGTATACACAAGTTTACACACGAGTATATATCTATTCACACAAGTTTACATACGTCTATACACCTAATTACACAAGTTTACATTTTTGTACACATCTGTAAAGAATATTTGCACAACTTTACATACACTTAAACACAAACATGCACAAATTTACACACGTGTATACACCTGTTTTCACAGGTTTACACATAGTTACACATTTTTACGCTTATGTACACCTCTGTACAGCTTATTTACACAAGCTTACACCCATTATACAAATGTGTGCACAAATTTACATTTGTGTATAGACAATTTACATTTGTGTATAGACAATTTACGCATCTGTACAGCTTATTTACATAAGCTTACACAAATATGTACATAAATTTACACGATATATGCAAGCTTACACACTGGTATACACCTATTCACACAGGTTTACATACGTCCATACACCTACTTACACAAGTTTACACTTTTGTACACATCTGTATAGCATATTTGCACATTTATACACACAGGTACACAAATTTACAAACATGTATACTCCAATTTACACAGGCTTACACACCTATTTACACACACGTATACTGACATTTACACAAGTTTACATTTGTATACCGACCTGTATGTGTATTTTATCATCTTTATAATCAAAATTCGCCAGCAGAAAATAGAACTCCAAGCTTGTAGGCAGAAAAAAGGATTTTAATGATGAATCTGTTGCTAAATTCTAAAATAACGATCATCGTGTTCATAGAGTTGACAGCTCTTGAACGGTAGACAACAATATGAAGAGAAACGACATCTTTTTAAAATTTTTAAACATCAATTTTTTTATAAAGTCATTTATTGATTTCACAATACAATCAACTTATAATGTACAATGCAATAAATTCACCATCACCTAACAGAATTGATTTGCACAAAAATCAAGGAATTATTTTCGTTGTAACCATTACATCGTTCTCATAAATCTGCAAGATTCCTTTGGGTAGGCCAAATGGAAACAATCACGTATTGTTGAAGATGAAGGCTCATATTAGGATCCTTGGTAATCTAACATACAGAAAAAAAGGATGAGTTTTAGATCAATGAATTATACTCCCTACAATAATGGAAACAGTGACATTTTATTTTAGTTAATATCATATTCGACCTCCGTGCTGAAATTAAGTCAGCCATCCTTCGTACTTTCTATAAGGCGCCGATACACAGTTTCCAGTGTTTAGATCCATTCTTGCTGCGAGAACTAGCCATGTTGTTAGCAGTCGATAATAATGAATGCTGTTCAGATCACAACGAGTAAATAAAAAATAATCGTAACAATAATGAATAAGAAAACTGGTTAGCAAAAAAATTTGGAACTATTAAATAAGTATAATTTACGTTAGAAAAAAGTGTAATTTACTTATTCCTGTTTTCGTTCAATTTTTCTTGAACTGGTAAAATTTGAAGGAGCAAGACGAAAAATGTTGGAGAATGGCTTATTCATCGTTGGATTTTTGAGGGAGCCTGTTCTCGCACTCAGAGTTGAAGAGACTATCCCTATTGATAGATAGTCTGGAATAACTTGTCCCATCCATAGTAACATTAAAGAGTAGTATTAGTTCCAATAATTTTGTATTAATCTTCTTATTAATATGAACGGCGAAATCGTCCAGTATCGCTATCCGCCATGTTTTCGTAAATCGACTTCGTATCTCTACCGGAAATGATTCCCATTTTCTATGACTTGGCTCGTAAAGCTGTGTATGGCGCTGTTAGATGAGTCGGGGGTTCGTAAACACTTGAAGATGGATGGTACAACTTATCTGCGAAGTACTGTATTCTTATAATCGAGTCAGAGAACTATAACCTAATAAAGTGAGTCTTACGATCTGGAAATTGCTGTGGGTGTGCCTTAACACGGACTGGAAGCAATAAAAGCTCATGTAGTACAGTAAATAAGTTTAAATTTAGTATACAATATAAAAAAATACATTTAGAAATGAATAAAACGAATTTCTAATGAAAAACTTGTTCTGTGTTAATTAGTTTCAAAATGCACACAAAAGTCATTGTTTATTCAGTTTCTTTTCTGACAGTTCATACTTGTAGTCATTTAGTCACTGAAAATGCAAATCTAAAATGGAAGTAAAGTAAAAGCAATTATCGAAAAAAAGCGTTTTTGAAAGTGTCAGAAATCAACAGTACATAAATTAACTAGATTTAAAAAAAATTATTCATTATTCTTAGAAAACACTAGCTGATTTGGCCAGCGTTGCTCGGGTTGTTTGCTTGTTGAAATTTTGCAATATCTGAATTTGTATATAAACGAAAAAGCCTTAATAATGTTTTATTCACTTTGGAAAAACGAAAAGAATTCTTTTAAATGCTCGCACAGGAATTTTGTGTCTATTTGGGTTCATCCAGGAAAATTCCACATTGCATCCTTAACATTTTAAAATATCAAAGAAAGGCAACGAGTATTGATTTATTTCTGTATATATTAAATAATACTAAATAGATGGATTGAGAGAGATAAGGAACTCTGTTTACAGCCTCATCAGCATCTCTCATCAACATGTAACAGTTTCAATAGAGTGGTAAGCAGTCACAGAGCGTGGAATCATGTCCTGGATGTGGTTGTTTATATTGATAGTATCAGTTTTAGCAGCAAGGAGGCGTCTCACACGATCAGTTGACATCTTTACAATTTTCTGTCATGTTTAAATAAACATTATCTATAACTTCTCTAAAGAAATTTACTACATCTATAACCTCTCTAAAGGAATTTACTAAATTGCAAAAACCATATGAAATATAAATTTTCTCCAGTTATTAGCTCATGAGGAAAAGTACATACACCATTTCAGCAAAAGCTTGAGCAGCTGCACGCCTAAAAGTTCTATTCTCTGATTTGTTTTAGGATAATTTCTTACATCTGTCCAAAGATTTTAATAAAAACTAATAATAATGATTATTTATTTATTTATTACTTTTTATAACGACCCCCCCTGAAAACATGAATCATTAAGGGAAGTATCGTATCTGACGAAAAAGACAGGCTTTGGCCAACACCTTCTACAGAACAGGCTCTCGCTCTAGGTGGTGTTGCTCTGGCACGGAAAAGTCACCTTATCTTAGTCGAGGCAACAATGTAACCTTCATTGTTTTTAACAAACGAAAAAATACTGATTGCTAAAATCCAACATGGAAACTATGAATATTACATTGTTGCTTGGACTAAGATGATCAGGTGACGTTTCATTGCAAGGGCCTCTTAAAGATAAGGCCTGAGCCGAGGCCAACGAGTGACAGGCCAGGGCACTCAAAAGTCACATGATCATTGGGGTCCGGACAACAATCCATCCTTCATTGTTTCCAACAAACGAAAAAATACCGGTTGTTAAAATCCAAGATGGAGACAATGAAGGATGAATTGTTGTCCGGACTCCAATGATCATGTGACTTTTGAGTGCCCTGGCTTGTCTCTCGTTGGCCTCGAGCCTGAGCGCAAAAACGTCATACATTGTTACATCATCATCCGAAGACATGTTTAATCGTATTTCTACCAATAATAAGCCCTAAATTATGTCTTCGCATGATGATGTAACATATGATGTATGACGTTTTTGCGCTCAGGCCTTATCTTTAGGAGGCGTTGGCCAGGGCATGTCGTTTTCGTTGGCTGAGAGATGTATTAATTTCATCAATCATTGTTTACTCAGCCATTGTTGACGCAAACACCATGGGCTGATTGTTCATACATACAAGGAAACAAATACAGGATGATTCAAAAAGGTAGATCAAGAATGAAATATCATGTACAGTTTGTAGCGGGGAACAAAATTTTTCCTATAAACATGGGTCCGGAAATGCATCCTTACAGAGATAATGCAATTTGTACGAGGTAGGAATGACATTACAGTAGGGTTTCAAAATGCCGACCCTGAGCCTCGATGTGGGTGATCACAGTCTGGAAAACGCTGTTGATAAATCCTTTCCGCTTCAGTAGCATTATCCTGTGCCTCGCTGTAGACGAGATGCATGTTTGCCAGCTTCGCATTAGCCAAGTGCTCCATTGTACGACAATGGTTTTACATGTTTCGTTTCCTTTCTTTTAAAAGAGAGAACACGAACTGTTTACATGCTAAGCTCCTAATTTACATGGACCCTACCATGGCCGTCCGGGTAACGCACATCCATTCCTACCTCGTACAAGTTGCAGTATCTCTGTAAGGATGCATTTCCGGACCATGTTTATAGGAAAAATATTGTTCCCCGTTACAAACTGTACATGATATTTCATTCTTGATCTACCTTTCTGAAACACCCTGTATAAACCAAGTCTATTTCATATATACTAGGATCCCCCAATGATCGAAATTCGTTCACATACCTGAGAAAATAAAATATACGTGTTACTGTTGTTGCTTCAATCTTGCTTATTAATAAACTTTGAAGAATGAAAAATATCCAACACAATAAATATCCAAAATGCTTTGCATGACATTTCTGATACTCCAAATTCATTTCACCGCAAGGAAAACTTTGAAAATTTCTCGGAATAATATTTAACGCACATCTAAAGATATCTTTTGATTATTATCTAAATATATTATTTATATTTACGCTAGATTGTCCCTCCCTATCTTAGCGTCTTTCCCCCGTCCCACTGTGGAAAATTAAGATCTGTTTCGAACCAAAAATCGATAACTTTTTTGTAACTAAAGAAAGAGTGTTAAAATTTTTCACAAACAAAAAGTTGTATATGTTGCTTCTAATGAATTGCTTTTTATTAGAATTTTTCGTAAAACAAAATTTTAAAAAAATAAATAAAAATCAAAAACTTCAAAATTGGTATCTATTTTTTTATCTAAAAATATTACTTTCAAAGCGTATGAAAATATCATAAAATAGCTTAGAAAATGACAAAAGACACATAAAATGCTTACTTACTAATTATAGAAATATTTTGAAAAGTTGGTTAATATCATTTTTTAAGCAGTGGCTTTTATGGAATAATGTATAGATACATTATGTACTGTATTATACTTGGGGACTTTCAGGTATATTTTCAGCCAATGTATGAAATCAGTCAAAAGCTGCAGAGTATCTTCATCAAATTCCTGCCCATATTTGTTTTATACAGTTTTCTAATCCTGGTGATGTACGGATCGGAAGTTTACAGAAGAGTATGAAATGCGTATTTATTTGTAGCTGATAGAGAGGATTTCCTGGCATGATGAAGGCGAATTTTTTTTTAATAATCTTTATTACGGGATTCTTACGCATCTTCTGGAAATTTGCACTGTAAATTTGTTATATTGGTATAAATATTTCAAATTCTTTATATATTATTTGCAAAATGAGGTCAGTGTGCATTCATTGCCAATAAAATTTTCACCGCAAAATGAGTGCAAATAAACTATAATGGCCTGGGATCAATGAATAATTGATAATAAATAAAAAAATATACACAAAATTGTTGTTATAAATAATCAAAATTTGACGCATAAGCAATGTTTTTCAAATGAACATCGACAAATCAACAATTAAAATGCTTTCAAACGAACATCAACAATAGTAGTATGGGCAGCCCTTTGTTTACCACTTCCGGCCACGCCCACCCCCACTTCCGGTTGCATGAGGCCATTTTATATACCACTTCCGGC
>JAHWFO010002063.1:83613-94207 GCA_023313115.1 Rhysida immarginata
GGCAATATTTTCAATCGAAGCGATCGAAAACCAAATTCGTGATCACGTTTCTGTTCTAAAACTTGCTAATTTCCAACTGAATTATCTAATTAAAATTTAACCAAACGTATCTATTTAACGATGTAAAAAGTTGAAGGACAATAGCAATTTATAATTTCACATTTACAAAATAAAATGCATTCTCTTTATTCTATTTCACTATAAAATTGTGATCTGCCATCATTCTTTTGATCATGTGCTCCAGTAGTCGAACGTGATTGGATGAGCCTGCAACCGGCAAAAGCGGCAACCGGCAAAAGTTGAACAAATTTCGGTGGCAAAGTTGACTTGAACAAATTTGTTCAACTTTTGCCGCCTGGCTTATTTGCCGGCCGCGGCACTTGACTTGACCTATTTCTAGTTGGCTTTGGGCGTAGTGCGGTTGCCGCTTCGCCGCTTTGCCGCCTTGCCGGCTCAATGTGAACCGAGCTTAAGAAAGATTCTGAAAAAGCATTATCTTTAATCACATTAGCAATAGAAGAAAGCCAACAAGCCCACATAATGGAGTGAAAGAGCCCCAAGCATGGAACACATTGGCAGCAAGTTTTGAACCTAAGACTTTACCACGAGTTCTAATGTTAAGAAAACAATTTGTTAAAATGGAACTGAAACCAGATGAAATCCATAAATTCTTATTTATTGCGTATAAAGAATTGCAGTGATCAACTTCACGATGCTGGCGATTAAATTTACGATAGAGATTTTGCTTACATGATGCTAAGTGGGGACTTCCTGAAGACTATAATGGTATTGTAATGGTATTGGGTAATATGGATTAAAGTAAATTTTCCTCTAAAGAAGTTCAACAAGCACTTATGGTAGAATATGATAGAAGAACAAGTAAGAAGAATGAAAACTCTGAGAAAGAAGTCCTAACCACTACAAAAAGGACGAACAAAGCAGGATATTATTCACGTTTATGTTACCAACGTAGATCTGGGCATAGAGCAGGTAATTCTAATTCGAAGCAGAATAGCTTTGATAATTATTTGGTGTCACTGAATCAACTTGATGCAAATGATAACTGGATTCTAGATAGTGGAGGTACGCATCACGCTTGTAAACATAGAAACCGGTTCCATAATTACCCTGAAATTAAAAATGAACCCATTCGAACTGCCGATGCATGTGTTGACTTCAACATAAGTAATCTCCAAGCAGTAGGTATTGGCGATATCATGATAACAGTTTATGTAAAAAAGAAATCATATGATATAACTCTAAGAGATGATTACTACACTCCAAATATCAAAAAGAACCTCATTAGTGTGGCCCAAATAGAGAAAAAAGAGAAGCATATTACATTCAAAAGAGGAAAAGCAGAAGTATGGAATTCCTCAATGAAGCAAGTAACTTATGTAGCTTGTAGAAAAGAAAACCTACCGGATGTTTCAAAAATGACGGGTATATTTGAAAAATCAATAAAAACTAAACGGGCAGCAATAGAAATACACCGTTTGTTGCAATATGTTTGGGACAACAGTAAATTTTCAGGCCGACAGACTTTCGAAATTAGTTACAATTTTCAATAAAGATGGCGTTGCAGGCGATTTGAAAGATGTAGAAGAAAACGCAGTCTGTGAGTTCGCCATTCTGTAAGTCGTCTTTCTGCTGTAAGCGTGTGCTGTTCACAGATTGCAAGTTTGCTGTGAAAAAATGGTTTATTCCTTAGGAAATATCGTAGTTTAGATTTTTCCAGACTGCAGCGCCATCTGTTGTGGAACATTGTAACTAATTTCGAAAGATGCAGTAATTCAATGTCTAAAAAAACACATTGTTAATTCTGAGAGAAAAACTGGCCATAAAGTAAAGCGATTGAGAACAGATAATGGTTTAGAATTCTGTAATGCTAACTTAAAGAAATTTTTCAACGAATTAGGAATAAAACATGAACGAACAAATGTAGAAACCTCACAGATGAATGAAATTGCTGAGCGAGTAAATCATACAATTATGGATCTCATTAGATCTTCAATTCGCGACGCAAAGTTACCTCAACAATTTTGGGTGGAAACAGCTGTAACAGTGGGATATATTCATAACAGAATACCACATTGATCTTTGAAAGGAGTTCCTGAAACGATCTGGACTCAAAATTTACGCAGCGTAAGACATTTACGTACATTTGGTTGTCTAGCATATGCACATAAACCAAGCCAAGGGCGTAGAAAACTGCATGAACGTGCAACAAAATGTATACTAGTAGGTTATTCCAACCAAACTCGAGGATACAGACTATAGAATCCTGAATCTCGAGACAATACAAAAAAACATGTTCGATTTCTTGAAAACCAGATTAGTTACGAACACATTTTGGGTACTACAGGACGATTGTACATATGATGAAATTTGGACAAAAGAACAAACAGAGCAAATCGAAACATGGCAAGATGATGTCAAGCAAGAATTGAAATACGATGAACAGTCAACAAGTAGAGCAGAACTACGTAGCTATCCTACGAAAGAAACAAAATCTCAAGAGGATATAATAATAGAAAAACCTCGTAAAATCGTAAGAAATTCTTATGGACGAAAAGGTAAACCCAAAGAATAACATTATATTGATGGGAATGTCTAAACCAAATAACATTGAAGAGGCCCTAACTTCACCTCAAGTGCATGAATGGAAGATTGCTATACAAGATAAAATCGACAATCGAGAGAAAAGAGGAACTTGGAAAAGAGTAGATAAACCTAGTAATAAAAACATAATAGGATGGAAATGAGTATTTAAAGTGAAGACGGACTCAATGGGAAATATACAAAAATATCACGCCCATCTTGTTGCCTAACGTTTTTTACAAGCTAGAGGAACAGATTTTAATGAAACGTATTCACCAGTAGCCAATTTTTCAGTATTTAGAATATTTCTTGCCCTAGCAGCATTCTTTGGATGAATCACCCGGCATATTGATGTAAAATCTGCATATTTATATGTTAATCTTGATGAAGAATTGTATATGAAATTACCACCTGGATGTTATGAAAACACTACTGATAAAGTTGCAAAATTAGAAAGACCTATTTACGGACTAAAACAATTCGGAAATAATTGGAATCAAACCTTAGATGAAACTTTGCAAGGAACTGGATTTCATAGATTATCATCATCCAACTGCGTATACACTCAAGATGATTACATAATTCTAATAGTTTCTTCGATGATACTGCATAATTTCCAGAAACAATGAAGATTAAAACACAGTCACTGATAATATCCAGAAGCACTTCGAAATAAAGAATCTCAGAGAAGTATCGTATTTTTTAAGTAGCGGAAGAATGGAGCTACTTATGGTTTTCACAATGTCCGTCTGTCTGTCCGTCCATCTGTCCGTCCGACCGTCCGTCCCCTTCATAATTTCCGCATTTTTTGAGGTAAAAAGTTGAAATTCGGAATGTACTTTACTATGGGCATGTGCACCTTCACTATTTAGTTTGGGTTTGATTGGTCCACTGGGGTAGGAGTTTCGGGGGCGGAAATTAGAGCGGACCAAAAAATCTACCCGTATTTATGCATATAAAAAAGTGAAATTCGGTATGCAGAATTCTCTAAGCAAGATCAACATTACTGTAAAGTTTGGGCCAAATTGTCCCAATAGGGTCGGATTTGTGAGCGTGGCAGTCGCCTGGTCTTTAGAACTATGACAACATATGGCATGTCATATATCATTAGATCGGAAATGATGAGAAACGAAAGAATATAGAGCTCTTTTTCATTTTCTAAATACTACGTTCGAAAAAATCAATTTTTCGATTAAAAAATGGAAAGGGAGGGGATAAAAATTGCGGATAAAAATAGACGACCTCAGCGCTTTCGCTACTTTCCTATACCTTTCTCGGGAGGATTAATTTCTTGTTGAGAGTAAAGATAATCATATTGAAGACGGATCTATTATTTTATGTCAAACAGGATATATACGAGGGTGGGCTGAAAAGTAATGCCTCCATGGTTGTAACTTTTTTATTTTTTAACCGATTTTCAAAATTCTTTTTGTATCTGATACTCACATTTCTCCTCTATCTAATGCACTTTTCGACATAGTCCCCATCCCTTTCCACGCATTGTACCAACGCGTGACTAGTCGGGTGAACCCGTCGGAGAGGAATTCCGGGGGTTGTTGTCGACACCAAGACCGAACGGTAGGTTTCACCTCGTCGTCAGAACGCAACTCATGCCCCTTAAGGTGCTCTTTCCTTTGGGGAGTGGTGAAAGTCGCAACGTGCAAAGTCTTTCATTTTTGAACTGCAGTTTTTCATATTTGTACTGTAGGCGCTGCAACCCCCTCTGATGTGTGGCGATCGTGTGTGGACAGGCGTTATCGTGCTGCAGAAGTGGATCCAAAGCTGCCATTCAATCCTCGTGTTGACGACAACCCCGGAAGTCCTCTCCGACGCGTTCACCCGACTAGTTACGCGTTGGTACAATGCGTGGAAAGGATGGGGACTATGTCGAAAAGCGAATAGTGCATTACATAGAGGAGAAATGTGAGTATCAGATACAAAAAGAATTTTGAAAATCAGTTATAAAATAAAAAAGTTACAGCCATGGAGGCTTTTTTTTTCCCCCCCCCCCCCCCCTCGTACAATCTGTGCTATCAAGATTTGGAATGCTAGACTGTAAAAAAAATTCTACACCACTGGATTCAGGAACTCTATTATCAAAACAAGATTGTCTGCACAATGACTGTGACACAAAGAATATGAAAAATGTTCCTTATAGATAGTTGATTGGTTGCTTTATGCACCTCGCTTTATGTAGTCGACCTGATATAATGTATTGTGTTACGATGTTATCTCAGTTTAATAACATTCCCAGCCATAAACATTGGAATGCTGCAAACCATATTCTTCGATATCTAGAAGAGACAAAAAGTCATTATCTTATTTTATCATCATCTTCACCGACCATTCAAATTTATAGTGACTCAGACTGGGCATCAGATATAGATGATCGAAAATCAGTCAGTGGTATCGCTTAGGTTAGGTTAGGTTAGGTTAGGTCAGGCCAATGTGCAATAGTGTTTTCTTTTTTCTGTTGGCGTTAACAGCAAAATAAAAGAAATGTCTTCACTTTGAACAGTTTGAACAGTTAATGGCAATTAAATGAAACAGAAATTCAATAATGATAAAATAATGAAAACATTTAACGCAAATCACTGAGCTGTTCAACTGTTAGTGAACTTACAATCAAATATTTTTCTACATATTTTGGGAACTATACCACACTATCTGACTGTTGACTATAAAAAATAGAAAAAAAACATCAATACTATCGATGTCTACAAACTACTCGATGTTCTGACATCGATGTACCTGAAAATTTTGAATACATCACACGGCTCTACCTAGATAAGCAACTTCAAAATGGTGGATCTATGTAGACAAATAGTTCAATATGTGGAGATTTTTTTTGATATACTATTTTTTCTGAGTGAATATTTGCTTTTTTGTACTATCAAACACAACTTACTTTCTTGACCTGTACCTCGTATTTGAACTGGTGGAAATCATTTTGTTTCAGATAAAGAGAAAGAATCATAGCTTAAGCCTGACTAATTTGTTACGTTTAAAAAATTAATTCAAATATTTTCATCAAAAGACTGTTCGTACAACGTTATTTTATGACAAATAATTATGAGTTTGTTTTTGCTTTGGTTAGTGCTGGCTTGATTTTTCGTTCTTTGACTATTTGTATAGACATTTTCAATAATCATTTTCAGTCGAGGAAAAAAATGAAATACTGTTTTCAAGATTGTTTCAGAGCAGTTTTAATGTGTTCTGCCTGAAGAAATATGTTGTGAAACTAATAGTAAAATTATAAAAATTATAAATGAAAAAATCCCATCTGCTAAATAATCGCGTCCCACCCACCCAATGCCATTATCATTCCGGCCGTCGTCGGCCAGATTCCTTTCCACCGAAATGAGGGTGGCTGGACGAGATTCCTTATCAAGTGGGGATGAGAGGATGGTAGTGGTAGTGATGGTGGCAGTGGTTTCCATTTCACCGAGGGCATTCATCATAATGTATCACGAGCCAATTGATTCGATCATATCACGTTGACAATGGAATGCCAACAAGATGTGTGGCAGATTAAAAAAGACATTAAACGCCATAAATTCAATGCTCGGTTCGCTGCTGATGGAATTAGTATAAATTTCATAAAAAAGCTCAAGCAATTCAAACTAAATAAAAGGTTTAAAATGGAAGATGATACAATATTTTCTCTTCATTACTACCTGTTCCTTCATTAACTTTTTTAAATTAATGTTAAAGCCTGCTTTCCATTTAGCGTTGGTTTGGCGTTTGTGAAGGTTGGTTCATAGCCTGACAACGCTGTTTCGCGTTGGCCGTCTGCCCATAGCCTAATAATCCGAAGTCTGTACACTCCGGGGTTTCCTTTGATTCCTGATTTCTATCTGCGCATGCCCAACCACCTAGCGGACAGCCCCATAATCACGTTTGAATTAGATCGCGTGTATTTATCAAGAGACTTCGTTTTAATTTTCCAATCACAATATATTATGGCTTCTTCTTTTTCTTTCTTATACATATTTTTCTTTTTCGGATGTTTAAATATTTTGCCGTTAATCGAAACATTAACGCAGTTAAAATAAATATCTCGGATTGCTTACGACCACTCGAAGCGAACCATAGCCAACTGACAAAGCCTTTTCCCATTGGTTGGAGAATTTTGACGTCATAACGATGCGTGTGTTAGCAGTTAGTTCCGGGACCATCCGTTAGGTTCGCTGCTTGTACGAAGAACAGAAATCGGCACGTTTTTTACTATGGGATTCGATGGGCGTGTACAGATTTGTTATTATTAGGCTATGGTCTGCCGTTCACTGCCTACTATATAAAAAAACTGCCTGCACAACGCAGCTAAAATCGCAGAATGACATTGCAGTTCCAGAAAGCAACACATCAACTTTCTGGCGCCATCCATCAGTGGTTTCGTAATTGAGAAACCATGGTTTCGGTTTGTCGGGATATATTTAGTAGCAATTTCTTTTAAGTTGTTATATGTATATTTTATCAAAAAAATCTATAATTTTAAACAATAACTTATAAACAGTACTTTTCTTTTAAATTATGGAATGTTTGTATTTAAACATTACCACTAAAAACTTGCCGGCCAGGTGGCCGAGAGAGCTAGGGCGCAGGCTTTCTAGTTCTAGAGTCTGCCTGGCCGCGGGTTCGAATCCCGCCGTGGGCATGAATGTTTGTGTTTGTCCCGGGCTGCGTACTGTTAGAACTTGTGTAAAAGGCGCAAAATGACCTTAGTTGTCGATGCCAAAATTTCTAGAACCCCCCCCCCACTAATAACTTAATCAGAGAGTAAAGAAATAATGCCACGAAATCTAGAGCTTTAATCATCACTAAAGTGCTGTAATCCAGGGCTTTAATCACCTCGGATACAGAGCGCCAATTCTAGTTAGTGGGGAAATAGGAAATTACAACAAAAATTGGCGTTTTCTATGGTAAGTGAGGGCCGTTATACAGGCAGTTAATATGTAGTAGGCAGGTGTCGTTCCGTCAAGTTGCTGTTAGCGTTCTCTACTCTGGTTACAGCGCTGTAGCATTCATAGTCACAATAGTAAAACAATTAAACGGGAAACGTACACTGGGCATGCTTTGTCAACTTCCAAAACTGGCATAGAAGAAATAAGCATCGTTCCAAAAGATCTATATACACCTATACCTCGTTATACGTACTGATTGGTTCTATGTATGATCTATTTTTTAAAAACGAATATTTAATTATTTCTTTTAATTTTTGATCTTTATAGTTTCGTTCTCGTATCATACAAGTAGGGATACTTTTGAATCGCTTTGATTAACTTGCTTTCCACCTTTTTTGTTTTTCAAAGAAGAGAAATGACATCAAGAGATCATCAAGTTCTGATTGGTGGGCCGTTGTGTGTTGTCCATTGAAATAGAGTACAGTTCTATCCCACGGCAAAAATGGATGGTGGCTCCACAGCCATCGACATGGCAATAAAGCATAACTATGAATCTTCTCAACAAATGGAACGGCTTTCGTTGGACTACAGTGCAAATTTTAATGGCAGACTATGAACTAACGTTTAGGCCTCTGCATCTTTTTTAGGAATTTTTGAAAAACGCACTCGTTTTCCAATTAGCTTCTGTTAAGCATCTGCGTGTGTTCGGCGTCGGTCCGCCGTTGGTCACGCTTCTTTTCAAGATCTGGCATGGCTAGATTTTTAGCCGTCTTTTTGATCTAGCCAATCAGCTGCAATCTACTCCGCTCTGGGTAGTTGTCTTTGTCGATTCAGATGGAGATTCATGGCTGCCGTAGCTGCTGTTCTCGTGACTTTTCCCCAGGGATAGGAACCCAAAGGTTTTATCTTTAAAACTGAAGGTTTTTTGGAATGGCTCATGTTTTTCAGAGGTTTTTTTTCCTGAAGGAGAAACTGCAGGAAAGACACCCATCACATTACAACAGCTCTTCCGTTGTAAAGACCAATGGAAGGCTGGAGGCGTGATTACGTCATATCATTGTTTCTGCTCCTACGTTCTTATTGTAATGAATACGGTAGCCAGTCCTGTTTTGAGATTTGGTGCTGGCCTCCCATTGGTCCTTTATATGTATGCCTTGGGTTATATAAGCTGATAAATAAGGATTGTTTAGCCGAGTCCTCTCTTCCTTTCTGGTAAAGAGCTCGAGTGGGTAAAAAATTACAAATACCTCCGTGTGGTGGTAGATGCCAGGGTAAATTGGGGTGACCACATCTCCTATGCAATAAATAGAGCAAAGAAGGCAAAGTTCAGTCTAGTTGCTCTTCTGGGGAGATACAGCACCCTTGAAATGGATAGCAAACTTTTGCTTAATAAATAAATTAACAACTCTTGTCCACAAAATTATTTAATCGACATATATGCATTTCGAATCCTTTGGGTTCATTATTCAATGTCAAAGTGATAATCAGTACAGTTCGTCAGTACATTTTATAGTAGAACAGACTCCCAGTCCTCCAATTGCTGTTCACAAGCAAGGTCCACAGCCAATGCAGGAACCGGGAGTCTCCTTTTACAAAAACGCGGACCTAGGAGAAATACCCAGGCTGCCAAACAAAGCAAAAATAAAATAAAAATCGATAAATTGTCCAAAAACCCCTTCCCCCATTTTAGAAAAGAGAAAAATAAACCAGCAACCAAAAACCTTCAATGATTTTATCAATGTTGAATCTCCGATGGGGCCTGCATCTCCATTTAATAATAAATCTGGGTTCTTCTTGGCAATTTCTAATGACTCAAAGGCATCAAGTGCATTCCGATTTTTTACACTTCTAATTAATTTACAGTCCTTAAGTAGTACCCTGTGTCCCGTCTCAAGCATGTGCTTAGCCATCGCAGAATTTTCAGGACGTCTGTACCTGGCATTGGCCTTTTGCTCTTTAAATCTTGTAAGAACATTCCTGCAAGTTGCCCCACGGTAGACCATTGGACATTTGCCACATGCTATTTCAGGTGGATATTTCATTTGCCACACCATTGCTCCCACCGGGGATATATGAAATAGTGTGTGGCAATTGTCCGATGGTCTACCATGGGGCAACTTGCGGGAATGTTCTTACAGACGCCCTGAAAAATCTGTGGTGGCTAAGCACATGCTTGAGACAGGAAGCATATCAAACCTTAGTTTTTTCTTATCACACACCATTCAATGAAACATTTTAATTATTCAGAGTTTTGGGCTTGATAAATTTCTTTGTGGCCCAAAATATGAATACTTTAATTATAAGCTCGCTTCTCTTCACTGCCATTGCTTGAATATAGCTGTGCATAACTTGGAAATGTGACATGATAGAAAATCTAAAAGCAGATTCAGATTCAGCAAACAAGAAACTACAAGAATAAGGCAAAGTGATTCATAAAGTTTTTTCATCCTTGGCCTGTGTAATTTAAACTCACATTTACTAAATTATGTTGTAAATGAGTATGATTCCAAAGTTCTTAATTTTTGTTAAAATGATACTTATTCTTATTTTATAATAACTACTTCTATGTCCAGATAGTTATGTTAAACTTTTCCATATTTTACTCAAGTCTTTCTAATGTGAAAGAAATGCTACTCTAATCTCCTACAGTCCTTCAAAATATTATTATCGAAATACACTATCTACCAATAATTATCCGGTTACTATTCAGATAATAAATAATGAACATATATTATGAAACTTATAAATATATTACTTGGTTTGTTCGCCTATGACCTGGATAATGATCAACACTGTTGAAAGGTTTTCTACTAATTTTTGGCAGAATTTTTCTTATTCCTAAACCAAAGCAGCAGAGAAGTCAACAACCAATTTCGGGTGAGTTGGTCTTGACTTCAACCCTCATTCCAGTTGGTCCCACAGCTGTTTTAAGGGGCTGAGGTCATGGATCATTGAACATCCATCTCGTCACTGAAACTCCATGAGGGCTGCATCTTTGTGGCAGGGGATGGTTCATCCTGATAATAACGGTTCTAGGACAATTGCCACCTGGACAACCACCACCTGGACAACTGCCACCTGGACAACCA
>JAHWFO010002063.1:94217-145551 GCA_023313115.1 Rhysida immarginata
TGCCACCTGGACAACCACCACCTGGACAACTGCCACCTGGACAACCACCACCTGGACAACTGCCACCAGGACAACTGCAACCCGGAATACCGCTACCTAGGACAACTGCCACCTAGGACAATTGCCACCTAGGATAATTGCCACCTAGAACAATTGTCACCCAACAATAGCAAGTATGCATGGATTCTTTTAAAAAAAAGTAACAATTGTTTTTTATAGCTTTGGACATGCTAAACATGAAAAAATTGTTCAAACACGCTGCTAATCTCTAAACATTTATTAAATTTGATTTTAAAAACGCGAAACCCACGCTCTATTTGAAAAATCGTTATTTGAAAACGATTTATGATTGGTTTTCCTCGATTTGAGAATCAGACTGAATCAGATTCACATTTCATATTATCGATTTCCATTTGTCGAACTTTTTTTTTACTTAACGGAACAATTACCAAGACCGATCCAGGATATAAAAAGGGGAATCTAATAATTTGTCGAAAATCGACGTATTAATAATTGTGGACCAGAGCTGTACCCAGATTTTTTTTGAGGGGCATTGGCCCAATGATGCTTGTGGGAGGGGTCCTCTATGTAACCCATTTTAATCCTGTTAAACCCCCTAACAGTTTAAAACCCCCACTGTAAGGATGGAAGAAAATGCAAAGGAGGGAAGGTGGGAAAAACCCACAGAGTAAAAGCACAAAAGAGGACATAACCCATAAATGAGGCCTGAATTTTAATTATTTTTTAAAGTTTATACACTGTTTTTAGCGAATTATCTGGAAAAGGTGTTTTTTTTTATCTAAATATACTGAAATTCTTTTCCTTATTTCGAGTGAAGAGTTTTTTTTTTCTAATATAATTTACTGAATTAATAATTGGCGATGGCAGTGGCCATAAAATTTTTTCATGTTATATTTTATAATGTATTAAGAAATAACCTAAACTTTTAATAATCGATCCTCTTATTATTATTATTATTATTATTATTATTATTATTATTATTATTATTATTATTATTATTATTAGTTATATATATTCTTTGTTATATTTACATTCTTGTATCAGATGCAAAAGTTATTTTTTGGATTATATTTATATAATATTAAATTAATATTAACAATGAAAAATGTTTGGTATTATTAATATGGGAGCACTCTAAAGGTTACCTCTATTACTATTATGTACTTTTTATTTTATTTTGAAATAATTTTCTTTAATAAACAAAAGTTTAATAAAGAAGTTATTACTGGGATAGAGTGGAGGTGAAATTTAATGCACCCGCTTTGACAACTTCTGAATTACTCTCTATTGGGAACTCCCTGTCTGCCTCCAAATGTTATAATTATTATGGTTTTCCGGACTATATTTTCAAGGGCTGTCTTCACGCGATTTGCAACCCTTTATGTGACCTTTTAAACCTCTCTCTGTTGCAAGGTACTTATCCTACCGATTGGAAGACTATTTTTATTCTTTCTATCCCTAAAATTGTGAAACCGACCACACCAAAAGATTATAGATCTATTCCACTTATCTCTTTTCCTGCAAAGGTTCTCGAAACCTTCGCTGCTACTCATCTTTCAAAATTTGTTAATGTTTATCTTCCTGATATTCAGCACAGCTTCTGCAAGGCCAGATCGACCGAAACTAATCTTGCTCTGTTAACTTCTTACCTCTTGAAAGCTATTGATACTCGTCATCCAGTAGGTGTAATTTACTTGGATTATTCTAAAGCCTTTGATAAGGTTTATATTGACCTTCTTCTCCAGAAACTAGAGATTATGGGATTCCAATTATATATGTTATTCTGGATGTGCTCCTTTTTAACTGATAGATATTTTATGCTTTATCCTATAAATAACTTCCGGAAATTTGGTAAAATCAATAGTGGTGTTCCTGAGGATTCTCCCCTGGGACCGCTGCTATTCAATATCTACTCTGCAGAACTAATAGCTTCTTTACCAACTAATGATGTTCAAATTCTAATGTATGCGGACGATCTTAAAATTTTTTTCGTGCATTGACAGTTGGCAAGACTGTACTAAATGCAAGAAACGTTGGACTCAATTCTCTCCTGGTCTAAATCGAACGGATTAAGTCTTAACTCGAGCAAATCACACTTAGTTGTTTTCCCCAGGAAAGTAATAAATTTTATTTTTGATTACAAGATTGGTCATGATATCATTGGGAAAAAGAATGAAGTTAAAGATTTAGGCATTTTATTTAATTATAACTTATCTTTTACCCCGCATATTGATAACATCATAAGAGATGTCTCTCGTAGAATTGGCCTACCACATTTTTCAAACATCTATTAACTATCATAAAGTTATTTATTTCTATTGTAGTTCCTAAAGTTACATATTGTGTTGTAATTTGGTTTACTCATCACACTCAAAACTTTTTACTCCTACAAAAGAAATTGCATTTTTATATTTTCTCTCAAAAATATATAACAAGCATGATCTGAATATGGAATTTATTAATGTGTTTACTCTTTCCAATATTATTGGTAATAATTTTCTTAATGACCTTAAGAGGATTGTTTCTGGGGCTGTTTGTATTCCCGAGGTTCAGCCATCTATCGGGCTGTCAGTTCCTAGAAAAAGTCGTCATAAGTGTCTTACTTTAATAACTCCTAATACGAGGACAAATATTGGTGAGATTACTCCGTTGTATAAACTTGTTACTTTGTATAATAAAATCCTTTCTCATAAAGATGTAGACATTTTTAACGACCCAACCAATTCTATTTTTAAGATTTTAAATATCTGATTTTGATTTATTTGTTCCGAAATGTAATCTTTTTCTTTTAATTCCTTCCCCTGCTTGGGTTTTATTACCTGTAAGAGCAGTTTGTATTTGCTTGTACATTCTGATCTGAATAAATTAAATTAAATTAAATTATTATTATTATAATTGCCGTGGTCTTTGGATCAAAACATCACAGATTTTCCAGAACATTCACAGTGAAAAATATGATCTGATTGTTCTCACCGAAAGTTGGCTAACTCCCAATATCCCATGTTCCTCTGTCATTAATGATCGATACTCAGTTATGCATTGTGACCGTACTTCTGCTAACAGAGGAGGTGGTGTAGTGCTTGCAATCAACATCAGTTTTCCACTGCTACCCAGCGCCTTTCCCAAATTGATAATGTCTGGGTTAAGATTATTCTGCCAAACCAACGAAGTCTTCTCAATGGGTGTGTTTATTTCTCTTCCATAAAAGCAAACAACATTCGTTCTACTTTTGATGAACTTCAGGACATTCTCTTACATCACACAGGACCAATCCTCCTAGTCGGCAATTTTAACATCAATGATGACTTCCCATATACAAACGCATGCCTAGATCGTTTAAGGGAAAAAAAGAGATACGCGAAACGAATTCCTGTAGTTAAAAAAATATAAAACACAAAAAAATTATATATAGCTTACCTTATTCCAATTCCTGAATAAACTGTTTGTATATTTCTGTTCATAATTTGTCTAAGATATTTGTCTGAGTAGTCTTTTACCTTAAATCAATAAAGAGCTGGTCGTTTTTCGATTTCCCTAATGAACAGCTCTATGTAAATTGACATTTTTATGAGAGACTTTAAAAAAACATGTTTACAGCAAAATTGTCTGAAAAAATTCCCAGAAAAAATAACACGGCAGAACTGGTAGTATATATATAGGAAGTTTCAACAGTTGATAACTTTTTAAAACGGAGCAATGGAATCATCACCAGTGCATCTCTTCTCTTCTATATCCTATTTATTCTATTCGAGTGAGCAACAAATGAGTTGCCTTGAAAATGGGTCTGGTTGAATCATTATAGTTGCCATTGATATTGCGCGCGCTCCACAGAATTCCATTTTACTCAGTTTTGAGAAACTATTTAATTGACGAGAAAGGGATCATAAAGATTGCAAGGCTGACACATTTTTCTCGAGAACCTTTTCCGAGTTGATCTCAGATTGAACTCCATTGAATGAATGAGGCTTTAGCGGTAATGACTGCAGGATTGAAATTCCTTTTGCTCGTATGAAGTCATCGACTCCCCCATCTCAAAAGATTGTTTTTCGCGGTGTTCAGTATATAGCGAATATTTGTTCATTTTATTAAATAAATAATAAAAGTATTCGAAATTAAATTACGCATTATGCAATTATGCAGTTTTATTTAATTATTTACTTAATCTTATATTATTGAAAATTTTGATGTCAGTTGCCCTTTAAGTAGAAATAATCAAAAATGTAACAAAAACTGGATACTTACATCAGAGAAGAAATTTTGATGTCAAAAATCGTTGCAGATAAGAGGAACGACCTTACACTTACCCACAATGAAGTTTATACAACATACAGGGTGTTTATGAATTCCATTGCCAGACTTGGAGAGATGGTAGGGAAGGTCAAACCCCTTGTGAACCAACCCCTGTGAATGCTGCACTGTACGGCACCCACAGAGCTGCATGCAAAGCAGGAAATTAGGAACAAAAGCACTAATTGTTGAATCAGAATGCACGAGTGATCAAATTTCTCATCGAGGGTGACGAGGCGGAGCCCATGAAGTACGTACAAGCAGAAGCACTGCACTTGCAAAGATCTCAACATATATGAGTTCACATATAGAGAGATGATAAACATGCATCTGTTGTATGACAAGGCTCATGGCAAAGCACGAGAAGCTACAATATTCTACCACAAGGGGTTTCCTCGTAGATAACATCCTTGTCGTGCAATATTTGTGGCGATTGACTGGTGCCTGACTGTGGCTTACGGGTAATGGGACAATTTCTACCCAGCAGGCATGATGCTGGTTCTCTAAGGAGTGTGCAAACATGAAATATCGAAGAGGACGTGTTGCAGAAATTTGGAGATAACCCATCCACAAGCACTCGTGCATTTTAAAACAAACCAAACAACTTAATGCGTGATTATGACTGTCAGAAAAGCCAGCGTTAGCTTTACCTTTCCCAGGGAATTCGAGTATTCTTCCCCTTGGGTTCGGTAATCTATTTCGTCTTACAGTACTGACTTATAATTGTTTATTTTTTCCCCTCCCGATTCTGCTGCAGAAACACTGGGCACCTGCTTCCATTAGTCGGCTGATGGGGAAGGAAATTTTGTTAAGATATAGAACGTTTTATCAACTATCGAGGGTTACAGTGCTGCTCCCTGAAATAGGAAAGGAACAGGGGCACGTGACGCTGTGTAGTAGTCTTGATTGAATTTAAATTGAATTAGGAGAAAGTTAGGATTTCTTCTTTCCACATCAAAGCCAAAAAATGGTATGCGTTTCCATTTTATGGTGAAAAAATTTTAACATTTATTTTTTTTTAGACTCTGGAATTTCATATAAAAAAGGAAAAAAGGAAAAAACTGGTAGGTAATGAAGAAAGGAAAAAAGGCAGATAATCATTCAGGAATAGATTTTCTTCCTTTTATATACCGGGTGGGCAAGAAATAACCTGAGGTGTTCAGAGCTCGCTAGCGGGAGTTCTATTAGGCCAAATGCAGTACATTTTGGTGTATATACTTAGTGGAACATGCAGTTTCGATTTCTGCAACAAAAAAATAGTACCAAAACTCGCCATAGGGGGCGCTTATTTCAAGAAAACAATGAATACCTAATTGTCAAATGAAGAAATACCATACAAACCAACTTTAGTAACAACAATAAACAATGTTTTATTTTTAATTACAAATGTGTTTCAATATGACCACCAGTGTGCTGTTCCAATAGCACGCTGCGGCAACTCGAAGCAATCTGCATTAATTAGTCTGATATGTAACATTATTTGATCCTTTAAGGTTGAGAGGTCAGGAATATGTGCTTGATACACAACGCTTTTCAAATAGCCCCATAACCAAAAATCATAAGGGTTGAGATCAGGCGATTTGGGTGGCCATACAATGGGAAATGCACGACTAATTATTCTGTTATCTGAAAAACGTTCTCACAAGATCTGCTGCACCTGACGTCTGATGTGCGGTGGCTCACCATCTTGCATAAAAATGGTAGAATCCAGACAACCTTTTTCCTGCAATCGTGGTCTCACAAAATTCTCAAGCATATCGGCATACCTGGCAGAATTGACAGAACAAGTCACCGGTCCACGGGGACGGATTTCTTCAAAAAAGTACGGGCCGATGATGAAAGAAGCAGTAAAGCCACACCATACAGTTAGTTTTGGTGAATGCATAGGAGTTGGCAGACACACTTGTGGATTTGATGCAGCCCAAATACGGCAGTTGTGGGTATTGATATCACCATTCAAATAAAAATGTGCCTCATCACTCCATAAAATTTGCCATGGCCATGCATCATCCACTTCCATACGTGCTAAAAATCTCAACGAAAAGTCAGTTCGGGTACGTTCATCTCCAGGAAGCAATTGTTGAACAGGTGTGAGTTTATAGGGATAAAATGTCAATAACTTATGCAATATTTTCCTCACTGTCGAATATGCGATATCTGTTTGGCGTGCTATTGCGTGTGCACTGCTGTTACCCTGCACAGTAGTAATCTCCTGTTCCACAACAGCAGTTGCAACTTCTTCAACGTGTTGCTGCCTGATTCGTTTGCGTCCCCGGGCTAGTTGCACTCCTAGAGTTCTGGTAGATTCAAATCGTTCAATCATTTTCCTTATGCTTATCGGTCCTCTTCGTAACGTTTTCAATCGCCGGAATTCACGAAGGGCAGCACTTGCATTGTTGCTCTTCTGATAAAACAACTTGACTAATAACGCCCGGTCAGGCAGAGTAAGCGTCATCATCAGGCCATTCATTCGTGAATGATGGGAAATCCTCAGCCTTGCCTTTTATTGTCATGTTTGCTCAACACGAACGCGCTTATGCAAATGTATTCATTGTTTTCTTGAAATAAGTGCCCCCTATGGCGAGTTTTGGTAGTATTTTTTTTTCTTTGCAGAAATCGAAACTGTATGTTCCACTAAGTATATACACCAATATGTACAGCATTTGGCCTAATAGAATTCCCGCTAGCGAGCTCTGAACACCTGACGTTATTTCTTGCCCACCCAGTATATATGTATTTTGTCAGGTAGGGATGGGATCTGTAGCAAAATTTTTTTTCGATCTGTTGCCTCTTGCAGCTGAAGGGTTTATATCGTTGCGATTGGCAATGTTTCCAAGTGTGATATCACCATTCGGCTCCTTTCCTTTTTTTTTTAATAGTTTTTTAAACTTACAATCCAGTTAGATTTCTGATTTAATTTTAATGTTTACTGTTGTGATAGGTGGCTAAAAAGTTTATTTCCTATTGGGATGTATATTTGATAGCTTTTTCAATAATCACTTTAATTTTTGTTAGACGTCACAAACAAAGTTAAATACAATTAAATAGTGAAAAGGGATTTAAAGTCCTCGAGGACGAACGCCAATGCGCGCTATGGGCTCTAGCGCAAGATTGTTTTTTGTTGAAAGAATTAATGGGTGATGGTAAACTTTATAGAAATCAGACTTGTGCTGCAGCAACCGGAAGGAACAGTTGAACAGAGACGATGGTGTAGTACTGAAAGCAGTCGCCAAACATAGTCCTTGACATCGGGTAGCAATAGAGCTATTCGATTCAGTGAAATCCTCATCACGATTGTAATAGACTGTTGGACAATTTCATGATGGCCTTACCGATGAATACCTAAATTCGATTAGAGGACTGTTGGACACCTAAACCGATTTTTGGTTTGTTCATCCGCACTAGTTCCTTCATTAGAGGTCTTCGCTCGATCCTTGCTACTGTTTTTTTTTTTTGCATGATGTTTTCCCATTCAAAGCATTCCATCAACAACTATGCCTCATCAGGTAACGCGGACGGTCGAATGCGCTCTCTTAGGAAATCTACCGCATTTTCTAGAGCGACCTTAATCAGTGCTGCCAATGGGATTTTCTGAGCTTGCATTGATTTTCTTTAATTGCGCTCAGAAGGCCACAAATGATTCGTTCGGCCGTTGTTTAAGGTTATATATACAACCTTCTCTTTTTTGATTGCGGACACTTTGGGCCCAATAGGTCCAACTGTAGTTCCTTTGCTTCAGTCTAATTGCGTGCCTGTCGTATAGACTCAAATATAGGATAAATACCCAGCCTGTCTCAGTCCACATCAGGAGAGTGGGTGACAAACAATCCAACCACCTCTAATTAGGTGTTAAGAGCTTGAAGAGCAAATGATTATTAATTTGGAAATACCATTAATTTATAAGGTGCTAATAAATACTCAAGCATCATTTCCTTTAAAAAATATTCTTTATTGTTATTTTCGGAAGAAAACTTTTATCCAAGAAAATTACATTACTGCTCGCGTGTGGCAGTGAGATTACACAACGATAAAATACATTATTATTTGGTCGGTAGGGCATAACTAAGTTGTTCGCTATTTCAAGAATTAAATAGGAAATATCTTAAAAGGAAATTACTACAAGAGGAAAAAGAAAGTTAAGTAATTCTTGGTTAGGAATGAAAAGAGTTAAATTAAAAATTAAATAATCAAACTTACTTTTACACTTTCTAATTAGTTATTCGAAATTACTTTAAATTAACCCGTTAAATGGAAATTAACGCGATTTTTATCCTTAAAATTTTAACAATAACATTATTATTCTTTTTACAAATAAAAGTTGATTCTTTATTCTTCGCTCCTAATCAACGAGGAAGAGCAAAAGGAAAAGGTGAGCTGGTGGAAGAGGGTATCTCGAATGTCCATTTATAAGTTACTGTACTTCAAGAGAGGAATGGCGGATGGTGAGCGCAGTGCCCGAAAAACGAATCCTAAGTAAAAATAAAGTAATGCATTGGAAAAAGTCTCAGATATCAAATGCATTGCTAGTCTTGAGAATTAAATGTTATGTGTGAAACTTGCACGTTCCATGCCAAAGCATATCCCATCATAGTGTTAACAGTCATCAAACTTGTCAGTTGAAGAAAGCTGGAACAACTCTTATGATGCTTCGCTGGATAAGCTGAGGCCGATGATACCCAGGTGAATGGGTCAAGTTTCCGAATGACTTATAGAAAAGAAAGAGTAACAAGCATAGTATTACTGGCGAAGGAATGGGAGAGGAAGGAAATAAAGGTCTAGGCCCAAATTACGGGAAAATTAACCTTGCTAGTTAGGAACACTAATAATAAACTTAACAAATATTCTAAACCATTCCCGGGCGTGTTCTTTAAGGTCCTGGCTACTAGATTTTGGTGTGGATAGCCTTTACGGCGCGGAATTCATAGGAAGAATTGGAGGCAAGTCCGGCCTAAAAAGAAATACAGCCTACGAAGTAAAAAATTTAGTTGATAATCTAGTCTTGCCTCATTTCATTTTTTTGTTGCAGGCAATCTTCAAGCTGGAGTTCTTCACGATGAAAAAACATCTTGATGTACACCAGTTTTTATCGCTATTTGCAAGGAACGGCATTCGATTGCTCTGTTCAATTTGGTTGGCACGACGTGAGAGACAAAGCCTCCACTGGTCTTCACATCGGTAAGGTCATCATGAAGGTGTCCAACAACCTATTACAAACGTGGTGAAGATTTAACTGAATCGAATAGCTCCATTGCTTTCCGATGTCAAGGACAAAGTTCGGCGACTGCTTCCAAAACTACACCATCGTCGCTGTTCAACTGTTTCTACCGGCTGCTGCAGCGCAAGTCTAATTTCTAGAAAATTCACCATCACCACCTTAATTCTTTCAACAAAAAACAATCTTGCGCTAGAGCCCATAGCGCGCATTGCTTTCGTCCTCGAGGACTTTAAATCCCTTTTCACTATTTAATTGTTGTATTTAACTTTGTTTGTGACGTCTAACAATAATAAAAGTGAGTTTTGCAAAAAGCTATCAAAATACTTTTCCAACAATAGACATTAAAAATCTAAGTTTCTTTAAAAATTTATTTCCTTTAAAATATTATCTTTTAAAAAAATTCATCCCAATAGGAAATAACTTTTCAGCCACCCATCTCAACAGTAAACATTAAAAATAAATCAGAAAAGTAACTAGATCGTAAGTTTAGAAAACTGTTAGAAAGATGAAAGAAGCCGAATGGTGATACCACACCTGGGAGAAACATTGCCAATATCAACGAAATAAATCCTTCGGGCACAAGAGGCAAGAGATGGAACAAAAATGTATGCTACAAATTGCACATGATATGGACATCAATCACAAGACTGTGCAGTGCAGCATTCACAGGGGTTGGTCGGGATCTTTACACCTTTTTAACTCGTTTACAACGTCTTTGTGGGAAAAATGGGTATTCGGAATAATTGTTAGTTTTGACCTTCCTTACCACCTCTCCATGTCTGGCAAGAGAATTCATAAACACCCTGCATATGCACATCAAAGATTAATTTATGATATTTTTAATTGAAATACGCCATTTATATGACATTGTAACAAAAAACAAAAAACAACAACAAAAAATAAACATAAAACAAAAATGCAAATGAAAGAGAAGCAAGTGCAGGAACATACAATATATCTATAAGTAAAACATTATCATAAAATCAAAAAATATGATTGTCAAATTGCGATTAAAATATTTAAAATAAAACATTTTCTATGTGGGCTTAGAGCACTTGAAAATCTGAGCTCTTAAGGAATAAGAGAAAGAATTCCAGTGCTCAATACCACAAAAGGGAAATGCTCCCTTACAGAAACTGGTTACCGAGAAATGTAATTCATACTTAAATCCCCTGGATGTACGATAACATACATCTACACAAAACCAATCGTAAATTTCATGAGAAGGATGATGAAGATTTCGTAACGCATTTAAAAATCTCAGTGGTTAAACTAATCGAAATAATCGTAATAAGTCTTGAATTTTCATCTTTTTACACAAAATACCAAAATCCACAGGCTGTATGAGATACTGACTGAAGGATGCTTGGCATCCGAAATATACATACATAATGAATAAACTTCTGTGTGGACAAGTGAAAGTCGTTTCCTATTTCTTCTCTCACACCAAGTTGAGACTTAATCGAGCCTTGAGGAACAAAACGAATTGCTGGATTTACGCGAGTTATGATGTATGAAAAAAAATTAAAAAAAACTGTGGAATGGAACAACCTAAATGGGGGGGGGGGGGGAACCTCTAATCTAATCCACAAATAGAATTAAAATATCGGATACGTATTTCGGCTACTAAGTATAGCCATTCGAGAAACAAAGTCAACAAAAGAAAATAAAGCCTTAGAACTAATGAATATACACTGAACGACCAGTTTATTAGAGACATCTCTTACGGAAAATGGATCGGCCTCCCAGTGACCATCAAACAATGGAACAGGCCGAAGCGGTGTATAAAAGGGATGCAGTTGCAGTCAGTACCAGAAGTGGACTGAATATTGGTAAATCCAAGGATTTGACCGATTTGAACCAGGCATGATCGTTGGAGCTCGACGGTCGCACTTCAGCATTTCGCAATCGCGAAACTCCTCGGGTTTTCCCGTGAATCGCAGTTATGCCAAAAAACAACCTCCAACAAACACAACTCCGGAAGAAACAGGGCCGTGGCGAGTGGCACGAATCATCCAACGGCGACTGGCACGAATCATTCACAGCAACAGGATGGGAACAGCCCAACAAATTGCAGCGCAGTTCAATGAGGGAGCATACCAACCCATCTCGGACCACACGGTCCAGTGCACCTTTCACCGAGCTGGGTTTAACAACAAGCGGCCATTACGGGTACCGTCGCTGTCACCGCAAAATAGGAATGCGCATCGCCACTGGATACTGGATGAATGGAAGAAGGTCGCCTGGTTCGACGAATCGCGGTTCCTACTTCATCATGCGGATAGCAGACTGCGGATCTGGTATCAGACAGCACGAGGCCACGAACTCATCCTCTCAGCAGACAACCGAGGCGGATGGAGAAGGAGTGCTGGTCTGGGGTGTCTTCTCTTGGAACACACTTGATCCTCTGATATCCGCAGACACATCCCTGAATGCAACACGCTACCTGAACATTGTTGCCTATCAGGTGCACCCATTAATGATGATGTATTCCCTGGTAGTGACTGACAGTTTCAGCAGGAAAATGCTCCCTGTCACCGTGCTCGAATGGTCTTGGACTGGTTCGAGGAATATGACGCGGATTTCCACCTGCTTGAGTGGCCAGCTTGGTCACCCAAACTCAGCCCGATCGAGCATTTATGGGATGAAGTAGAGGGAACCATCCGACGCCTTCCCACACTACCGTCCAACCTGCTCCAATTACGGGACGCTGTGATGTCATTCAACAATTTCAACACCGTGTTGAATCCATGCCAGCACGTATTCAGGCAGTTCTCTCCGCTAAAGGAGGTGCAACACGCTATTAGCGGGGTGTCTCTAATAATTGGTCGTGCAGTGTATAGTCAAGGTGGGAGATATTATTGGCTATTGCCCCGCCTCCACGTTATCTTTATAGTAATTCAAGTGTAAGCATTTGGAATCTAACATGTTTCTTCGAGCGCCGTATTGACTCAGATCTGGTAAATTTTTAAATTGCTGTTGTGTATAGAGACTATTTTAAAAACTAAGACCAATCATTGTCAAGTATACAAAACGCAGCGATTTATGTACAATATTATCACACATTAACGCACAAAAATTTAATTCTTTCTTTTAATTCTTATTTACAACCCTTATGGTTAAGCGGATATGATAAAGATATCAATATGCCAAATCATCTCAATATATTTACTCTCTTATTTGTTCCGAAAATAAATTTGTGTGTTCTGCTGAGTTTTGATATTGGCTATTGCTGTTAATTGAATAAAAATCACGCACAGTATTGTTTCGGCATTTTGCGATAATTTAGTTACTTACGAGACATTCCCTTCGTATTTTATTCACTTATTTTGGATATTACCTCCACAAGATAGCTCTCATGGTATGTGTAAGTAAGATATTCCCTTTAGATCAGTGTTTTTTTCCACGTTTCCACGCGAGTGGTCTTCAGTTCTTTAGCTATCGATAAGGAAGGTAATTACTAGGTGTCTTAATAAGACTTAGTTTAGGATGCTCCTAAGTATCACACAAGAAACTTGCAAAACTTGTTTAATTGCCGTGGCTAAGTCACTATAGTGAGCAAAGAGACAATGTGCCCTGGAAGTCCGTGATATATTTTTACACGGAATCTATCCTTCTCTACTACAGCAAGATAGAAGTTTAACAGAATATTTGAAAAATTTACCTGTGGCTGTCCGACTTCAGTTGGACTATCCGTGATTTCGACTTCCTTGAACCATTGGATTCTTTTCGAACATTACTGTTGAGGACTTTTTGTTGAATCATCTTGCGTAATTGCTGCTATGCGTAAAGGTGTATCTGCGGAAAATTTTTCATCTTATGACTAATTTTTTTTTATATTTCCAATTTAATCAAACTTCTTTGTAGTTTGTGTTATTGTATGGTTTTGTACTACAATAAAGAAAGAGATTTATTTGGATATCGCTACTTTTATTTTAGGGCGTTTTGAATAGTTGCCTATTGGCAGCTTTGGAGCATAAGTTCGGTAGGGAAGGGTTTTTTTGGGTGTTTAATATTAGAATGTAAAAGCACGTACTATTGGCCACAGAGAATTGCGGACGCTACGGACGCGACGTTCTGGACGTTTTATTTGCGCAAATATTTTCTGGACGTCCAAAACATCCGTCGTGGACGAGCATGCGCAGTAGACAAGTGATGGTGATATGTTCATCGCCTGCAGCTTAAGTTTTTGTATTCAATCATGTGAATATACCACGATCATGGCGTTTCTAGAGCAAATAAATATATATTGTGTGAAAAAATATATAGCGTAAATAATACAAATGTATAATTCATTAAAAGAATTAAAGAAGTATAAACAAGAGTATAAAAAATCGTGACTTTACCTAGATAGCAAACTAACTAATTTCAATGATGATTCCTGCATTTTTTCAAAACATACTTTGAAAAAGACAGGAACGAAAATCAAACAAGTGATTTCTTTATCTTAAAGGTAAACTCCACACTCAAAAACAACTTCGTTTGAAAAGAAAGATGATGGTCTCAGTAACAACGTAGCATGTATAAAAGTTTTCAAATTGAACCCAAAATTGATAAAAATATAAAAAAAAACTTTTATTTTTTCCTCTCCCCCTGCGATCGACACGGGCGCCATGTTTCGACAACTGTTTCGAAATCGTGACGTCACACATTGGACGCTATCAGTTAGTTGTCAGTTTGCAATCGCAATGGACTATGAATATGAAACAAGACCGACAGTGACGACTGCGTTTTTGATAACAGCGACAGCAATATACAAGGGCCGCTAGCAAAAATAAATGCTACTGCAAATTCTGCGATATACAGCCCTACGCATTAAACCGTGAAACGGGATCTTCTGGTTGCCATGTCAGCGCGTGCACATTAAGCGAGATTCACAAATTCCTTGCTGCGAGCAGATCTGGGTGGGGCGCGACGTCTGCCTGGAGTGTCGCACTGCAAACCGTTTCACAAATAATTCGAGCCGAGTGGTTGAATGCCGGGCGTTGTCCGCAGAGCTTGCAGACGAAGTTCGTCGTGTTGAACCTGGGCGGCGGCAGCAGCAGCAGTGGCTCAGTGGCACGGAATTCGAATGACACATTGAATTCCGGTGACGTCATCCATCATTACCGAACTCGATTCTTCTATCGATCAGCGTGAGGAGCGGGATTTTCGCTGTGAAAAAGAAAAGATTGACGATAGAGAGAGTGGCCAAAGCAGAGACCGTTAAGATAGAGACTGGACAATCTTCACTTTTCCCATACTAAAATCTGTAACCGTTTTTATTGGTGGCTCCCTCTGGAAAATGTTGCTCAAATTAAGGGGCTGTTATTATATGACATGTACCTTTTCCAGTTGCTTCCATCCACTTCGTTTATTTTACTGCATTTTTTTATTCGTTATATTTATTAATTTTTATTTATATATATTATTATACAATTAATGATGAAAAGGAACTTTCTTTTTTTGGATTTCCATCAGAGGAAGAAAGGTGAGTGAGAATTTTTTTTTAAATCACATAAGCAAAGAATGAGTAAAAGTCCAGAGATTCGTTTCCTAATGTTCTCAGATGATGTCTAGTTCATGCTCCGAATTTATTTGCGATATTTATGTAGCATATTTCTCTTTAACATTTGCATTAGTGTCTCTATGGCCACCTGTTACCCATATTCATCATCGCGGGACTTTCGTGATTTATTTCCGCCTGAATTTCTCAAACAATTAATTTCTAAAAAATATGGTAAATCATTTACTTATTATGTAGAGATCACACGCTAATGAAATTAGAGCATGAATGCGAAAGGACTGACCAATATCATCTGGGAAAATTAGGGAAGGCTACTCTGAATTTTTACTCATTCTTTGCTTATGTGATTTCCTTCCTTCCTTCCTTCCTTCACAGCTCTCATCTTCCAGGGAAGGAGACTAGCTGATTATGCGCTAGAAAAGGGGGTCTCTCAGATTTAGATTGCTAGGTTAAGTTAATCACTGACAAGAGTTTTTGTAATACTTCTAGCAAATTGGTTTCAAGTAGGTATTTAAAAAGAACTTTCACTATTATTTTCTTAGTTTTCCGGTTCATCAGGGAAGCAAGGAGGATATTTTCTAAAGATATTTCAATTTCTCTGCGTTGGACGGTAAAAAATGGGACAATGGAGCAGCACGTGTTCCACCGATTCTATTGCTCTGCACTTGCAGCGGTCCGTAGGCGCTATTTTTAATTTGAACAAGAAAATATTTAGCCGCACATGACCAGCTCTTAACCTGAAGAGGATAGACTTTTGCTGATAAGAGAGCTATTTTGGTGAAGAATGATTAAAGTTTCCTATCCTTGGGAAGAAGTTTTTCTAGCAGGCTCCCTTGGATTCCGCAAGCCAAAGGTTATTCCAATTCACAATAACGCTTCGCCCTATACAGTCTCGAAAGGATGAAGTGTCTACACGAGATATTGAAATAGGCTTTTTCCCAACTCTCGCCCAATGGGCTAGATTATCTGCTAATTCATCTCCACTTATTCCGTGATGACCAGGTACCCAGAGGAATCTAATACAATAATTATTCTCCTCGAGTAAATGTAGAAGGCTTATCACTCGGCCAATAAGGTTGTTATAAAACCAGCAGAATTTGTGGAAACTTGATTGAATAGATAAAAGCGTAACTTTCCGAGTCCGTAAGTATCAGGTAATGGTTTGGGGGTAGAGTTGCAATGGTAGCTAACGAGCAATGAATTGATATTAATTCCAGCTGACAAGGACTAGTTGCAGGTTCAATTTTTTTGGAGATTATGTGGTTTCTTTTTATGTACACACCAATCCCCGCAATAAGACTTGAGGGAGACAGGGAAGCATCTGAATATACTTTGATAAAACCAGTATATTTATCTCTCAGGAAATCATTGAAAAGTTTATCCCTTAGAGGTCGCATGGGAGATTCGATTACCCACCTTGGAGTATCCGAGATGAGATTAGGTGGAGGGTGCTTCCAGACATTTTTTAATATTGTAATTCTGCAAGTTTTGAAACGTCCACAATTATATTTTGTTAAAATTTAGAATATGAGAGATCTGAGTTTATTTGATTTCACAACAATATGAGGATTTTCAGCCAGCGAAGTGCTCTAAATAAGATTAGACTTGACGTGGCAGATTGAGAAGAATTGTGCAGCTGCCTTCGCTTCCCACCTTACATATGGGAGAGGTAAGTTCACTTCTACATAAAGCGTCGAACAAGGCGAGGATTGGAGAGCGTGAAGACAACTTCGGATAATCTTCCTTTCTTCTTTGACTAAAGACTCAATTGCACTCTTGGAGGCAAGGAGAAAGATAATAGCTGAGATTTCCGTTGATTTTATAAGCGTGTTGATGAGTTTGGAGGATTCACTCCATGCTGGTCCCCATTTTGCCCTAGTGATAAGCTTCAGCTGAGCCAGGTTTCTTTGAAGACGTCTTTTTGTTTCTGCTATGTGGCACTTCCAGGATAGTTTGTCATCGATAAGGAAACCTAAGAATTTGTGGGTGCGTCTGCAAGGAAGTTTTTCTCCTTGGATAACAATTGTGAGAAGCGGAGAAGGCCTTGTTTTGGCAATACACATAACTACCGATTTATCGGGAGAGATGTTAAGGTGATTTTCAGCTCCCCAGCTATCAAGCGCATCGCAGGCGTCTGCAAAGACATTTTTACTAATCTCCATGGGAGCGTTACTAAAAGCATCTCTTGTGTATATATTAAAAAGTGTGGGGCTTAGAATGGATCCCTGTGGGACCACTTGGTGGCCGTTTGTCCAGACTTCCCCTCAAGGAAACTTAACACCAATTGTCCTCATTCTGAGAAAGGAAGAAATCCATAACACTAGTCTGCTGGGAACTTGGATATTTATTAGCTTATTAACCAGTAGGTCATGAGGCACAGAGTCGAAAGCTTTCTTAATGTCGAGAAAGATGATGCCAATACTCTCATTTTTCTCTTTCGCTGCATATATGTCGTCTACACAAGATGACGGGGGACGTGGAGCCTTTGAAAACTGCTCGTCCTGCAAACGGTAAAAATACTTCACATAAGCGGGTGATTAAGCTGAAAGTTAATATGATAACTAATTATGTGATATGTGATAAGTGTAACGATCACATTTTGTATGAAAATACGGGATTGAAGCAAACTCTTGAGGAAATTGAAAACGACGGCGTGCCGTTCATCTGTAGGTTGTGTGTTATGGAGTCGGACTTTCATAAGACAAATCAAGAGATTGAAGCCAAACAGGTATCCTGTCCAGCTACAGCAGTGGGCAACGATTTGTCAAAGGAGATGGAACTATACAAGAACGAGGTCAGTGAATTAAAAGAATTCTTGAACAACATCATGCCGGATGGATTGGTTAGGCCTAAGGATATTGTATAGTAGGCCTACGACGGGGCGATATCCTACGCCGATATTGCAAGTAGGCCGATAGATCCCGAAAATAAGGTGATAACGGAAGCAAGCTGTACGGGACTAATTGCGCAGGAACTTGCTGAAATGGAGAAAAGACGTAAAAACATTGTAGTGTTTAATGTGCCAGAGTCCGGCGATACTCCTGAAGAGCGCAGGAAAAGTGATGAGAAGAAAATTCTATCAGTTCTTTCTCATATCGTTAAAGAACCAAAACATCTGTTAGCTATATTCCGTCTGGGGAGGTTAAACCGATCTACAGAGTGCTCTTTTTCTCGGCCGTTGTTGGTAAAATTTAGATCTCAGCTTGAGCGGGATGAAGTTATTGAATCAGCCTATAGATGCAAGAATTTGATTATGGACGGGAGTAAAAAGCAAGTAGGTATATCATACGATAGAACAGTTGCCGAAAGACACGAAATAAGGGAGCGCATTCGTAAAAGGAAAATAGAGGCTCAAAAAACTATACACCAGCGCAGGGATCGGTTTAGATATCCCTGTGCGTGAAGCCGGTACTATTAATGCAATTTCCTGTATGTATACCAACGCATGCAATATAAAGAACAAAATTGAGGAATTGAAATATTACTGTGATGCGGAGGTTAAATTGGTCGGCATAACAGAGACGTGGCTGAATGATGATGTGGAACTGTCTCAGTCCGATGTACGGGATTTCGTCGTGTATAATCAAATAGGTCGTATTAAAGGAAAGGGCGGGTGCTCCATACTGGTCCATACTACAGTGAAATCTGAATTAGTGGTTCCATCTGTCAGCACCAAGTATCTAGATCATGTTTGGGTCAGGATTTATGATTTGTATAATGTTTCTACAATTATCGGCTGTATTTACCATCGCCCAGAGAGTACCCGTTCCGTTTTTGAAAGTAATGAATTGTTTGGTGTTTTAACTTGGAGTACAAATTTAAATGAGAAGCTTCTAATCATGGGAGATTTTAATTTTCCTAGTATCAAATGGAATCCTTATATGGTAATTAGCAGAGCGCTAAGCATCTTGGAAATTGATTTTCAACAGTTCTTGGATGACATGTTCTTGGTTCAGAATGTAAATTTTCCAACACGTTATCGTATTAATAATAATCCTAGCCTACTGGACCTGATTTTGACCAATCAATTAACGGGAGTTATGAACATTAACTACGGATTTGGTCTTGGGAAAAGTGATCATGTTGTGTTAAGATTTAATTTATTATTTCAATATGGGTGTACTGGTGATATAGGCAAAGGAGAAGGTTATGTGTTTCATGATTATGGACGGGCTGATTACGAGGGCTTGCGCAACTATTTGGGTAATCCTGAAGTCTGGAAGGAAGGTGTAAGGGATGTGGAAATTATGTGGTCTTTTATGGTGAAAGTTATTAAGGACGGTATCGATAAATATATACCACAAGTTACAATTAAGACAAAAGGAAATAAGGTAGATAAACCTGCATGGTTTACTAATCATATTAAAAAGTTATTTTTGAAAAAACAGCGTGTATGGAGGAAGTATAAGAAACATAAATTACCAGAAATGTATGAAAGGTATTGGACTATTGGATGTAATATTGTTTCTGAATTAATGTCTGGTCGACTGCGTTATAAGGAAGATCTTATTAGATCAGCAAAGACTAATCCCAAAATTCTATTTAGGTATATAAAAAAACAATTAAGGATAAAAACTGCAATTCCTATTCCCATTACGATGGCTCGATATGTCACGACGCCGATAGTAAAGCGAATTTGTTGCAGTCCCTTTTTTTATCGGTGTTTAATAAAACTGGCAGTGTCGATGAGATTGAGAAGTATTTTTGCGAGTTTTGGACCGGACTGGAGAAAAATGTTGATGGAAATGGTCTTCTTGAGTTGTCGGACTTGGTAGTGACAGGCAGGGAGGTCCTTAAGGCACTTAATAAGCTTGATGTTAATAAGGCGACAGGCATGGATGGAATCCATCCTAGGGTTCTTAAAGAATGTGCTTTACAATTATCAGATCCGATAGCGAAGATGTATCAACTTTCCTTGGAAAGTGGCAAATTGCCTCAGGATTGGAAAACCGCTCGAGTTATACCGATATTTAAAAAAGGGGATTCTTCGAAACCTGAGAACTATCGACCGGTGAGCCTGGTTCCTGTGCTAGGCAAGGTTTTGGAAGGTATTTTTAAAACGCATATTATAACTACCTTAATAAACACAATCTGATGCATAATTCCCAACATGGCTTCCGTTCTGGCCGTTCCTGCCTAACCAATCTACTTACTTATCAACGGAAGATTCAGATCCTGCTTCGTAGTCACAGAACTGTATATACCGTTTTCATGGATATCGCTAAAGCATTTAATTCTGTCCCCCACGAGGTGCTGGTATCAACGGCTGTTAAGTTTGGATTGGGGGGCAACGTCGGCGACTGGCTAATCGATTTCTTTGTGGATAGGAGACAAGTTACTTGCGTCGATCATGTTGACTCTCATATGGGTTTTGTGAAAAGCGGGGTGCCTCAAGGGTCACCATTGGACCCAATTTTGTTTGCGCTGGTGATGGCTGTTGCTATCGATGGTATACATAACGAAGTTCTTTTATTCGCGGACGACCTTAAGTTATTTGGGGCCGATCCTGTGAGCATTCAGAATGATCTTGATAGATTGGTTGGTAACCTTCAGGAATTGGGATTAAAGTTTAACATTGATAAATGTAAATTAATGAAGATTGGGTCGGTCGACGAAACCCGTTTCACAGTTTCTATTCAACAATTGGAGGAGGTTACCCTTTTTAGGGATTTAGGGGTCATACAATCTGCAGACTTCTCATGCCAACCAAGCTTTGGGACGTATTAAGAAATCGTTTATTATAAGTAGTGGGAATACGCTATGTAACTTGTATAAAATTTATATAAGGCCACATTTTGAATATAATGCGAGCGCTTGGTGCCCGTATCTTGAGAAAGATAAAACAACAATTGAAGCTATTTGCAGAAGAGCTACTAGAATTTTATATTCAGACAACAGGTTGGATAATAACTATCGAGATTATGAAACCCGCCTACATGAGTTGAGGCTTTTAAAGCAGAGGGACCGCCGTATTAGGGCGGATTTGATTTTTACATACAGATTGTTTACACATGAAGTTGATCTGGATTATAATATTTTTTTAAATTAAAGGATAACCCTAGACCAGGGGACCATAGGTTTTCAATTTATAAAAAAAGACCGCACAATGATTTTGAAAAGTATTCTTATTGTTTTAGAATAGTGAATATTTGGAATAGTCTTCCCTCCGAGGTGATCGAGTCTCCTAGTGTCGATGTTTTTAAAAGTCGGTTAGACCAATATAAGCAGTGGTGAGTTGATGGAGTTATATGGTGGAATCGACTGTATGATTTTATTGTTATTGGATTGTGCTTTTGTTTTGCACTTAATGAATTTTACTTTACTTTACTTTACTTTACAAGGTTGATAACAGAGTGAATGTGATCACGTTCTTTCCTGAAACCTGATGAATAATTAGGCAAAAATTCTTGAGACTCTAACAAATGCTGCAATCTGTTATTTATCATCCTCTCAACTATTTTAATCAGGCATGATGTAAGAGCAATTGGCCTATAATATAATGGATCGTCAGAGGTCTTGTTGGGTTTGAGGATGGGAAAGATAGTAGCATCTTTCCATCTAGGTGGAATAATGCCTGATAACCAAGATTTGTTGATGGCCTCAAGTAGGAGTCCCAGCTGACTGTCGCTTAATTTCAGGAAGGTAGAATTTTGTAAACGATCGGGACCAGGTGCCGTCCGCATCGATCTGAAAGACGAAGTTAGTTCAAGTTTTGTAAAGGGCGTCTCCCAAGGGGAGCGTAGCTCCTCTGAACAGAAATCACCCGATAGGTGGCAAGGCCATGGTAAATCAGCTGTAGACTTGGCACCTACTGTCGCCATGAGGATGGCTCTGGCAGAAGATCCCGGGTCAAGCAGCTTGCCATCCTTATCTTTAATGAGAGGAATGAGCGGAGGCGCATTCTTTCGAAAGCATCTGAGGGTTTACCATATTCTATTAGGACTATCATCTTGGACCCTGGTTTTCCAATAATTTCTTCTGTACTTCTTGAGGGTTTTTTTGCATATTGCTTTAGCTCTTTTGGATAGGAGCCAGCATTGGTCGCACCTACATTTCGGAAACATCCTCCTAGATTATTCCTTTCCCATAAAGCTGTTTCACAGTCTGCATTCCACCAACATGGTCTCATAGGACTGACCCTGGCTTTGTGGGAAGTGGGGCCTTGGATATTAGTTTGGAAAGCTTTCAGAACAGAAAGAATATCTGGGAACGAAAGTAACAACCCTTTAGGGCTTGAGGGCCGTGTGCAGTAGAAGAGGGGGAGCTGTCAGATGTAGGTAATGTAGTACTACGAAGAGGACACTTCATAGGTCTGAGGGAAACAGTTAGATGGATCGGCTGGTGGTCACTTCCGTATGTACCTGGAATATTTTCCAGATGCATAGGGAAGGGGCAATCCAATGATACTAAGGCCAGATCAAGATTTGCTGAGGACCATGCGGAATTGGATGGATGAAAAGTATGTTTTGAGGTGAAGAGAACGGCAAAATTAAACTGACTTTGGAGATCTTCTAGGCAGCGCCCGTTCTGATTTTAATTTTCACAGCCCCACTGAGGGCTTTTTGCATTAAAATCTCCAATGGCCACGAAGGGGGGAGAGAAAAAGCTAGCAAAATCCCTCCAGTTATCTTTATTCAGGTAGCCAGGAACATAGACGCTGTAAACGTGAAGCCAGACTCCCTGAAGGAATAATACCAGATCAATAATAGCTACATCTCTGACATGTTTGGAAAAGTTAATGTAGTGGGGGATAGTTGAGCTGACCGAGGTTAAATTCCCCCCACCATGCTTTTCCCTATTATTTGTATAAGTCTGGAATCTAGAGATACTAACTGACATATCCGGGCTGAGGTAAGTTTCACAAAAAGTCAAAATATCTGCTTTACTTTTCAAAAGAGAAACATCTTCCCAATTAGAAATCAATCCTCTAATATTCCAATGCACTACCGCGACATAGTTTTCATTCCTGACTGGCGACAGGACCATTTGGAGAAAAAGGGGAGAGCATATTATTCCACCAATCCACGGCATCTGCAAGCCACACCAGCATATGAGAGAATCTTATTATATTGAAAGCTTCATCAATTAACTTAGGCTCACCACCTTTATCTGTTTCCATGAGAGATGAAATAAAAATTTTCAGACAGTTGCTTACCAATTGATCTATAGTATGGTTTCCTAATACTGTTTCATTCTCTAAGTCATTGAGGGTTCCGTTATCCATGCACTGCTGAGGGCAGGTCTTATCAACTCCATGCTTCTCTAGGGTGAAAGGAGAGAGTTGAGACCAGTGTATTTGCGTCAGTAACGGGTCATTTGCTAGGATTTGCGACGGGGTACGAATTGGTGACTGATAGGGGACTTTTGGCAGTAGCTCATCTCTACCGCATGTCGTGCAAGTGATATTTTGTTTCGCTGTCTCTCCTAGTTAAACCATCTGTGCCTGAAGGATTCTGATGGACATCGGGACGAGGGATCGACTGTTGATGAGAAATCATAGTAGAGCTGGGAGTAACTGCTCTTGCAACTGTTGCAAATAACCTATGGCCCGGTATGTTTGCCCCCAATTCCATATCCACTAATCTCTTCGATTCATAATATGAAAGATACTGTTCAATCATTTTCACTCGAATTTGCGTTTCATATTTAAACTTGGTGCACCCTCTATAATATAAAGAGTGGTTTTCATCACAGTTCGCACAAATAAAGCTGGTTGCTGTACAATCATTTCTAGAGTGACAGGATGAAAGACACTTAGAACAGGTTTGAAGATTCCTACACCTTGTTTTCGTATGCCCAAGTTTGTGGCAAGCTATGCACTGCATAGGTCTGGGCGGCGGTGGCGATACTGCGAAAATCTCATGCCCAAACTTCATTTCTTGCGGGGGTTTCGGCAAATTAAAAAAGACCAGAAGTTTACCATACCAAGGTCCTTCGTAGGGCGGGGCAAACTTTCTTCTATCTGTAATATGAGGTCCTAGATCCGAGTAATTTTGCAGATCTAGCAAGGTTACTGTTTGCCTTATTCCAAAAAGGAATCCAACAGATGAGTCGAGGAATTTAGGAACTTCGTACAACAAATGATACAGACCAATGTCTGTAAATTTAATACAACTGCGCCATGTTTAAATCCAAGTGGATGGATTGGTTTTTCACCATCCTTCTATCCAGCTAGGCAATGGTCCTCAGGATAACATTCTGGAATGACTGTAGTTCACTCCATCTGGTTTTACAGATAGTCGCCCACGCAGGCATGCCATAGAGGAGTATGGTCCGGATAATCGACTTGTACAGAAGTAGCTTGTTGTCAATGTTGAGGGCGCTGTTGCGACCCATGAGAGCTAAGATACTGTACTTATCCTGTTCGCTTTGTTAAGAGCATATACCGGTTCCATGAGAGTCTTGAGTCAATGATAACTCCTAGATACTTGTAGTTGTCCACCCAGTCCAGTTTCTTATTGAACAGAACAAGAGAATCTGGGGGACGCTGGAGATTCCTATTGAGGTACAAAGCCTTGCACTTTCCGACGTTAAGGTTCAACTTCCAGCAGTTAAACCAGTCTTCGAACTGCTTCAAGGCGCACTGCAGCCGAGTGATAACGTGAGCCGGCTGGTGTGCGCATGTCATAATGGCAGTATCATCCGCATATAAATACAGTTTACAATTATCGGGTTTCACGAAATCATGTACAAAGTAATTAAATAGCACAGGCCCACTGACAGAACCCTGAGGGACACCGGCCTTTACAACACGGGGCATGTAAAAGATTTTCTCCAATTTTGGCTTGATAGGATCTGCCGTCATGAAAGGATTTCACCAACAGAATCAAATCGGCAGGGAACCCGTCTCTGATCATTTTGTAGACAAAGCCCTCAAGCCACACCTGGTCAAACGTTTTGCTGACATCGAGAAATACCACCCCACCATACCTGGAGAGGTTCAGCGGGGTGCTCAGGTCTTCAACGAGCCTCCATATCTGCATCGGACAAGAGTGGGCAGCACGAAAGCGAAACTGCTCTTCCCGAAAAATGTCATTTGCTAGACATTGGTCTTGGAATCTGACGAGAATCGTTTTCTCCAACACTTTGGACATCGAGGGTAGCAGGCTAATAGGTCGGTAGCTCGCCGGAATTTCAGGATTTTGCCCCTGCTTGGGGATACTCAACACAATAGATTGCTTCCAAGCCACAGGGAAGTAAAAAAAATTCCCAGCAGTCGTTAATGGTATTAGTGAGATAGTCAATAAAGTCCTTCGGGAGATTATAAGGGCATTATTACTCACCTTGTCTCTTCCTGGAGCCTTCTTCTTTTTCAGTTTACTCATGATGGTGGCGCCTCTCCAGCCTCGATGCTGTTCTTCGTCAAATGCTGTGGGACTTCATAAAAGTTGACAATACCTTCTTCCACAAGCTGAGACATGATTTGGCTCTCGGGTTTATCGTTGGTAGGAGTAACAAACTGCATTTCCAGTGACTCTGCAATGACTTGGGCCTTGTCCTGATTAGTTTGCACATAGTCACCTTGTGGTGTACGGAGTGGAGGAAGAGTATCATTCTTCTTCTTCTGTAAGCTCTGACCATACTCCAAATGGAATTGTTCGCGAGCCAACAAGATTTTCAGTTTTTCATTCCATTGTAGCGTCCCCACACCCCCGCAATATGTCCGATAATGCTCTAGTGTTCGATGAACAGCCTTTGAGGTGGGCGAGAGCTAAGAGTTCGAGACCGAAAACTAGAAATGACACCTGATATCTCTGTGTTTACATATACACACATTAATTTATTCACCTAATTATATAACCATTCCATAACAAATATACATTGTACTAATACATGTTATTCTATCACTAAGGGGCCCCATGTTTTTGGTTCAAAATTAAACTCAAGGCCAAGGCCTTTTAATGTAATTAATTTATACAACCGGCACTCTAGCCTTAATAAAAGGGACTCTGCATTTGCGAGTAATTGCAGTTATGGTGACTATGCTTGCTTGACCACCGCTCTAAGGAGACCTACGCTTCCGAATCAATTACTCCATTTGTTTGCGCCTACCAGCGCAATGTCCCTCCTTTATTTATCTAGAAAGGGGGGAGGAACAGTGACTCCTCCTGGTAAGTGTAGATGCCCCTACAAAAACACTCAATTACAGAGCGCGCTACTAATTTAAAAATTATAGTCATATGCGTTCCGTGCATTACTGTAACATCAGTCAAGCTTGCTAGTCGTACCAACCACGATACCCATAACCAAGTTCTTGCGGAGTCCCAATTGAGATGACTAGGTGCTTAATAAGAATAAATAAAATTATCAATTAAATTATTTCTTAAACAGTTGCTAATTCGCATTAATTGAAGAGCTTTTGAACACCAAAATCAGGTCCGCGAGTGTCTCCATATATCCCATACAATGTAGCCGTAACTCCGAGGAAAAATCGTCAATCATAGATAATTGTAACGTTTGGGCGTGCATCTGTGGCCTTTACACAAACAAACATCATAACGCACTCACCCAGGAACTTCTTATTACTCTGTAATCACGCTGATTTACCATATCCCACGCCTGTCGCTCTCAATTTCGTCATTGGATTCGAACGTTCAGTTTCTTCAATGCTGGTCGTACTGCACAGGTTCCATCAGGAATTATGGTCCGCTTCTTGCCTTGCTCGTACAATCAGTGGCCGGACGAATAACCATATTAAGAGAAAAGTATAATAATAATATGAACAATAAAAACAGTTTATACTTTCAACGACGTTTTACTTGTTGTTTTCCTCTTTATTAAGTCTCTGTTGTTGACAGACTTGTAGGCGTTCTTGGACATTGAATTCCATAATTATGTGGTTTTATTTTCATAATCGATTCCGTGGGATAGACTGTTACTTGAACAACAACAATGTCCGTTACATTTTTGGTATTTCCTCAATTCGAACGTTTCCATCATCGAAGGCAAAGGGCATCTCTCATTACTTGTTAGCCTTCTTTTCAAAGATGACTAAAAGAATATCTCTCTTTCACAACAAAACGGCAAAACACGCTCTTCAAATTCGCTGAAAACGATCGCAACAATCCTCCGCTGGAAGCTGAGCTACATTCTCGGAAGATACATTAACAATGCAGCTCCAACAGAGGACTATTAACGATCGTTCACGGCATATATATATATATATCTCAACGACAAAAAAAACAAAACAACGCACTACAAACAATACCACTCATACAACGAACACACTTACTATAAGACTACGCACTAATAATAATAAAAAAGTTTATAATAACAAATTTTAATTTTCTACTATACACTTTTCTACATATATATAGTCCTGCCATCAGACACACGTGATTCCTACACTGTAACATCACATACGCCCAACGACAGGACTCGAACATGCCCCATTCAAGGCCATGTTCGTGGAACATGCCCCATTCAAGGCCATGTTCGTGGAACAAACAAAAACTTTACGATTAACAAACAAAAACTGATTCTAGTCGCACTTTACAACAACTTCAACCTCAATACGAGCAACCCATCCATTCATACATCCACAATAACCATTAAATAAAAAAAAACAGAAAACAAAACACACCAGCATATGACAAATTACACACCATGTCTCACCTGTACCTAGGACAGTGGAGGCCTTTGTGTAGTGCTCTATAATATGGTCGGGGTTGCCTTCTCAAGGCATAACACGGCATAGCACTCGCCTCCTGCTGTTGACCAAGCGCTATATTCTGTTCATTCTCACAGCTCATATCGTTTGAGTTTGCTTCCTCCGCCACCTCGTCTTCAGCACCCACCACACTATGGGGCGCGCACGTATCCAAAACTTCCCCCATATCTTCTGATTCCCCCATTTCCGCTTGCACCTCTCTGCGTTTAACCACCGGCATTTCCTAGTCCTCATCCTCTTCCTCGTCTTCCGTGTCAGGAGGTGATTCCCTCCTCCCCCTACCAGGCCGTTTCCGACATCTTACCCGCCTTTCGTCAGCATTTGTCAGGCAGGGTTTCAATCTATCGACATGCACGATACTTCGGGAATGATTCCTGCATTCTTCTATCTCATAGTCTACTATGCTAACTTGACGGATTATTCAGAATGGCCCAATAAATTTCGGAACAAACTTCCTTTTAGGACCCCCCTTCCGCAGCAACCACACCTTGCTGCCAACTAACAACTCTCTTGCATTCCGCCTCTTATTTGCCCTCTCCAAATGCACCTTGCGTCGGTTACTATCGTCCTCTCATACCCTGTCTCTGATCCTCATCATGTTCTCCACTAGACGAGACCAGTATTGCAACACCTTCGTAGGCCTATCTACGTAAACATCCTCCTCTTGGTGGCGATCGATTGGTGGCCCCGGATTGAAACAATACAATAGGTAGGCAGGGCTTTCCCCAATCGACTCATGGTGGGACGTCCTCAACGCATATAGTGCGTATTCAAGCATTTTGTCACTGCTCGGGGTGCTCGTGGTACAACGCCGTTACGACATCGCAGAGCGACTTATTACATCGCTCTGCAATCCCGTTAGACATTGGCCTGTACGCTGTGGTGAGTTTGTGGGTGATTTGTAAATCCTCACACAGTGCACCGAACACCGCTGAGGTAAAGTTGGTTCCCCGGTCGCTGATTACCTGCTGAAGCACCCCATATCGACATACTATTTTCCGCACAAATGCCTGAGCTACAGTTTCAGCAGTCTGGTCGATCAACGCCTCAGCTTCAACAAACTGGGAGAACACGTCTGTCATCACGAGGATGAAGCGACTACCCCTGTTGGATCGCCTTACCGGCCTTCTGGAAAGGAAAATCAGCCTGCACCCCTTCCTGGTATAGTGCATGAGTTAAATTCTTTTTCGTTATCTGACACACCCTACAGTTACGAATCATATGTTCCACGTCTTGTCTCATGCCCACCCAGAACCATTTCTGACATAGTTTACGTACCGTGATCCCGACTCCCCTATGACCCCCCAATAGTCCATCATGATACCACCTCATGCATTTCTCCCTGAGTGTTCTTGGAACACATATCCGCACCTTTTCCCCACCATTGTCTTTATTGACCTTTACTACTACTAACTCGTCCTCGATGATACACTGCCCTCCTGCGTAGTTGACAACATTACCCTGTTTCAGCGCTCGCATTATACCCTGAATCCATACATCTTCCTGCTGCACGTTTTGTATCTCCACCCATGTCATCGGGGCAGCAAGCTCGGCTGTCACTGAGCAGCATTGCCGCGACAGCAAATCAGCCATCGCATTCCGTTTCCCCTCCACGTTTCTGTATACAAAGCCATATTCCTCCAGCTCCAACGCCCATCTCAACACACGCTGGTTAGCGTTACGCATCCGCTGGATGAACGCCAGAAGCTGGTGGTCGGTTAAGACCGTGGTAGGGTGTCCCAGGATAATATGCCTGAAATGGCTGGCTGCGCGGACAATGGCAAGAGCCTCCTTCTCAATAACAGAGTAATTTAATTCCCCACCTTGTAGCTTCTTGCTGAAGAATGCTATCGGTTTCAAGTGACCTTCAATCTCTTGTTGCAGTACACCCCCGATAGCACTCCCGGCTCACTGCTCAGGATGGATTTAATGTTCATAAATGCCTCCCTACACGCGGCGTTCCATTGGAACGGCACCCCTTTCCTCGTCAGTTCTGTAATTGGAACAAGGATCCGTGATAACTCCGGTATAAAGGGACGGTAGAAGTTCACGGATCCCACAAAACTGCAAACTTCGCGTACACTTTTGGGCTCAGTCAGCCGCTGAATAGCTGCCACATTATCAGGATCAGGCTTTGACCCATCCGGTGTAATAATGTGCCCCGAATAGTGTACGCAGGGGGTACAAAACTGGCACTTGGCCGGTTTCACCACCAGACCTCGCTCCCTAAATCTCTCCAGTATCCATCGCAGCACCTCCACATGCTCCTGGAACGTCGCAGTTGATATTAAAATGTCGTCCAGAAACATATGGACGTTCGCTCCGACCCTTCCCTTCAGAGTTGTCACCACATATTGCTGGAATAGGTGAGATGAATTCCTCCCACCCTGGGGCAGACGGGTGAGCTGAAATTTGCCCCATGGTGACTGGAAAGCATAGCGCTCCCTCAGTGATTCGGCCAACGGTATCTGATAATACCCGTTATTGAGGTCGAGTACTGAGAAGTACCTATGCCCCCTCAACTCCTCCAGGATGTCTTTAATGACCGGGGCCGGGAAATCCACGGGGGTAGTATGGAGGTTTACCTTCCTTAAGTCTAAGATAACCCGTACATCCCCGTTTTTTTTTTGGAACCACGTGGACTGGAGAGTTCCAAGGGCTTACGCTGGCCTCGATGATTCCGGCCGCTCGAACTCGGCCAGTCTTCACCTATAGGCCTCCCGATAGACATAGAGGATACGATATTGGCAAGAAAACACTGGCTTAGATTTGTCAACTTTGTAGTCTGCCACATAATCTAGTACACCATGCACTCCCGTTACTTCGTCAGAGAATAACGTCTGAAAACTCATAAGCAGTTTCTAATGTGGTTTTCCGTTGTCCTTCATCTGTTGACCCTATATGAAGTCCCGAGATAGGGGGACATATCTCTATTACTCCTACCTGACCTGGTTCCATTCTCTACAATGTCCATTCCATGACAATAACGTACTTGTACACATCTATACATCCCACGCAACGTGTTTCATCATCCGTACAACACTAAACATCTCTGTAATGCAAAAAAAGGCACAAAAAAATCGCACATTAAAATACAGAAAATCAGGTGACTTCTATAATCCGGAATTTCCGGATTTTCTTCTAGCGCCGTGCAGCTCTTTATATCCTCTATGACTCTTCTCACTAGCCTGTTATACTTGGTTTTGAGCCAAGGGTCATGATAACGTTGTCGTAGTCTACGGGTCCTGTTTCTTTCAGCAATTAGGCATTATAGTCCAGGAGCGAGTTGGAGTCGATGAGAAGGATTATTCTCTGATGGATACTTACTCGCTTCTATGGCACTGTTAATACATCTGGTGATGTTATCAACAAGTTGAACGATGTCCTCTGTACAGTAAGCAACGTCGGGATGGCAGCCATTGTCCTTAAGAATATCTTTGTAGAGCTTCCAGTCTTGATGATGTACGAGTTCCTCTCGGAAATTTATGTCAACATTGTCAAAGTTCAACGCCACAGGTTTGTGGTCAGAAGAAAGATCATCAATCGTGAAGATATTGTACAGTTTGAAGAAACCCTTCAACAGCGAGATGTCCAAAACGTCACTACAAGGGGAGCGGTAGTAAGTGTCCTCCACAGGTCCAGCAGCGATGATATCACCTCTACCTTGTATGTACCTATAGACAATCATGCCATTGTAATTCTGCGTTCTGGAGTTCCAGCTTGGGTGTTTGGCATTTAGGTCACCAGCCAGGACGACTGGACTGTCACCACTGAGGAGTTCATCAAGCTCGCAAATTTCAAGATAATGTTTAGGTGAATTGTAGAGCGCCACGAACTTCACTTCACCACAGGAGACGTCATTGATAATGATGGAGGCCGATTCCATACCTGCATAAGACTTGGATACTAATTCTTCGTGTTGAATTCCCTTCTTAATGATGATCACAGCGCCCTCAGACGCATATCTTGCAGCATTTGAAGCCATTCGTTCCTTACGGTACACACAATAGCCAAGTAGTTTGAAGTCTTGGCTTGGTTTGAGGCATGGTGTTTCAATCTACACTATATGATCAAAAATATCCGGACACCCCTCACAGATCATCGATTGGCCCAATGTCACATGATAATGACTTGCACATCATTTAAATAGCTTTCTACACCTTCAGACACAACTCTGCTTGGACATTGGCAAGAATGAGTCGTTCGGCAGAGCTCAGTGAGTTCCAACCACTTTTTTTCAGTGTTAATTAATAAATGAAAAATACAGAACTATCTGCACAAAAATTACTTTTCTTGATTCTTAAATGATTGATAAATAAATAATAATTGCTGGATTTTATGTAAATATTATAGATTTTTCCCAAAAAAATTTTAAAAGTCAAATTAGTGGAACCATCGTTGGATGTCACCTATGCGGCAAGTCCGTTCGTGACATTTCCAGCCTTCTTCAGATACCCAAGTCAACAGCAGGCGATGTCATTATGAAATGGAAGACCCGGGGATCAACAACAGTTCAACAACGAACCGGTAGACCCAAGAAACTAACGGACAGAGACCGTCGAGTGCTTCGTCGTGTCACCCGCAGCAACCGGAAGTCCTCGGCGGAAAAAATTGCCACAGAGTCTCGAAACGCCTCTGCAAATGATGCCAGTACCATGACAATTCGTCGGGAATTGCACACGATGGGATTCCATGGCCGTGCTGCTGCCCACAAGCCCCACATCAGCAGGGTCAGCGCCAAGCGACGTCTGGAGTGGTGCAAAGCTCACAGAAACTGGACAATGGACCAATGGAAACGTGTAATGTGGACAGACGAATCTCGCTACACACTCTGGCAATCCGATGGACGAGTTTGGGTTTGGCGCATACCTGGAGAACGCTTCTTACCTGAGTGCACAGAGCCCACAGTCAAGTTCGGAGGAGGAGGAGTCATGGGGTGGGGCTCATTTTCATGGTACGGACTGGGCCAGCTCGTTCCTGTGCAAGGAATCATGAACTCCGACCGTTATCTGAATGTTTTGAACAACTGTGCACTTCCAACGTTGTGGCAATTTTTCGAAAACGGGCCATTTCTCTACCAACACGACAATGCTAGGTGCCACAAAGCGAGGCGTGTACAGCAGTGGTTTGCGGACTCAGGGGTCGAAGAAATGGGTTGGCCGGCACAAAGTCCCGACCTCAATCCTATAGAGAGCCTGTGGGATGAATTGGAAAGACGCTTGCGGGCGAGATCACATCGGCCAACTTCTGCACCTGAACTGATTCTCGCTCTTCGGGAAGAATGGAGGAACATTCCGGAAAGTACCTACCAACATTTGGTGGAAAGTCTTCCCCGAAGGGTGGAAGCTGTGATTCAGGCAAAGGGATGTGCAACGCCCTATTGATTTCCATGAAATCGTGGCTAGAGCGCAAACGTGCATGTGTCCGGATATTTGTGATCATATAGTGTAACTGGCCAGTGCGCGGACTTTGTTCTCTTGCCATGAGTTTTATTGTAGTCAAGGTCGCGCACCAGGGCGGCGTCGAAATCGCACCGTGTGGAAACAAAACAGGCAACCTTTCATAGGAATACACGTTTTATCAGTCATCGTGCACAAGTTAAATTTTTGAACGCGAAAATGCCACACTGTTTCGTGCCAGGATGTCAGAGTGGTTATCTATACAGAAAAAATGATGAGAAGAGACACTTATTTAAAGCGACGGAGAAATTTTCATCGTTATTGAAGGACAAAATTTAATTTGTAGAATTCATTTCTTCACGAGAATGACAAATCAAATGTGGAAACGTAAAACAGCAACAAAAATTATAGGAAATTAGGAAGTTGCAATAAAAAATTGCTTTTATTTCTATTATGTGCTGCTATTTTTTTATAATACATGTATCAAATACACTGAATACAAAACTATTTGCCAAAAATTAAATAACCACCTACAAGTACAGAAAGAAAACATTAAAAAAACGATATAAGATAAAAAAAAATCACAAAATTTTAAAGCTATCTTAGTTGGAAAGCAAATGTCTTCTAAACCTGCAGACTAATTTAAAATGTTTAAATGATATTCATTTTTTAATAAACCTTAACAATTGAAAATTACAACCACAAAAAATAAGTTTTATATCAAAATTACTTTAAATTATGTTATAAAACTTATTATTTTGTTTGTAATTTTCAATTGTTGAGGTTTATTTTATTTCAATGATTTTAGTTTTAAAATTTTAAATTAGTCTCTAAGTTTAAAAGTTAGGTTAAAAAAATTATTTATTTTGGTGGTAATTTTCAATTGTTCAGATTTATTAAAATTGAATTTATATTAAAGCTTTACAGTAATGCTTCACCTAAATTTATTTATGTAAATTAGAGACTTATTTATTACAATTAACAATAAATTTAAAAATTGAAATAAGTAAGTGATTCCTTAACTTAAAATAGATTAACGGAAATTTCTTAACAATAGTGCACGGAATATTTATAACAATTTCAAATTTATACACTTCTCGTACAACTATTATGAAAAATTAACGGATATACATTTAGAGAAGGACGAGACACAAGAACCCTGGAATACAATAAATAATAGTTATTAATTAAAAATATAAAATGAATAAAAAATAAGATATAATAAACAAAAGTAATAAATAAAAAATAATAGATAAAATCAAAATCAAAATAAAAAGCTTTTGAATTTATCCCTTATTTTTTAATTATTATTTTTGTTTATTATATATATTTTTTTATTCATTTTGTATTTTTAATTAATAACTATTATTTATTATGAAAAATTCAAATTTAAGGATGATTTCCGTTCTTTAAAATATTAAAAAAAGACCATAAGACATCATAATCGTATTAAGCTACAAAGTTTATTTATAATAAAAAATTCAGTAAACTGGGAATTAAAATACAAACAAATTTCAACTTACATTTGTTAATAATTAATCTAGTGTTTCTATGTTTTACTACGTTAATTATTTTACTTGATTTTAATTTTTTATGACTTAAATGCTTATTTAAGAGTCATGAGGATGCAGTTTTCCATGTTATCTTATGGGTACTCGTCTGCTTTGTTTGCACAGTCCTCGATCTTCATGCCATCTACAGGAAAATACTGGCGACAGTACAAGCTAAACAAAGGCCGTGCACGGACCAGTTAGATTAAAAGACCATGGCTTGAGGTGAGTTTCACAGAGGAAAGCAACGTCAATTTCTTGCTTTGTTGTGAAACTCTATACGCTTTCGGGGAATACCCCTAGCGTTCCATATCACGCACCGAAGTTCACCTTTGTTGATTACAGTATAATGTTTTGCAGCCATAATAAAATTAGTTGGTCGTAAGGAGCCCACTCAACTGTGGGTAACATTTGCCTAGATTAGAAAACAGATGAAAGATACGTCCAAATTGCTTATACATATCTGGTAGGTCGTTGATGTTGAGGCCTTTATCTTCTGGCGTAGACACAGCAGCAGCATAGGATTAGCCTGCTGTCACTTTAGAACTAAGCATCCTTTGAACCTAGGGGTATTTTGGACATTTCGTGTAGCTTGATGTGTGCTGTCCACAATATCTGATGCACTTTGGGGGTCTTTTCCTTTGATCTTGGGGACTGGTGCCCCTCTGCACATTTGTTACAACGAGGATCTTCCGTGTAGCCCATGGATACGTGTCCGCAGCGCAGGCAGTTGTAACACCGTAGTGGCTTCTTGTTCCCTCGAAAGGCCTCCACTGATACTGCCAGCAGCCCAATACGTGTTATGTTTTTCAATGACTGGTTGTGTTCGGTGATCGGGAGTAGAACCAAAACCATCGGCATATCAATGGATACTTTGGCTTTCCTCGATCGAATTACCTTTTCCGGGAAGGAGTTGGCTCTTTTTAGGTCTTCTTGGAAGTCATCGAGGTCGTACGTATAACATCCACATTACGAATTACGTATTTCAAGACCTTCTCCGACTTCAGTTGATGATACTGAATTTTTAAAATATTATCAGACTTAATTCTAGAAACTAACCTTTTGTGAGTTTCTTCGTCTTCACATTTAACTTTGACGGTTTCAGCTCTGCCCGTATGAACGGTGATCTTTTCCACTGGAACATGCTTCTCGAGCTCAGTGAAAATCGTCTTAAACGAGACGCCATGAGTCCGCACGATAATTGGCGGTACATACTTCTTCGTGATCCTATGGTCTTTATTAGCCGAGGACCTTATACATTCTTCGGATTCCTCATTCTAGTCGCGCTGACGACTTCTTCATTTACTCTGGAGACGGTCTTTAGGTTATCGATCCTCGTGCCTTTTCTGAATTTTTTATTACCAACACCAATCCAGGGACTTCTATCCACTTCTTCATCGGTTCTATCAGAGTGACTTCTCTTAAAGCCAACGTTTGTCGAGCAGTCACTATTTTCAATTATATCCATAGACTCTAAACTTTTAGCACAGTAAATAGTATTAAAAACATTACTTACCTTGCTGTTATCAACCGGTATATCTACCTTGGAGTTACCTCCCTTTGGAGTCCCGGAGCATTTCCCAAAGGCTTCCTTCAGTTCGCTTATCTTGTCAATAACATCTCTACGAGAGTCCTTCCTTGATTTCCTTGTTGATACCTTCGAACTTCTCTTCAAAACTTTTGTGTAGGGATTCGACTTTTTCTTTCAGTGCCCTATACTTAGCATTTATTTCATCCCGGAGAGCTTCTAACATTTCGTTGAACACTAGGTCAAAAGCAGCAAACCTAACATCCAAGCAGGCATCCCGGTAGGCCTTTTCGCAGGACACAGTTTTACCATCTGCCACTAGCAATGGCACTTTAGCCGGTAAGGCCCCTTTCACACGACGCCACCACGGCCGTGCCACAACCCTTTTTGGTGGCATGTTCCTCGGTGGCATGCTCAGATTCTCCTGCCACCAACGCGGCCACCAGAAATGAGTCACCCTTTATTCACGGAAATAAGCAAACACCCAGCTGGCGAACTGGCTGCACTGGTGCTTGGAGGGGTGGTATAGGAAATAGTCACCCTTTGTTCACGTTGCCCCAAACGATTTGTTACTATGGAAACCCCCTATCCTCAGCTCCCCAACAGTGGTGGTGGCGCGACGTCGTGTGAAAGGCTCTACTGTGAGCAGTGTAACGACGCGGCAGCGTCACCAGTTTGGTGGCTCGAAGAATCGCGTATGGAGCACATCCCCTTTTTTGGCCGCTCGTCCACTGGCGCCGTCACCATCACGTGTGAAAAGTTCAACTGTCAGCAGTGTAATGACCCGGCTGCGCCACCATGGCCGCGCCACCAAGGTGGCCTCGTGTGAAAGGGACCTTAATTTGGACGAAGCCATCATAATCCTAAAATATAATTGTATAGAACCGGGGGGGGATGGAGTAACCTCGCAGCTAGGTGTGAGCTAAAGAAGCCGTCCTACGAAGGACGCACCTGGCTTTAAGGAAAAAAGAAAGCAAGTCAGGTTGGCGAGAAAGTTAATTCAACGCCAGAGACCCACTCGCGAAAAATTAGAATAATAATAGATGATATGAAAAGTCCTTAGCTAGATTTGCCAGGAAATTAATCCCAACGCCAGGGACCCAGAAGCATAATGAGCATCTTGATGTACTGGTTTACGGGAATATTAATTCCAACACCAGGGACCAGTACATAAGACGTAACAGAAGGTGAATATCGCCCGGAAAAGGGCGCACCGTAAAATGATAGTAATGAGATGATACCTGAAAAGAGAGTAGAGGTGATACCTTGGATAAATATCGGATATGATACGATGTACACTGATTGTGATAGACAATCGACAATCGAACAGTACAGGTAAAACGAAACGAGTGGTCCGAAAGCAACGCTCTCACTGCCATACTCGTCCAGAAAGTAACCACGGGAAGTACACTGAACTAGGCGAGAAGCCAGATGAAACCTAGTTAAGTCATCCAGAGGATAAGATGGAGTCCTTTCCTATCAGGACGATAGTGTTGATTGTTGATTGACGAGGGACACGAGGAGCTAGGAGATCCAATATTCGGGAAATATCGCCTTTTGGATGTCGTCGAAATTGATGTCCAGGAGGTGACGCGGCCTGCGATGTCTAAGAAGGCTTCTGAAATTAAGCAGGTGCTCAAGAATACCTGCAACCACAAGATTGGGATGGTCCTTCATCTTCGGAAGCAGCTTTTTCATCAATTCCTGGACGTGATTCCCAATGGGAGGTATCTCAAAATCGTCGGCAATAGAAGTATTTGTTGCAATTCTTCTGTCATGTTGAGCAATGGTCCTCAAGGTAACGTTTTGGAAAGTTTGTAGGTCCTTTCATCTGGAATGTGATAGAAAAATAAATGGTATTAATAATGAGAATCGACGAATTATAGAAACAGCACTCAAAAGACAGACAAAAAAGAAATTCAGTGATTGGTTATGGTCGTCCACCACTGAGTTAGTTGGGAGTTGCTGATTGGCCCTTCGTCTGAGTTAAGTATATCACTGCTGTTGGTGGAATGGTTCTCCATACTCTCAAAGGCGTCCAGGAATTGTTTATTTTACAATAATATAAATAAATAACTCTTTAACCACAACAACTTTAAAAAAATATAACCTTATTCTGTAAGCGCTTTTCGAGGGCGAAGCTCTCATCATTCAGCAGGTAGAATAGGGAGTAACACACCAGATGATACTGAGTGTGTTACTCCCTATTCTACCTGCTGAATGATGAGAGCTTCGCCCTTGAAAATCGCTTACGGGATAAGGCTGTATTTTTCTTTTTTAAAAGTTGTTGTGGTTAAAGTAAATTTTATTTCTATTATTGTACGGAGGTCATGCTTAGACTGAGCTTTGCTGGCGCTTTGCATTGTCGAGATGAAGCAAGCGGTGTCCATCTTGTTGTGCCTTCCTGCCAGGCTCATTTTACATCGTTCGCATGTTTTACCGTCCTATCGGTACATCATAAATTACTATCGGAAATTACATTTAAGTATATATAATCTCCTTTTGCTCCTCTTCTGTTAAAAAAACAAGATTCTGATCGGAACAAAAAAGCATTTTTTTGAAATTTTTTTAGTTATATCCCTCGCACTTCATCAATGATTTCATTGGTATTTTCCGTTTCATGAAGCCATTTCGTAAATTGTCATTAGATATATATAATCTCCCTTTTATCCTCTTTTATTTAAAAAAAATCAAATATTCGAAGAAAAATTGGTTTTTCTTTTAGAATTCACCCCCTCCCCCCCGGCTGTTGTGACCATCATACATCAGTCGTTAAATCAGGTCCATCCAGAAACCCAACTCGTCGGTCTCAGCCATACAGGCTCTGGATGGACGTATTGGATTACAATGAATTTAATTCATTAAACGACCCCACCTGCATCATTTGCTATAGGATATTCGTTATAGCATATTCAGGTTTACTGTATTAGGTAATAAAAATCTCATATTTTTCATGTTTCAATAATAAATAAATAAATTAATTAATAAATATAAAGAATTACATAAAGAAATGGATTTTTGTTCCTAATTCCCAATCTCCGATCATTGGCACTGCTTGCTTTAAAGCAATCAATGGAAACAATGGAAACAAAATTGAAATATATTTTATTATTTCTCTACTATCAACATTAAAAAACTTATTAAAACATTAATCAGACTAACGTGCTAAAAAATCAAAATTATATACAGTGATCGCCGCCTAATATGGCCACCTCGTGACCATGCTTAAGTGGCCACATTAACCGGCGGCTGTTTTAAGCGGTTACCAAAATTACTTATATTTTTATCCAACAAGACAAATTTGTTTGCTTAAAAGATCATTTATACACATACAGTATCTTTTCAAAATAGTTTATTTAAAATACTGCCTAATGTCTGTTTGACAATCGAACAGTGTAGTGTATCGGTATTCGAGTGGAACTTGAAGCACAGCTTCCATAATCTCACCCTTCATAATCATATTCCAAGGGAAATACACTGAGCTAGAAAAGAAGCCTGATGTACCCACAAAGGTCATCCAAAGTATGAAAGAAAATTGCCTCCTCTTGGTGGAGGAAGATTTGATTGACGACTGTCTAGACTAGAAGCAGACCACTAGTATTAGATAAAACACGACTTATGAAGTCCAGTAATCTGGAAATAAGACATTATCAATGTCTTCAAAATTAATATCAAGTATATGCCTTGGATCACGATATCTCTATGCATAGGATGCTTGAAAATGCCCGAGACTAGCTCGTTGCTATGATTTTCTATATTGGGCAGCAAGGATTCCAAGAGCCCTTGAACGTATTTGCCAATATGAGTCATGTTGAAGTCATTATAAATGGAGGAATTGCGAACAATTCTCCGATGTTTTTGCGCAATAGTCCTAAGGGTAACGTTTTGGAACGTTTGCAGTTCTTTCCTTCTAGTCTTACATATTGTGGCCCAGACGGGCATACCATACGTCAAGATAGTCCGAACAATGACCTTATAGAGTAGGAGTTTATTATCAATGTTTAGAGCACTATTCCGGCCCAGCAGAGCAATCAAGCTAAACTTGGCTCTCCTGGCCTTATTCAATGCATAAGTTGCGTGGGGAGTCCAGGTAAGTTTAGAGTTAATAACAACACCAAGATATTTATAAGTTTCAACCCAGTCCAGTTTTTTGTCATATAGTGTTATAGAATCAAATGATCTCTTTCTCTTCTTGGAGACAAACATCGCCTTGCATTTGTCTACATTCAATTTTAGCCTCCACTTGCTAAACCAGCTTTCACACTCCTTTAGAGCCTTCTGCAGCCGCGAGACTACTACGGCTGGTTGACGAGCACAGGTCAGTATAGCAGCGTCATCTGCGTAAAAAAAGAGCTTACATTTAGAAGGACTTGGAAAGTCTCGTATAAAATAATTGAATAATACTGGCCCCAGGACTGAACCCTGTGGGACACCAGCTTTTACTTCATACATAGGAGATAGATTATCTCCAACTCTGGCCTGAAAGAACCGGTTGGAGAGAAACGAGTGTATCAGAGTGATTATGTCTTGAGGAAATCCATCTATAATCATTTTAAAAATAAGACCATCGTGCCAGACTTGGTCGAAGGCTTTGTGTACATCGAGGAAAACAACCCCACAATATCTAGACAGATTAAGGGGCTCATTGATATCCACTGGGAGCCTCCATGTTTGGAGTTGGCAGGAATGGTTTGAGCGAAAGCCAAATTGTTCATCGCGGATGAGATCGTTGGCATCACAGTACTCAACGAATCTCTTGAGAATTGTTTTTTCCAGGATTTTGCAAATTGATGGTAACAAGCTGATGGGCCTGTAACTAACAGGATTTGCAGGATTTTGTCCTGGCTTAGGAATGCTTAAGACAACTGATTGCTTCCAAGCTTCCGGGAAATAAGTGTTCTTCCAGCAGTCGTTAATCACTTTTGCAATATCTTGAATTTTATTTGGAGGTAAATTTTTCAAAGCACTGTTCTTAATAGAGTCTTTACCTGGAGCTTTACTCGTTTTTAAATTTTTAATGATGCTTAGGACTTCATTTACATTAATGCTATGTTTTGGGAATTCATTGCCGTGAATATTATAGAAGCCAGTTATGCAGGATTTTACTTTCTCAGACATATCAAGTCCTATTTGCCGACCATCAGTAGGCGTGACAAACTGTTCTGAAAGTGAACTTGCAATAAGCTGCGCTTTATCATCATCATTCGTGATGAATTTGCCATTTTGGGCTAACAGTGGTGGGATATTAATGGCTTTATTATTTTGTAAGGCTCGAACCATGCACCAAATAGAGTTATCGTGGGTCGACAGACTCTTAACTTTATCGCTCCACCTGTCATTACGAAGTGCTTTTACCTCCTCGTGAACTCTTCTAGTGAGCCTATTATACTTGGTCTTAAGCCATGAATCACGAGTTCGGTACCACTGCCTTCTAACCTTATTTCTTTGCGCAATTAATTGTTTGATTTCTGGGGTGAGATCAAGGTGATCAGCTCGCTTCGACTTTAAGGGTAAAGCACTAAAGTCAATAGCTGCATTTATACGTTTAGTAAGGTTTTTCACATTGGTATCTACGTCGCTCGTACTATGTACGTTATTTAGTGGGTCGTCATCATTTTTGAGAATTTCTCTAAAAAATTTCCAGTCTTGTTTGAGCCTCAATTCTTCTTTGAGGTCAATGTTTACGTTATCAAAATTTAGTGCAACTGGTTTATGGTCTGAGGATAGATCATTGACAGTATAGATACTGAATGATTTGTAGAAGCCCTTCAACAACACAATATCGAGTACATCACTTGAAGGAGAATAATCACAATAATATGTATCATCCACAGGGCCTACTGCAATAATATCAGATTGCTTTTGCACGTAGCCATACAAAAGGACACCGTTTTGGTTATGGCATCTTGAATTCCAGTGCGAGTGCTTAGCGTTCAGGTCTCCCGCCATAATAACGGGAATATTCCCGGAAAACAGCTCGTCGAGCTCATTGGCATCGAATTTATGCTTGGGCGCATTATATAGAGCCACTAGTTTCACCTCTCTCAGTGTGGCATCAGTAATGATAGCAGAGGCAGCTTCCATTCCCATATAGTCTCGCGTTGGTTCCTCCCGATGATGAATGCCTTTCTTAATAATAACTGCTGACCCACCTGACGGGGACTTTACTGTAGTGGGAAGAAATCTGTCTTTACGATAGACACAGTAACCAGGTAGCCTGAAGTCGCGGTCTGGCCTTAAGTGTGTCTCACATAGAAATGCTATGTCTATATCCCATTGGGTTAGGAAGTTGTAAAACTCAATACGCCTCCGGGGGACCCCCCTGGCGTTCCATATTACGCAACGAAGTTTACCTCGATTTGTAATAGAATAGCATCGATCAGCCATACTGTCAGTGCTTATTCGTAAGTATTCCACTCATCAGTGGCATTTTCTTGCCCAGTTCGTTTAACAAATTGCATACACTGCCAATTTGTTTATACATTTCTTGGAAATCATTCACGTTAATGCTCTTATCTTGTTTGGAGACCATTGAGGCATAGAAATCTCCGGGGACACTTTAGCACTTTGCACTCTCCTGACTTGCGGATATTTAGGACATTTTGTGTAACTGAAGGTGTGTTGTCCATTACATCGAATACATTTTGGGGGATCTTGTCCTTTTACATTTGGGCAGTCTTTTGACTGATGATCTTTAGCGCATTTGTTACAACGGGGAGATTCCGTGCAACCCATAGATACATGGCCAAATCGCAAACAATTAAAACATTGTAAAGGTTTCTTATTACCTCGAAACATTTCAACACTGACAGCTAAGGGCCCTATGCGGGTCACATTTTTAAGTGTCTTATTGTGTTCAGTGTTTGATAAGAGAACCAGAATCATGGGCATATCTATTGATCCTTTGGCTTTTTTAAGCCTAATCACTTTCTCAGGAAAGTAGTTAGCCCTTTTCAGGTCTTCATTAAAATCGTTAAGGTCATAGGTCACGTCTACATTTCGTATAACGTATTTGAGGACTTTTTCCGATTTAAGTTGATGATGCTGAATCTTTAGCACGTTATCAGCCTTAATGCCAGACACTAATTTACTATACGTTTCCTCATCATGACACCTTATTTTGATCGTCTCTGCTCTGCCTGTGTGTACAGTAATTTGGTTAATCGCCACATGCTTTTGAATCTCGCCCAGGATTTGCTTGATTGGCTGACCGTGAGTACGTATTATGATTGGCGGAATATAGGAGCTGCTCTTGGTATTTGGCTTTTCAACATTTTTTCGCTGTTCGGACTTGCTTTTTCGAAAAGCAACAGCGATTGTATCATTTATATCAACAACATCCTTAATGTTGTCAATTTTCAACCCTTTTTTAGCCTTTTTAGATTTTGCAGGTATCCATTTATCCGTATCATTGTATAGCCTTTTGCGATTTGTACTAATCGGGTCTTTGCCATCGCTATCGTTACTCCCTAAGCCGGAGGGGATAATTTCGATAGGCTGAGGATTCACACTCTCTGTTTCACAAGAGTCTCTTAGACAGTCAGAAATTACACCAGTAGGCTGATTACCTTTCATTGACAGAGCAGAGAATTGATCTTTGAGGAACTGCTCCAACTTATTAAAGTTCTTGTTGGCTTCATTACGTGCTGCAGATATTTCAGCATTCATATTAGCAATTTTATCGTGGATTTCAGCAATGTTCCCTTTTAGTGACTCGACTTTTCCTTGTAATTTATCATATTTAGTGCACATTTCTTGGCGCATAACCTCTAGCTTATCCTTAATTATAGCATCAAAAGCTTCGAATCTGTAATCTTTACAGGCATCTTTATATATCTCGCCATACGTATATTTACCATCACTTGTTTTTTGGCTTGCAATGCCACTTAACGCTTTGCCTGAGTCTGGCATTATGATAAATTTTAAAATAATAAGTAAAGAATAGTCAGACTGCTAGCCCTGAAAAGGGCTTTTCCAGAATAAGATCTGTAGAAAAAACAGCCTTAAGGAATAGGATATAAAAAAAACCGCTGACCTTAAAAGAGTGTGCCTTCAATTAACATTCCTTCTCCAATCTATACCATCTATGAGTAGCTCGAACCCGTGCAGGTGATGAGTGGTTCTCTCTGTGTGTGTTAATATGATCCTGATCATCCAGAGGGCTGAATGTCTGTTTGATAATCTTGCTTTCTTAAATAATCATTAATATTACTTTGAACTTTCAAATAGCCAACCATTTTATCATAGTCACTCATTTGATTGGCTTGCTCGAACTGCTGCATTCGACGGTTTAATTAATGCCTCGTCAAATTCTTGGTTTTCATTTTCATTATGAATCTTATAGATGATGTCGGCCAGAGCATCCTCATCTGCTTCCGTGTTGGTTGATTCTTTCACAATTGGAATATCTTGGTCAATCATTACCCAGTCATTGAAAATATCGTCACTTAATCTCATAGGTGGGTTATATTCACGCGTATATAGTTTATATACACGTAATTGAACAATCAGTACAATCTGTAATTTTGGGCAGCAGTGTTCATTGGCTTAGATGGAAATGAAAAGTGGATGTTATAATCGGAGTGTTCATTTACCTGGAGTAAGATGAGATGAAAAAGTAGAATTCGTGAACTACCTCTGAAAAAAGGAGGCCATATTAAGCGAAGTGTGGCCACTTAAAGCGAAAATTTCATACATAGGAAACAGTTGGAAAATTCCGGATCGAGCTGGAGTGGCCATTTAAAGCGGGTGGCCATATTAAAGGTGGCCAATTAAAGCGGCGACCACTGTATTTATTTTGTCAAAACTGCATTACTACGTATATTCAGATGCCAAAAAATAATACACTGATCAAATAAACGTATTTATTACTAGGTGTGCAACGCGTGCCGACGGGCACTCACAAAAAAGAGCTGAGTGAGTTGATTAGTCGGAGGGTAACGATGACCATGCGCCCGCTCTGCGGCCACATTGGTGAGGCGCTACCTCGCGATAGCGTTGAATGTTTAGACCGTGTCAGCTGTTTTGCCGTCTAAAAGACGTTTCCAGAGAGTACCGCGCGGAGGCAGCCGACATCACTCCCCACACCCTTCAGTTTAACATCATTAGGGTGGAGTACGAATACTACAAAAGAAATGAGAACTTTCTACTCCAAACTCAATAAGCAAAACCTCTCCAAACCACGTCATCTCTGTTCCCAACCATGACCGTTGATGATATCTGTCAGACGTTTTAACGGGAAAGGTGGATCCAAAACCAAACCTTCAAATGACTTGACCCTAGAAAACCCAACGTATGATAATGCTGGCTGGAATTCAGTTCCTCCGATATCCAAGATCGCTTTCTCCACTGTTATTCCTTGAGATTTATGTATGCTGATTGCGTAAGCAACTCGAAGAGGAAACTGTTTTCGTGTGCATAAAATATTGTTCTTCTTGAATATCACACTTTGCGCTGTCACAGGTACCAAACATCATATACAGTGGGCCCTGAGTATGCATCAAACTTTACCAGAACGCATGCAGGAAAATCGTACAAATGGTCTGTCACTGCTCCATTTGTCACTGTCACTGCTCCATTTGTCATATACAATGCCGTGAACGGATCCTAAACTTCCGTTACGGAGCCCTTTTTTGTCGAAATGTTTTGCAGTTCGCGCTGTTTGGTTGTTGTGAACAGCTCTGATTAGCGTTACTGGGGTACCAAGAGACCTCAAACGTTCTTCGTTAAATGTAGCAATATCGTCCTTTCTTGATTTGATAGTGATGGCATCCTTGAAATCACTGCCATAGGCACGAACGTATCGTGCAAACCTCTTGGATACGATATCGTAGTCTTGTTCTGTTACAGCTCCTGCTACAATTCGGTTCAATACTTGACGAAACTCCTCTTGGCCTCTCCGGTTTGCCGCATTGTTTGTGTTAAGACGAAGACTTTATCAAACTTTTCAAAACCCACTTTCCCTTGAATACAAACAATGTTTTCTCGTTTTGGCTCGCTTAGCATGGAAACATCTCCGACTGGTGGCAGTTGATAGAAGTCGCCAAAAAAAATAGAAGATCACCTTACCAAACGTTTCTTGGCTTCTCTCTGGAAACGCTTGACGGAGCCGTTGATCAATTTTTGTCAGCATTTTCAATCCTACCATCAACATTTCATCGCAGATTACAACTTTCATTCCACGCATTTTCTCTTGAAATTTCTTCGCCGATTCGCCTCTCAGTTCTAGGAGTGCATCGCCACGAGATACGGTTAAGTGGAGTGCTGTATGTATAGTACAACCATTGATATTGTTGGCAGCAACATCTATAGGAGCCGTCAGAAGAACACTACGGTCACCAAATTTTGCTTTCACTTTATTTGCTATTTCGTTGATTAAGAATGATTTCCAGTACCCGCTGCTCCTTGAAAAACGACAAGTCTGTTATCTAGTTTCTGATTCAAGTGAGCCAATACAGCAAGCTGAGCGTCGTTCGCTCTGAACGTGTTTAGAGATATGTCGTTACTGGTGTTCTCAATGTCGATTTCTTCTAACGTTCGCTTAAAACCGGAAACAACAGATTCTATGTTTTAGTATTTGTGCGATGAGCTGTTGACCAACCAATTTAATCGGCATTCGACAGAAACGCTTCTTTTGCATTCCGTCGTCTGCTACACTGCTTAATGCCTCTCGAAACATGTCGTTGAACGCCTGCAATTGCAGTTCGCCCTTCGCTGCATACTTCGAGAGGTAATTAATGATCATCTGCTCAGATGTGATAACTTAGCAATCCGTATTAGATCGCGATAATTGTGAGATGAATCTGTTGTGTTCGTTTAGTAAAACGTCATTACGTTTAGGTATGTATTCCCAAATGTTTTTATAGTTCTTGTAGAGTATTGAATCTTCAGCTATTTGCTTTGGAAATCCAAATCTGCATTCTTTTCTTTCTTTCCGGTCCTCGTAGACAGTACTGTATGCCGTTGAACTCTATTGAGTATTTGTGCCATATCCCCATTGCTGTTGAGATCTACGTTGGTGGCATCAATCCACGATGGATGAATTCCGGTGGTTCGGATATTCCTGGCTGGTGGTTCGGATATTCCTGGGTTCACTGCTGAAATCAACGAATCATAATACGCTTTGCATGCAGCAAGTTGTTCCTCGGAATACTGACTAAATTGTCGAACATCTGGTGCTCCATCCAACCAAAGTATCGCGTGTACATGTGGACTTCCTCTGTGTTGATATTCGAAGCGGTACCAGTAATCGTTGATCGAGAATTTCTTATTCAGAACTTCCATGAAAATGTCCACGCGTCTACTAAAATACTCATCCGCAAATAGAGGATTATCATTCAATTTGCTTTGCATAAACCGCGAAAATTGATATTAGGTCATCGATTCAATCTCAGATGACGTTAGTCCAAAATGTTTAACCATGCACGGCCACTACATGTAAGCAGCGCTCAGAGTTATGAACAACGTTGGCACTCCCAGTTGGTTGACCATTGACTTCATGTCCCCCGGAGAGTTGAACTGTACGACAGTAACTTCGAAACCAAACCGTTGTCTTGTCTTATCCTTGCTTGTAGTTGCTGCATAGTTTTAGTAAAGTCGTTTATCTTTGCAAATAATGCGCTTTTATTGAGTGCCTCATGACGCTGTGCTGTGTTCAGACAGAAAAAACGGAATCGAGCTTCTTGTGCAAAACGCTTATCCTCATATCGTAGCAGCCGTTGGGTCCATTCGCGGAAAGTTACCTTTTCGCGCGAGTTTGTTCGTTAAAATCACATTCACCTTTAGGGAAAAAGCATGGAAATCCCATCACAATATACCCATCGGTTGTAAATTCGTTGATAAGATTAGCACCTTGGCAACAATATTCTTGTCGCTGTTGTTGTACCATTGGAACTGCTGTGGCTGTAATTTCAAATGCTTCAATATTTGTTTCTTCGATTCCACCTTCATGAATGTATACCACCTGTTCAGATACATCACCGTCGTCTGGCAAACTCTGTACAACTTCGTCATCAATTTTAATCTCACTGTAATAGACATGGTTAGCTTTTAAGTATAGAAGTGCGCGCAAAACCTTGTTTCGACGAACTATAAAGTCGTGGTGACCTGACACAACCTCGCGATGTACGGATACAATACCTGCATTACTCACCATTCTAGGAAGTTTCCTAATTTCTTCGTTAATGTCTTGAGGGACATTAGCAATGTTACATTTGTAGTGATACTGTCCTGCTTGACCAAATGCTTTAACACGATAGACGTCCATCACCGGATCAGTTTTTGCGATTAATAATTGCTCAATTTTTGTTAAACCACTCAGTTCTTCTGGAACTGGCATAGGCTGCAAGTTGTTACCCATGGCATATTTTGTTGGATATTTGTTACAGGAGTTGCAGACGTGACGACCATTATCCTTAATCAAAAACGAACAGAAACAAACTGTGCATGATTTGTACACAATTGCATTCAGTTCCGCATTAAACTTCATAGCCAATCGTCGGTCGTTTTGTTCAGCAATTTGAACAATATTTACATTCGCATCCGTGACAACGTGTGACTCTTGAGCTCTCCTCGTTGCATGTGCCTGTGTGTTTGCTGTTAGACTTTCTATGTTGCCTCTTCGACGTCGTCGTGGCGGCATAATCTGTCTGAAATTGAGAAATTAACTCTTAAACAAAAAATGTTTTAACTGTTAAGTTTGAGTTTTGACGTTATCTCTTCTCTCAGGGCTTCGCCGTATATTCAATGAAAAAATTATATTTGGCGCGCTTTTCTATTGTTTACATTTCATTTTTCATTGTTGAATCGATTTCATTGTTGAATCGATTTCATTCTTGAATGGATTTTTCTTAGGGCGTAATTTTCTCTATAGCAAATCATAGAGAAAATTATTTTTCTGGTGATTATTCCTCGATGGCTTGATCGATTTTTCTGAAAATACTTCAAAACCATCTAAGTCCTAGGATTATTTGAGCAAAATTTGGTTGAAATCAGTCAAGTGGTGTCGGAGGAGTTAGAAGACAATGGGTTTACATTCTCGTCGGTAAAGAGCTTCGCTCACTCAGCTCAAAAATCTTTCCATAATAAAAAGATTCACAGCTGTTAATTTTTTTTTAAATTTTTGATTATATTGTTATTTTAGAATCATTTCTTATTTTTAAAATAAATTTAAAATTAAAAAATAGATTTTAAAATATATACATCTATAAATCAATTTTTAAATGAACTTTCACAAATTATGAAATTTTTTAAGTCTAGACATTGCTTTTGTCATACAAGTTTTGGTTCGTACTTATTTCCTGAACGAACTCAAATAGTAAATAAATTGGCACGGAAACTCAAGCTAAATAGTCCTCATGATAAAGAGTCCGAATCGACGAACGTTAGCTATTTAGTGTTAATTAAAAGCATCAGTGAGGTACCGGGTGGAGGTTTACTAAATAGTTTCCATTTAAAAGTACTTGTTATATCCCAATTACTACGTAAACACTATTCACTTATCGGTAGAATTTAATTTTTTCTCTTGTGCCACTCTTTTTCGCACAATTTAATGCCACACAACACGGCATCATACTGGCTAGAAGGGGCACTATAACGACATGTTGAAAGCCCTGAGGCATAATAATATGGCAGTCAGTGGCTTCACGTTTCAGCGGCAAATCTCAGTCCAGGTTATATAGAGGTCAGTGGAATAAACACGGCAAGCGGGCCATTAATGGCGGACAAGCAAGGAGTTAATGTTGTGATTTGTATGACGTCATAACCACCGAACAATCAGATCACTTGATGCAATTTCAAAAAGATAACACAAATTGATTAACGTTCAACCGGCATCACTCACCTTCACATCCTAAATTTGTGTTTGCTCGAAGACCGTTTATCATTTGTGTGTTCATTAACGGTGCCATTGGGTGATTTTATTTTTATTTTTATTTACTTGGTCATTTAAAAAATTAATACATACTTAGAGCGTTCCTTGAACTGTGCCTGAACGTACTGTACTTTTTATGATTATTGGAGAGAATTTTTTTTCTAAAAATAAAGGAATGGTTGTAGCGGATCCAAACGCATGCTCTGCCGCATTTTTTCGTGAAACGAGAAGCGTTTGCGGTTATCACCAACTGTCTGCCGCTAGCTTTTTATCTGTGAAACCCGCTTTAGGGCGGCGTGTGCCCTACCATAGCCACCGATAAGAAGATGGTTACGGCCGCACTCAGCAGAGAGGCCTACCTCATTCTTCCTTCGGCGTTTAGCACATGCTGTTGCAGTCGTTGTTCTTGAAGAATGCCAGGCCCGTTTAGAAAGGGAAGATCATCTAATTCCACCTTATATGTGATCTAGTTTCAAGGAATTTCTTGTTTGAATTGATACTGGATTTAAAACGGCGGATGAGCTGAACACACGATGCTGCTTGAAGTTGGATACCAGTTGCCTCGCTGTCAAAAACTAATTCACTGTTTTTTAATCGATTCTGATTGTGGAAATGTATGAAACGTGAAATTTCTATCTGACTGTCTATTTGCGCATCCAAACAGAGAACAAACTGAAGGCATTCCGACATAAAACAGATTAGCAAAATCTTTTGATGTGTAATATCGTTTTAAGCCGACGAAATTCCCCGAGGTTCTCGCAGCAGGAAATGACGCCTTGTTCCGCAGTGTTCTCTGGAGAAGGGATGGAGGATCCCACGCAAATTTTCAATTTTCCGAGGTATTTTAATTAAAATATTAGGAAAAAATCGAAAAATTTTGAATGATATATACTGTATTAACCTGGATAATTGTTATGATGCAAAAAAAAAAAAAAAAAAACTGGATTTTTTCCGTGGAGTTTACATTTGATATTTGGTATTGTAAAGCCTCAGTCCATATCGATATTCATAAAAACATTCATTAAAAACATTTTGCATAATTTTAATTATATCGTAATACAATACTCATTTCCAAAAATGTTGGGACAGTGCAAAATATATAGAAAAAACAAAAAGGGATGATGTAACAAAACTTTCTCGCGAATACAAAATAGCAGATACGTTTATGAAATGACATAAATATACTGTGTGCACCAAAACATTTTGTATCGTGGCCGGGACGTTCATTTTGAATGGGGGTGTTGCAACACGTTCCAAAATAGTAGGGACATACGTTGTAGAAAGCGCC
>JAHWFO010002063.1:145561-162867 GCA_023313115.1 Rhysida immarginata
TATGTCATATCTATTCGGGAACATGGCCAAAGTGGCGGTCAAAGTTCGGTCAAAATTTTAAGTCTGTGATAATTTCGCCATGATTCATACAAATCCGCGTCCAATGTATATTCCTATCAAAGAAATGACATTTCCGCCATAATTTTTCATCAGAAATAACATTTGATTGACCAACATAAATAATACCAAACTTTGACTTAAAATTTTGACCGAACATTGACCATAAATGTCTCCTCTGTAACATTGCTCCCTATTATACTCTTACTTACTTTTTGATGCTTTATTAGAATTGTAGTCAAAATCAAAAAAGAATCGAAAAATATTGGCAAAGAATCGACCAACTTCGCAAATACAGTATTAAAGCTTTAACTGGTTTGCGCTTTTAACATCGTTCTAACAATGCAGTAACAAGCTTTCGGAAGTTGCTGGCGACAAGCTCGGATTTGCGAATGATGTTAAAAGACACTGATTGCTCAATTGAAAATGGATTCGTGCCGTGGTGGAACAACCTATGCAAATTCGGGCAATAATCCATTATAATAAAAACGTTATTCTGTCAGTCATCATTGAGTTTCCCTCACTTCTGACCAAACCATAAGGGTTATCTTGATGAAACATAATACTCTATAGGTCGATAATAGAAAATTAAAATTAAAGTTAAAAAAAAAATGACCTCACATTTAGTCAAGATAATCGATTTTTTGACAAATTCTTCACATTTTTTCATTTAAAAGGTGGTTTTTAATATATCTCGACAAAATAAAGAGTGAAATGCAGCTTCTAATTAGCTCTATTCATCGAGGTACAATGATATAAATAATGATACAATCAGATGTTTTACAATCAAAACTTATAATCGTCGATGAAATAACTGTATTAACAAAACACAGAGTGAGATGCATCGATAATTTCTTGAGAGACGGAGTTCAAAACGATCACAAGCCATTTGCAAATAAGGTGATAGTCATTGGAAGAGATTTTCGACAATGCTTACCGGTAGTTCCAAGAGGAACAGCAACAGAGTTATTGAAGCATGCATCAAATATCAAATTTATGGCAACATTTTTACAAAACTTTCCGAAGCAGATCAAGATGATTTCAATGAGTAGCTTCTTAAAATTTGTTCTGGAAATTTTTCAAGAATTGAAAATTTTGACCGTGATTTAAATGAAATTCCAAATGAAATTATTCCAATGCGGAAAGTCTGAGCGAGAAATTGCTAGACTAATTAAAAAATCAAAAACTGTAGTCCATAATTATCTAGTATATCCACATTTGTATGGCACAAAACAGAGATCTGGCCGGCCAAAAATGCTCAGTTCCAGAACTGAAAGGCAAATCTTGAGAATGGCTACTTTACAGGTGCCTCTTCCACCATCATTACTCGTTCACTTCATTTGTCTGTTCATCCACGGGCAGTTAGAAATGTGTTATCATCATCAGAAAACTGCAACTTCATCAGAATGAAAGCACGGCCGAAGTTGACAGCAAAACACAAAGAAGCCAGATTCGAATTTGCCAAGCAGTACATTGGTGATAATCAATTGTGGAACCATGTCGCATTTAGTGATGAAAAGAAGTTTAATTTAGACGGGCCAGACGGTATCCAATACTATTGGCATGATTTGCGACAACAACTACAACTACTCTCACGACGTATTCAAGGCGGGGGACCTGTGATGATTTGGGCTTCTTTCACACAACAATCAAAATCACAGCTAGCACTTGTTAGTCCACGAAGTAAATCGACTGACTATCAAGACATCTTGGGTAACTTCGTCCTTCCTCTTCGTGACCAGTTAAATGATCCTCAGTTCGTATTTCAACAGGACAATGCACCAATACACAAATCAGCAACAAGTTTGGACTGGTTAAAATCCAACAACATTGCAGTTTTAAACTGGCCTGCCTGAAGTCCAGATCTTAACCCAATAGAAAATCTGTGGGGTGACATGGTTCGACTGGTTCATGCTGGAGGAAGACAATATGAAAGTGTATCCGATCTGAAACAAGGGATCGAGTTAGCATGGGACCAAATAACTACCGAAAAGCTTGAAGAACTGGTGAAATCAATGACAAACAGGCTTATCGAAGTAATTTCTAATAGAGGAGGTCAAACAAAGTACTAAATGCAATGGAAACCTAAATAAAAATTGTTCTCAAGGAAAAATCATTTTGGTCTCAAAGTTTTTTCCTGACGTTGTGTCTTTCTATTAATTTTTCTTGACTTTTTGTTGGATGGACGCCAGTTTTTTGTTTAAAATAATTCATTTATGTTAAAATATTCTACTGTATAAATTATTATAATCAAGTAAATGTGTTTCCAGAATTACAACATGGTTCCAAACTTTTTTCCATCACGCTATAGTCATAGCAAAAGTAGGAATAATTGGAAATTGATGTCTTTTAAGTACGAAAGGCAAATTGAAATCACTTGAATCCAAATCGATTCTTGGGATTATAACAAGTTCATTTTTATGTGCCTCATTTACAATTTTTGCTTGATATAAATGTCTATGACATTATGTGACTATTAAGCGAGTTCCACATGGCAAAATCCTTTTTTTTTATTCAAATTTCTTATCTGCATGTTAATCATTCCTATTTTTATGTGAAGAATAAATGGTCGAATTCCTGATGGAACCAATGAATTCAGCATTTTTATCGTAACTTGATTAGATATTTGATCATTTGGATCTGCTACCACTGAGTCATTACTTTTGAATGTAAATTTTCTTCTTTCCATTTGATCTATAATTTCGTTTTTCATTGTGAGTGCAGCAATATTTGTTGAGCATAAGATTACTCGATTTGATAAATCATCAGATGAGAGTGATTGTACATCATCTCCAAAAATTGTAGGCCGGTCAGATTGCCGAGAGGACTAAGGCGTAGGCTTTCTAGTTCTCGAGTCCACCTGGTCGTGGGTTTGAATCCCGCCGTGGGCATGGATGTTTTTGTTTGTCCTGGGCTGCGTACAGATTAAGTTGTGTCAAAGGCGCAAAATGACCATAGTAGTTGCCACCATAATTTCTAATAAACCAACCAAAAATTGTAGAAACTATATCAGTCTCCGGTGAGACAATAATTTCATTTTGAATTTCATTTAAATTACAGTCAAAATTTTCAATTCTTGAAAAATTTTTAGAATAAATTTTAAGAAGCTACTCATTAAAATCGTCTTGACCTGCTTTGGAAAGTTTTGTAAAAATGTCGCCATAAATTTGATATTTGATGCATGCTTCAATAACTTCTGTTGCTGTTCCTCTTGGAACTACCGGTAAGCATTGTCGAAAATCGCCTCCAATGACTATCAACTCATTTTCAAATGGCTTGTGATCATTTTGAACTCCATCTCTCAAGAAATAATCGACGCATCTCACTCTGTGTTTTGTTAACACTGTTATTTCATCGACGATTATAAGGTTTGATTGTAAAACATCTGATTGTATCATTATTTATACCATTATACCTTGATGAATAGAATTAATTAAATGCTACAATTCACTATTTATTTTCTCCAAATATCTTAAAAAAACCTCCTTTTATATTGAAAAAAATGCCAAGAATTTGGTATAAAATCCATTATCTTGACGAAACCTGAAGTCAATTTTTTTTTTGAAATTAAATGTAAGATAACCAAATACAAGATAACCCTTATTGTTTGGTCAGAAGTGAAACTCAGAAGGGAAACTCAATGATGACGGACAGAATAACGTTTTTATTATATTGGATTTTTTTATTATTATTGTTGTTATTATTATTAAAAGGGAGATGCACAAGAAATTCAAAAAATCAAATGATATGAGTGGCTATTGTAAATTTTTAACGGCCAGAAGGATATTCTAGGAGAGTTGGGCACTTGACAGAAAGAATTATTTTAATTCGATGGGTACTCAATTGAAGGCTAACCCCTTAGTTTTTGGGAGGTTTCTAAAAAGCTACTTCAAGCAGATGTGAAAAAGCCTAGCTGTGTACAACCGCACGAGCTGGACGAGATAGCTCGTAGTTTAGCGCTATCTATGAACTACGATATTTACATAAAACCTGATGTTTGATCAAAAAAATGTTGCAAATCTAAAAGTACTTTCTTTTCAATTCAAGTTTTTTCGGAACAAATACTGATTGATAGGGCTAGAAGGCTATCTGAATCTAAAGCTAGTATCATATCTGAAATACCGTATTTTATCTTCAATGGCTGTATCTCGGCAATTGCTTTGCCCCTATGCAAGCTCTTTAAGGCCTCATTGAAAAGTGGAGTTTACCACGGAGCTTGAAAAGAAGTGCTAATCTATCCAATCCCTACGAATGGTAGTAATAATGTACAAAAAACGTATAGGCCAATTACTTTAATCCCTTTTCCTGCAAAGCTGGTGGAATCTCTGGTGGCGGAACAACTTGCCACTTATATTGACTCCAATCTGTCGCACTCGCAGCATGGTTTTAGTCCAAGGCGATCAACTCAGACTAATTTGGCTACATTTCTACACTATGTTACACTTATTATGTGTTCAGAGGGGGAAGCAAAAAAAATAGAATTTAATGGGTGGTACTTTAAAAGAGAGAACCCCAAAACTTAAGAGTAAACGTGGCTCGTTAAAAGACTTTTAATACGATTTAATTGAGGAATAGGCATTGCGATCTCAATTATAAAAGAAAATATTTCTCGGAATAAAATAAAGAAATACTTAAATGCAGCAAAACACTAACGAGAAATATTAATCGCTACAGTGAGAGAATTGAGATTAAATATTAAAAAAAAATTGAGACAGACCAATTCCTTATAAAGGATAAGGAAAAGAAATTTCAAAATTCCCATTTAATGTCTAAAGAAAGACTGCGAAATCATAATTAATTATTAATGAGGAATAAGAATTGAAAAATGTGCAGCATGGCGTCCCTTATGCGCGTTATTGTTGAAATAGCATTAAAAGAAATTTCATTATCACCTTATGGGTAAACCCGAAAAACTAAACATCGAACGGCAGGATAGGAGTAATTTGCAGAGCATTGGAATGAAAATGATAAATGGAAATTGAACGCCATGCTGCAGGCTAGGAAGGACGTGGAGAACCAGAAGGAGGGACGGCTGGTCAAGCCAGAAGCTGGAAGTGGTCTGTGAAATAAAAAAAAAAAACAGTAACCACGGAAAGAGCATCAACAATAGTGGGACACACATCCTCGTGATCACGAAAATTATTCGCGAGGGACAACTAGCTGCAGACAGTGATAATCACGTGGAGATTTTTTAATAAACATTTATTAAAACAATATATACTCAACAATCACTGTCTGCAAAACAGTAAAAAAACTTAAAGAATAGAAAAAATAGAATAATTAATTACGAATAAAATTATATCTATTTTTACATAAAAAATCTGAGTTTTCCTGAACAAAGCCCTCTGTAATTTTCTTGAACACAAAAAATGACGGTCATTTGTACAGATAGAAGTTTAGGTACTGACGTTGTATATACAGATTCAAAAACGAAATTGTCTAAGTTACAATAAACAAATAAACATTTATGCCTTTATTATTTCCTTTTATTTTTGTGTGTGCACACAGTATGTTTTGCTTTTTTAGCAAAAGAAGACAAAAAGTATATTTTGCATTTGCTATACAATAATTAAAATGTATATTAAACGTACAATACGTTAATAAAAAAAAACATATCATGTAGTAAAAAAAAAACAATGTGGTTACTGCCTTCACGTAAGGTAAGAACAAGCCCAAAAGATATCCTTTTGTGATTTTAAAGCTAAAGTCATTTAACATAAAATATTGCGTTTAGAACCCCTCTCATCCCACGAAGTAAATAAGTTTGCAATTATGAAGTTTAGAGGAACAAGATAAACTTTGTAAATATCCTCGTGTAGGCCAGCAAACCAATGAGTTAAGTAATTCAATATAAATAATTACTTATCCTGCTCAGATAATGATCACAAATCCAGGAATCTACATAAAGCAGGGGAAGGTAAAGGTTAGTGCGTCTGCCGGCATGTCGGGGGAAGAACAGTAGGTAAGAATCACTTTCTGAAGATTGATTTCTAGCGCGATGAAATTATGCAATCTCACGATCTGTCTTGTCCTATTCTTTGATTCTAATGCTCCCAGACATGCTATGACAGACGTTGCGTCAGTATAAATGATTGTGGGGAAAGAAGCAAACTCCCCTTGTCCTAACTTGGTTATGAGGTCCCAAAGACATTTCAGTGACTTCACGCATTCGTTTATAGCGATTATTTCGGCTTCGCAGCTGCTCAGGGCGACTAAACGTTGCTTTTTGGATGACCAGGTTATGGTATTTTTCCCCATTTTGATCAAAATTCCAGAGTATCTTTTACTCTGTGGTGACACACAAGCTAGCGTCAGCGAATGCGCACAAAGGACCCATAGATGGGGTAAGAACGAGTGATGTGTCGCAAGTGTGTTTAAGATAAGAAGCGACGCCCTTAAAAGTAGTCATATGCAAATGTGTAGGCGATTTAGCATATGTCGACAGCCTAGTAATTGCAAAAGCTATATCCGGCCGCGTGCAAGTCATTACATACATTAAGGAACCGAGAAGAGATTGGTAATGGTAGAATCGACTGGTTGTGAATCCGCAGTATCATCATGGTTCACATGAGGGCTTAGTGGCATGGTCTTTGGTTTGATTTCTTGAAGGCCATACTCATGCAGGATTTGCTTGATATAATGTGCCTGTGACAGATGAATTGAACCGTTCACTTGTGACACATTCATACCTTGCAGATGCTTTACCACTCCTAACACCACGAGGTCAATTTCTTGTTTCACTTTGTCCATGATGGAGACATTTGTTGTTGCTGCCACGGTGTCATCCACGTCGACTGTTAAGAGAATGGTGCACCCAGCATTTGTGTAATAGAAAAAACAATCGTCTGCTCTGGATAGAGTGAATTTTAATCGGGTAAGAAGCTGACACAATATTACGTACCAGCATCTTCCACTTTGTTTGAGGCCGTAAAGTGATTTACGCAATTTGCAGACGTGATTAACTGGCGTTGATAATCCCTTAAGGGGCGATAGATATATGGTGTGATCTATTGGTACGTGAAGATATGCACATTTGACGCCATACTGGCGCAGTGACATCCCTGTATTTGCAGCTATGGCAAACAGTAAGCGGAGGGATTCCATTCTGATGACAGGTGAGAAAGTTAACTCATACTGGCTCCCGTAGACTTGTGACGAGCCGATAGCCACCAACCTTGCCTTGAATCTGGACACCGAACCATCAGGGTTGTTATTTGATGTGGTAGATCAATTTGCTCTTTAAAATTTTGACATTTGGTGGTGGAAGCTCTAAATCCCAGACATAATGAAGCATGAGTGAATTCAATTCATCTTGCATGGCCTCTTTCTATTGATGTTAGGGAGAAGCGAGTGCTTGTTCATAACACTGGGGTGTGATTGGCGGGGTGATTAGCAAGTCGGAGTCAGTAAAGTCAGGATGACATAAGGCGGCACGTTGTTTTTCTGCCTTCTCTTTTAATCTCTGAACATCGTAGTACCGGTCGTGGGACTTCAACAGGTGGTTGGTTCACTGGTGATTTAGACGAACAAGCTCGAACATCTTCCATCGATACAGTTTCTGATGGAGGTGTAACTACTAGCGTGCCCTCATTATCAGATAAGACCTGCATTCTTGTCTCGTCTAATGTTAAAGTGGGTGAGATTGGTGGTACGCTCTGAATGATATGCGTTTCATCAGACTGTGGTGCTTCAAAGACTGGGGGTTCCATGTGAATTGGAATTACCAGAGGAACAGATGATGGATCTGATTTTCTTGTGAACTCTGGAAATACCTTAGAAAAGAAACGAACGGTATGTGCTCGTAAAAACTTGCTCTCATTGAGCGCATAAATAAGGTACCCAGGAGATGAAGCGGAGTATCCTATAAAAACAATTTTGGCGTGAGCGTCAAAGTTTGATCGGTGCGACTTGGGTATATAATAGTATACCAGGCAACTGAAATGAGCTCGATATTTGATGGTCGGTTTCTTTTTGGACCGTATCTCTTCAAGGGACTTAGTTTGACCTCGTCTAGGCAAATAATGAGATTAAATGTTGCCGTAGTCGCAGCATGGTCCCGGAATCGGTGCGGAACTTTTGACGATGCAAGAAGAACTCGAATTCCATCGCAAATGGAGCGTGCGGTTCTCTCAGCAACACCATTTGACTGGGGGTTTTCAGGAACGGTGAATTGTTGAGATATGCCTTGCTTCGTACAGAACTCACCTGGCTCCACATGGGTGAATTCTGTTCCATTATCGGAACGTATATACGCCAGATTTTGTCCTGTAGAGCGTTGTAGCTTTAGTGTTAAGTCTATTAACGCTTTTGTCACTTCACTTTTTGTCGGAGTAACACAAACGAAAGTTTTTCGTGAGAAATCATCGACGGCTACTAACAGGAATTTGTTTCCACGGATAGAAGTGGTAGGCATTGGTCCCACTGTATCCACGTGAAGTAGCTGTAAAGGACATGTTGACCGTTGACCTAGTACAATGTTGTGAGGGGCGTTGCATAATCATGCCTGAAGGCATGTAACACATAGTTGGTCATCAATTAATGGCGGCAAAACTTCAAGACCGCGCATGCTATGGTGTTTCACAACTGCAGTGAGTTTTTTTGATGACGGATGGCCCAATGCATTGTGAATGTCACTATAAGTGACAGCTATTGAAAGTAATAGGGGGTCCGTTCGGGAAACTGAATATTGAGACCATGGGAAGGAACGGGAGGTCCTCCACGCCCTCCTCGTTAAAAGACTCTTATTTTAGTTTAATAATTGCCATATTTATTTATAAAATACGAAAATTCTGTACAAAAGAATCGTCTATACAATACGATTTAATTGAGGAATAGGTATTGCGATCTAAATTACAAAAGAAAATATTTTTCGGAATAAAATAAAGAAATACTTAAATGTATGTTAAATACAGCAAAACACTAAGGAGAAATATTAATCGTTACAGTGAGCGAATTGAGATTAAATATAAAAAAAAAATGAGACAGACCAATTCCTTATAAAGAATAAGGAAAAGAAATTTCAAAATTCCCGTTTAATGTCTAAAGAAAGACTACGAAATCATAATTAATTATTAATGGGGAATAAGAATTGAAAAATGTGCAGCATGGCGTCCCGTATGCGCGTTATTGTTGAAATAGCATTAAAAGAAATTTCATTATTACCTTATGGGTAAACCCGAAAAAGAATGCTGCTCGGTAAAGAAATCATGGCTGCCGCGAGAAAGTGAGAATTTCAATACGAAACTAAACATCAAACGGCAGGGTAGGAGTAATTTGCAGAGCATTGGAATGAAAATGATAAATGGAAATTGAACGCGATGCTGCAGGCTAGGAAGGACCAGAAGGAGGGACCACTGGTCAAGCCAGAAGGTGGACGTGTTCTGTCTGAAATAAAAAACAGTAACCACGGAAAGAGCATCAACAATAGTGGGACACACATCCCCGTGATCACGAAAATTATTCGCGAGGGACAACTATCTGCAGACAGTGATAATCACGTGGAGATTTTTTAAGTATCATTTATTAAAACAATATATACTCAACAATCATTGTCTGCAAAACAGTAAAAAAACCTAAAAGAATAGAAAAAGTAGAATAATTAATTACAAATAAAATTATATCTATATATACATAAAAAATCTGAGTTTTCCCGAACAGTATGGATCGTAAAAGCCAAGTCGACGCTCTTTATCCCGATTTTTCAAGGGCGTTTGACAGTGTCAATATTGAATTATTGTTGGAAAAATTGCGTCTTGCGGGGATTTGTCCTACAGCTGTTTAATGGTTTATTTCGATGCTCAGTGGTAGAATCTTTAAACTGCGAGTGGCGGGCACTTCACATCAAGCTTTTTCTATCAAAAGCGGTGTCCCTCAGGGGTCCCCTTTGGGCCCCCTACCGTTTAATATTTTCATTGCCGATCTCCCATTTGTGTTAAGTGGTGAACCGACCGAAGTCCAAATCTACACGGACGATCTAAAAATCTATTTTGCCATCGATGGTTGGAGTGACTGCGAGATTTTGCAACGTAGTCTTACTATCGTCTCTAAATGCGCAGTTAACAATGGTTTGGTCCTGAATGTAGGGAAGTCGTTTGTCGTTTCCTTTAATCAAAAAACGGCCCTATTTTTGTTTGTCTATTGTACGGAGGATTGTCCTCAGGTAAGAAAGGCCGAGATTAAGGACCTAGGTGTCCTTTTTTCTGACAACTGTTCCTTCTTCAACCCCATTGAAGTACATAATAGTGATATTTCTCGTCGAATAGGCATTTTGAAACGACTGACACATTATTTCTCTGATGTTTCTCTTTTTATTACCTTGTTTAAGGCTTTTGTAGAACCCAAGCTCCTTTATTGCGTCTGGATTTGGTATGCTGGCAATAATCAAGCGCTGGCTTTTATTCAACGCAAATTTACTAGCTTTAAGAAATTTTTGGTCACATAGTTTATCGCTATCTAATAATCTAACTTATAATATTCATGGGATCATTAGTAGATGTTTGTTCAATAATTTTATTTGTATATATCATAAAAAGATTTTGGGTGCCAGATATAATTGGGATTTTAGCTTTCAGAATTTGAGGAGGGCGCGTAATCGAATGTTCTGAGGTGTACTTTTAAATGGAGGACCAACTTAAGAGATATCAATCCCGTAACGAAGCTTACTGCGAATCTTATAACTAATTTTCCGGATTGCAACTTAAAACATTATAAGGACCGTCAAATCGCGTTATTTGATCCGAATGTTTAGTTTTAGTTAACCTATTTTTTTCTTTTTTTTTATTTATTAATCTTTTCTCATTTCTTGTTTTCTTTTATGTGTGAAATTCATTAACCCCGTTTTTTGGTATCGGCCTGCAGGGGGGCAACGTCAGGCTTTTCCCTCCGGCTTATCTGGTCGAACACCCCTGTTTAATTTAAATTTTATGTAAATGTAAATTATTTGTAATAGTATTATTTTAATCTATTCTCTTTATTAATTCTAGTTTTGTTTTTACTATTTGATTTTGTTTTATCACTGTCCTTGAGTCTATTTGTGTTGTCCTGTAATTTGTATCTTGTAATTCGTTTTAGATTTGATTTGTAGGCATTAATTAATTTTGTCTCCTTATTTGTTAATTTTATATGTAATTTTATTAACCCCGTTTGGGCTCCGCCTGTAGGGGGCAACATGGGGGTTTGATCTCTCAGCTGATCCTGGCTGTCTGTTTTCTCCCTGCTGTTGTTACATTATTATTATTATTATTATTATTATTATTATTATTATTATTATTATTATTATTATTTTTATTACTATTACTATTATTAAGCGAAAATCTTAATAATAATTTGTTTTACATAAATACATTGGGGGTGCAAAAAAAAGTTGCAGGTCCGCGGTCGGAAAAAGATCAAGACACGCTGTACTAGCTTTATAAGCGTAAGCAACATAATCTAATTTCGTGTATTCCGTGTTTCAGAGTTATGCCTCAATAGCACGATAGGGCTTCTTTATTGTTTTTTTAGTAGCCGTATTGAAGGTGTCGATGACATGGGATAAATTTTGCATAATGATATATTCTTGCGAAAAATTTTGCCACCAAGATTTATGGTTATTTGGAATCTTTGAATACGATATTCCAAAAACATTAAAAGGTTGCTTTTATCTCCAACAAAATTATTAGAGATTATGATGTTGGCCATGGCCTCTTATGAAGAGATTTCATCTACAATTTAGAAATAGCAGTTTTAACCCTACCAAATCGATGGACGTTATTGGTTGAAAGGAAACTATTAAAAGAGAAATATAATTAACTCCATAACCTCTGAGATCTCTCTGATAGATCTGTCGGTAAAAGTTAACTAATTTTGCCTCTTCCCTGAGAACTTTCTGTTGTTCTTATTTAAATTGGAAAGGGTTTCCTTTCATATACAGTCCTGGAAAAAATGAGAGGAACTTTTGTGTTTTCAACATAACATTTTTAATAATGAATTTATTTCAACGAAACTTTAAACACCTGTGCCCACACTGAATTGACACCACTGGTTTCAATTCAGTCAAAATATTAGAAAAATTAGTTGAGCCACAACAAATTTTTTAAAAAAAGGGTGGGAAAAATGATAGGAACTAAATGAATACCAAACTGGGAATGTGAGACCATCTCACCATTGCATATTAATGAAATTCTGAACAAGAAGACATATCTCTGATAAAATAAAACTTGTTCACTAAGTATCTTCAAAATGGTATGTGGTAAACAACTTACCCATTATGAAAGAGGAAAAATCATGGCAAATAAAGAACAAGGCATGTCTAAAGCAGAAATTTCTCGTTTGATTGGAAGGTCCAAGCAAGTAATTTCATCTTTGCTGAAAAATCCAGAATCATATGGTACAAAGAAAACGACAGGAAGGCCTAAAGCACTTAGTTATAGAGACCACCGTCGAATTCTTCGCATGGCATGCAATAAGCAAATTTCTGCCAACTCCATCAAACAGGCGATTGGAACACAGGCTCATCGAAGAACTATTAATAACTATCTCAACCAATGTCCTCATCTCCAACGCCTGAAAATGAAACAGAAACCACCTCTTACAAACCAGCACAAGGTCGATCGTCTTCAGCTAGCCATACAGCATCAAACCTGGACTTCCGAATTGAACTGAGACATCTTTGTGATGAAAAAAAGTTCAACCTCGATGGCCCCGACGGTTGGAACTACTATTGGCACGATTTACGAAAGGAACCAAAGCACTTTTCGAAGCGCATCCAGGGTGGCGGTTCAGTTATGGTATGGGGGGCATTCAGTGCCAGTGGAAAGATGGAATTAGTGTTTGTAGATGGCTGCATGAACAGCCTCAATTACCAAGAAATGCTTCAGAAGTATCTTATCCCATTTGGACCAATCAGCGGAGGCCAAGATTGGATATTTCAGCAGGACAACTCCCCATGTCACGTTTCCAAATCGACTATGGTGTGGTTCAAGACCAAAAACATCAGGGTTATGAAATGGCCTGCGAGAAATACAGACCTTAACCCCATCGAAATCTCTGGGGAATCATGGTTCGGGCCGTTTATAAGAACGGGCAGCAGTTTGAGAATGCCCAGAGTCTCAAACAAGCTGTTCTTGAGGCTTGGTAAGAAATTTCGTGCAGAACTCTTGAAAAACTAATAGAATCTATGAGGGACCGTGTGTTTCGTATGATCAACAAAAATGGTGGATTTACAAAATATTAAATACGAGCAATCTCATGATAACTGAAGGTGTTCCTATCATTTTTTCCACCCTTTTTTTTCAAAAATTGGTTGTGGCTCAACTAATTTTTTAAATATTTTGACTGAATTGAAACCAGTGGTGTCAATTCAGTGTGGGCACAGGTGTGTAAAGTTTTGTTGAAATAAATTCATTATTAAAAATGTTATGTTGAATACACATAAGTTCCTATCATTTTTTCCAGGACTGTAATAGCAATCTAATGTAAATACAAAATGTTTTGCAAAATGAAACTAACTTTATCTGGGGCATAAATAAATATTTTAATTGCATATTTAATAATAGGAGAACTTCCCTATTATTTCCAGATGTAGAAAAATTCAGGCTATATCTTGGGATAAATTCTGACGAAACTTCAGTAAGAAAATAAAAACGTAACCTACTGATCCACTTTTAAACAAATTGCTTGGTATCCATTACATTAAAGTTACTGAAACATAAACATTTCATTCCATGAATAGGTCATGATATTCATATGTAGGTTTAAGTAAAGTTATCAGACAAATTTAACTGTTTGTTATTGATTTCTTTCTGACTCTCTGTCACTGTAGGTTGCTATAGCAAATTCTCTAAAATATAGGGAAGAAGTTCCAAAATAATCATTTAGATCTCGGTCATTATTCTACGTACAATTTTACTTGAAGATCGATCATTCGGCGAATTGGGGCAACCATTACACCTGCAACATTGTAATCAATTGGAATGACCTGCTTTTAAAATGTTGATCTTCACAACCTCATTCCCTGGACTTCATTTTATATATGTTCTTCTCGTTGTCTCATTTTCCTTGTTCATGAGCCATATTTTCTGCATGAGACCCTTCTCACTTTAATTACCTTCCTTTTTCAATCTAGTTAAAAGCGTTACACAAATCCTCTTCCGACTGATCCCCCCATCCTTGAAACTTCCTCTTGCAAAACACAATAAACAGCCATCATTAATATCCACAGAAAAATCTTCGAGTGCAATAAACAACGAAAGAGTTTAAATGATGTATGCAAAACGTAAACAAATTATGGAAATTGCTATTTTCTTTAATAAAAGAACGGCTATTATTTGTAACGATATGGAAGATATTCCAAGGCAATCTTTAATAATTGTGTTTGTAAGCAATTGACAATTGTTTTAATAATTAAATTATTGAAATTGTTTTTATCTCGATTAACTATTGATTTTATAAACGTGTTCACATCCTAATGTAAAAGAAGTTCCACAAAGTAAACATCTTTCCATTACTTATTGTCGACGCTTGCATATTTTAATTTACGGAGAAATTATCCCAATTTTAATTTGAATTCACGTACCTTCAATCAAAGACCATCCAATATAATAAAAACGTTTTTCTGTCCGTCAACATTGAGTTTCCCTCACTTCTGATCAAACCATAATGGTTATAGTAATGAAACAAACATGCTCTATAGTTCGATGATAGACGATTAAAACACATTTAAGTTTAAAAAAAATTTGACTTCAGGTTTGGTCAAGATAATCGATTTTATGCCAAATTCTTCATATTTTTTCAATATAAAAAGAGGTTTTTTAAGATAATTGGAGAAAATAAATACTGAATTGTAGCTTCTAATTAGCTCTATTCATCGAGATTTAAATGGTGTCAAGACGATTTCAGTAGCCAGATCAAGACGATTTCAGTGAGTAGCTTCTTAAAAATTGTTCTGGAAATTTTTCAAGAATTGAAAATTTTGACCGTGATTTAAATGAAATTCCAAATGAAATTATTGTCTCACCGGAGACTGATCTAGTTTCTACAATTATTGGTTAGTTGGTTTGGTTGATTTATTAGAAATTATGGCGTCGACTACTAAGGTCATTTAAGCCTATACACAAGTTACATCTGTATGCAACCCAGGACAAACACAAACATCCATGCTCACGGCGGGATTCAAACCAATGACCAGGCAGACTCGAGAGCTAAAACGCCTACACCCTAGCCCTCTCGGCCACCTGTCCGGCCTACAATTTTTGGAGATGATGTACAATCACTCTCATCTGATGATTTATCAAATCGAGTAATATTATGCTCAACAAATATTGCTGCACACGCAATGAACGACGAAATTATAGATCAAATGGAAAGACGAAAATTTACATTCAAAAGTAATGACTCAGTGGTAGCAGATCCAAATGATCCAATATCTAATCAAGTTACGATAAAAATGCTGAATTCATGGACTCCATCAGGAATTCGACCATATATCCTTCACATTAAAATAGGACAGATTATCATGCAAATAAGAAATTTGAATCCAAAAAAAGATTTTGCAATGTGGAACTCGCCTAATAGTCACATAATGTCATAGACATTTATATCAAGCAAAAATTGTAAATGAGGCACATAAAGATGAACTTGTTATATTCCCAAGAATCGATTTGGATTCAAGTGATTTCAATTTGCCTTTCGTACTTAAAAGACACCAATTTCTAATTTTTCCTGCTTTTGCTATGACTATAAATAAGAGGCAAGGATAATTGTATTCTCATGTAATTTTAATTTTAAATGAATGTATGGTTTCTCATGGTCCACTTTATGTCTCCTTATCACGTTCAAAATTTAAAAGCAATATAAATATTTGTATCCATTACATTTCTCAAGAACAAGGGAAATTGATCGAAAATAGTGATAGAATTTTCACTAAAAATATGATTTAACGTGATGTTTTGTAATAAAATATGTTGTTTAAAAGAAATTGATTTTTCATTTTATTTTTTTCTGATTTGATTAAATAAGACAAACGCACGGCAAGCATAGCACACCCGAGCGAAGCGAGGCCAACAACTAGTATTATATAAAAATATTGTACATACCATTTAAAAGAGTGTAGGACATTTCTTTTAAAGAGAATTACTGCTTTAACATCACATGAAGATGTGATCTCCACAATTGAACTAGCATATACGAAGTTGCAATTGTTTTGTAACATGTTCCCTGAATTTTATATCAGAATTTTCTGATATATTTACAAAGTTTTTAAAAAGAAAGAATAGGTAACAAATACAGGGTGTCCGGAAATAAATGGTAAATATTCACGCACGTGAGAGAATATATATACAAGGGTGTCCGGAAAGAAGCATTTTTATTTTTATGAACATGGTGTCGCATGCCAACCCCCACAGTGATACAGGGGGATTAAAATATGTTGCGCTGCCTGATTGTTGGCGTCCCGCTAGCAACTAGGCAATATGGTGCAGCCCACATCTGTTCAAGACATGTCAATTGTCCTGCCTTTTATTTCCCTTTGGCCACCATGGTCACCTGACCTATCCCCATTGGACTTTCTTTGTGGGGCTACATGAAGTCACTGGTGTACGAAACATCTGTTCCATCTGTTGATCATCTGGTCGCTCGCATTGCTGTGGCAGGTGAAACAATCCGCGAACAACCGAATGTACTAAGTCATGCCCGGGAGTCGCTATTACGGCGCTGTAATCTGTGCGTGCAAACACATGGCTGGACCTTTGAACACATTCTGTGAGTCTTGATACGCAATGGATTTTTGTGTGGCGTCTGTTTTGTTCACATTTGTTTTACCCACAGTTTGGATGTATGCCTTGATGTGCATCGCTCATAGTCTACGCCAAGATGTTACCTTAAGAGCCTACTGCGTTTGTAGGATGTCTTATTTGTTTATTTCTACGTAGTTTAATGTTACGTGAAGTGACTTGATTTTATTCCATTACCTCAACACCTTCGAACAGGTCTGTAGGCTCTAATGTGGGCTGCACCACATTGCCTAGTCGCTCGCGGGACGCCAACAATCAGGCAGCGCAACATACATTAATCCCCCTGTATCTCTGTGGGGGTTGGCTTGCGACACCATGTTCATAGAAATAAAAATGCTTCTTTATACATGTTAACTCACGTGTATGAATATTTACCATTTATTTCCGGACACCCTGTATTTATATATCACCCTATTAAATACAGGTTTATTTCATCTATACTAATATTATAAAGAAGTAAAGTTTGTGTGTTTGTATATT
>JAHWFO010002063.1:162877-215892 GCA_023313115.1 Rhysida immarginata
GAAAAACTATATTTTTCTCCGAGCGACGCCGGGTACTTCAGCTAGTATTTAAATAATTTGATGAAAAATAATCACAATAAGATGGAAAAACGAAATTCCGTTAATTTTGTTTTGATATCAAATTGATTATTTGTAGTTTTGTTTTCTTTCACGTAATAAAACTGTTATATAAGGCATGTTCAAATGAAAGTGATTCAAAAGGCACTGAGACAGATTAAATGAAAGTATTAATATTTATTTTACCTTTGTTTATGTGGAAGAAGAACATCTTATAATCACTATTATAGACGCGCAGTCCTAAAAAATATCTCCACCTGCCGCAATAAAGGACTGGGGGATCAATCGGCTCATGCCGTCCGCAAATAAGATTGTTTTCTCCTCCTCTCTGAACCATGCCTGAACAGAGTCTTTAACTTCCTCATCACTGGCGAATTGTCGACCTTTCAGTGCCTTCTTTATAAGACCAAACACATGGTGAGAGGTTCGGGCTATAAGTCGAGGCTGTGGCAGAACTTGCCACCGCATTTTGGTGATTGCTTTTTGCACCAGTCACGCGACATGGGGCCTAGCATTGTCCTGGAGGAGGATCACCCCATCACTGAGCTTACCAGGGCGCTTGTTTTTCACAGCTTGATGCAGTTCTGCAGGGTCTTGGTGTATGCGATAGCATTAGTACGGGTTTTGGGTTTCATAAATTCCAAAAGCAGAAGACTGTCGGAATCAAAGAAACACATAAGCATAACCTTGCCGGCCGAACTTTGCGACTTGAATTTTTTCGGCCATGGTGACGATGGATGCTTCCACTGCATTGTGAAGATCTTCTCGGAGGGTTCCCAATAATGGCACCAGGTTTCATCTACCGCGATAATCTTAAAAAACGCTTCCCCCTCACGACTGTAACGTTCCAGATGATCCAAACAGCAGCCGAAACGCAGCCATTTGTGTGCTTCCGTGAACATTCGGGGTACCCATTGACAGCAGACCATACCATAACCCAGGCTTTCACTACAGCATATGCGAAACCAATACTGATGGTGTGATCCTTCGCAAGTGACCGTAAGCTGATCCGCCTGTCCTCACGAATTGATTTATCCATGTCCGTTTTCAATTGATCGATAATGACTACGTTTGCTTGGCCCGGACGTGGTTTATCAGCCGTTTCCACATGACCATCTTGGAACATTTTGGCCCAACGCACGGTTGCTTTCAAGACACATTTTTCTCCATAAACATTCAACGTACGAATTTGAATGTCAACTGGTGGAATGTCCTCAGCTGTCAGAAACATTTTCGCCGCTGTTGTCAGTTTTGGACGGGAAATTTAATAGGAGGGTCCATTCTAACACAAACGAAATACGAGCATAAGACTAACGTAACTTCCCACAGCAGTACTTATCAGCACAAGCATACAATATGTCAACAATCACCTGTTTGCCTCGTGTCTGCGCACTCACGTGCTCGCGCGCTAAAGCCCGAATCACTTTCATTTGAACATGCCTTATAATATTGAGAATTTTTTTTATTATTTAAGGTGAACGACTGTTTCTTTCCTCTATGTCCAGAAAAAACGGCAGAGCCTAAAACATTAGTTCAGTTCATTAAGCGACTTTTTTTCGTAAAGGGAAAAATTGCTCAAGTACGTCTCAACAATGACCACAAATAAATTTCAATTTCAGCAAGGTTTCAACATGCGTAAAAAAACGTCAGAAACCACAAAGCAGAAAAAAGTTTTGACGTCACTTCCTGCTTTCGTCTCTTCTTCCCGACTGAAAACTCTTGCGTTCAACTTTTGTGGCAAAAAGCAGGCCAGTAACTGGTTATTTAGCCAATAGAAAAATGATCTGTGCAGTGACTAGTGATGAGGCGGTTTCGATTACCGATACCGAACTTTTGTTTTTTTAGTAAAAACCAAAACTGACGGTTTTTAAAAATTTCGATACGGTTTTTACGCAATTTCACTTAAGGACTACTCAGCGGATTTTAGTTGAATTTTGAAAAATTTTGATGTTACATCCGCTAAATTTAACGGAAAATCCACTGAATGAGACGGGCTAATCGATTTATTCTGAGAATACTAGGGGACGAACAATGGGCAAGCATGATCACTTCACTTGATTGGCTGGTATTTATTGCTGATAGCACTGCAAGGACAGGTGAACACATTGCATTCAATTAAAGGCAATATATAGCAAACCGAAATCTCTTTCAGCATCGTCTTATCCATCCGTCTTTTGTCCATAGCGTTTTTCTCCGAAATGTGAATCACTAAAATCCCCAGTACGGTAAAAACCGAAACCGATACCGAAACCGCGGTTTTTTCTCCCTTAAAAACCGATATCTATACCGAATCCAAAATTGTGAAACTGACTCATCACTTGCGTCGCATTGACGTCCCCGTAGCCAACGAGAGACAGGCCAGGGCACTCAAAAGTCACAAGATCATCGGGGTCCAGGCAACAATCCAGCCTTCATTGTTTCCAACAAACGAAAAATTACTGATTTTTGAAATCCAAGATGGAGACAATGAAGGATGAATTGTTGGCCGGACCCCGATGACCATGTGACTTTTGAGTGCCCTGGCAAGTCTCTCGTTGGCCTCGGACGTCCCTCCTTTTCTCTCTCTCTCTCTCTCTCTCTCTCAAAGTAAAGATCAGTCGGACGCTCAGCTCACGAAGATGAAGACTTCGAGAAAGAAAATTGATGTGGAAGAAATGTTCACAAGGGAAGAACACAAAAACCATGAAATTGAATAAATAATAACTAAATACAAAAATTTGTTATGATGATTGATAGGGAACAAACTGTATTCAAAATTCAAAGTGCAAACTTATAGGGGAGATAGTATGCACGGGAACGTGGGTCCGATTCTAGGCAAAAAAGTTCATGTGAACGTGGGTCCGAATTTCAACGATAACTGACATGTGATTAGAAATATAAATGAAAGAGATACGGGTCTACATTACTTTGCCCATGATGATGACGTAAATCGAAACTCGTAAGCTCATATTAAAGTTTTCCATTATTGCTATATCTAGACCCATATGTCCTTCATTTTAAATACTATTAAACACAAACATGGATATTTATATAGAAATAAAAATGCTGCCACCAAGAACAGCAAGTTAATAATTCCACAGCAAAGGATTATGAAAAAGAAATTTAATTTACATATCTTTAAAATTTCCAGAGAATTTACAATCATTTGAATCTATTAAATTCCTATAACCAATTTTTTTCGGGAAAACTCAGATTTTTTATGCAAAAATAGATATAATTTTATTTGTAATTAATTATTCTATTTTTTCTATCCTTTAAGTTTTTTTTAGTGTTTTGCAGATAGCGATTGTTGAGTATATATTGTTTTAATAAATGTTAATTAAACAATCTCCACGTGATTAATTACAGATATGATGATTGATATTGGGGATATGTCCGAAAACATTGGTGAAGGACTGGAAAATGTCAATAGCGGAAGTTCCTCAGTGAAAACTAGTGTAAAGAGGAGGCACGAAGACGAATCCTCCGATACAGATGGAGGTGATTGGCATGTTATGCATAACAAGAAAAACAAAAAAGGAAAAGGTTTAAGAATCGACAACATTCGATCTAACGTTAATATCAGTGACACTATCTCTGTAGCACTTCGTAGCAAAATCAAGCATGGAAATTCCCAAACTAATGACACCCGCGAAAAGGGAGCCGTTTACATTCCTCCAATCATCATTCGACACCACGGTAAACCAATCAAAGAAATTTTGGACGAGATTAAGAGCCACGTACCTCTAGACAAAATTACTGCTCACACAGGTCGGAAGGACACCATTAAAATCAAATGTCATGATGAGGAAACTCAAAAAATTCTAGTGTCTGGGGTTAAGAGTAATGATGTGCTAAAGATACAGCATCATCAACTCAAGTCCGAGAAACCGCTTAAATACGTTGTCCGAAATATTGATACGACTTATGACATTGAAGACTTCTGCGAAGACCTCAGAAAAGCAAATTACTTTCCCGAAAAAGCAATTAGGTTTAAAAAAGCAAATGGTGCTGTTGATATGCCTTTAGTCTTGGTTCTACTACAAAATACGGAACACAACAGGTCCTTTTTAAGCTTGAAACGTGTCGGTCCTCTAGCTGTTAATGTTGAAATTTTTAGAGGTAACAAAAGACCCCTGCAGTGTTACAACTGTTTGCGATTCGGTCACGTCTCCCAAGGTTGTACCGAATCGCCTCGATGTAACAAATGCGCTGGCAACCACGAGTCGAGGGAATGTAGCAATGTTAAAGGTAAAGACCCCCCTAAGTGTATTAGATGCGACGGTCAGCACACGTCTAGTTACAGTAAGTGTCCTAAATATCCCCATGTCAAAAGGCTCAAAAGCAACAAAGTGCTAGAAGGAAAAACCTATGCTTCGGTTGCATCCAGCGCAAATGACTCAGATATGGTTAATCCAAACCAGCTACGTAGTATTTATAGATACTTAGGGAATTTGTTAAACGTCAACAAGGAAAGTGGTAAAGTAATGCCACAGGTGGCGTCTGAGAAATCTAGCAAATAATCATGGATAGACACCCACACAAGACCATTAATCAAGGAAAACTCCTTTGCAATATTTGGAATGCAAGAGGAATTGCTCGCAAGCGCATCGAGTTCTACAATTTCCTCTTAAACTAGAATGTCGACGTCGCCTTCGTGTGCGAGACGCACTTGAAACCAACCCAAGTGTTCAAATTGCCTGGCTATCATGTCTATCGCAGGGACCGGCCTCTGGGTAATAATGCCAGCCGCGCGTTTGGTGGAGCAGCAATCATTATCAAGGATGGCATTATTCATCGTGAGTCTGTCACTCCCAACTACGAAGGAATGGAAGCCGTTTCCGTGATTATTAATGACGCTGATGCAGGCGAAATCAAGCTCACCTCATTATATAACTCGCCTAAACACAAGCTTGGTCTTTGCGAGCTTGATGAGCTTCTTTCCGGGCCCATTCCAGTAATAATGGCGGGAGACTTAAATGCCAAACACCAAGCATGGAACTCCAAATGCTCAAATCAAAATGGTAATATCTTATATGGTTACACCCTAAACGAGATTAACACCTTCGTTGCTGGCCCCCTTGAGGACACGTACTACTGTGACCACTCTCCTGTCAGCGATGTGCTGGACATAGCAGTTCTTAAAGGTTTATTCAATCCCTATAATATATTTACGATAGACGACTTAAACTCTGATCACCGACCAGTCATGCTTGTCTTCGACGGCTTAGACATTGATGTGAAAATAGGGCTTCGCACCAAACAGGACTGGAAGCTCTTTAAGGATATACTTCGAGAAAATAGCGTTCCATACAAGGAGGTTAACGACAACGAGGACATCAACAAAAATATCAGTGCAATCACTCGTGTTATCAAGGATGCTACTATTTCTAGTACCACCACTGCTGACCGAAAACGTCCCAAACACCTCGACCTCCCTCCTCACATTAGGCATCTCATTCTTGAAAGGAATTCATATAGGAGACTATGGCAACGCAAGCGACTACCCTATTTCAAGACTAAGTACAACAGGCTTTCTCGCAAGGTTCAGGAAGAGGTAAACATTCTACGAGCAGAAAGGTGGAGCGAAAAACTGAAGTCTTTGTCTGTCCAGGATAACTCACTCTGGGGTACTGTGAGGGCCTTAAAGGGAAACAGACCCATCCAATTGCCGCCACTGCTTGCAGGCAATGGCAGCGTTGTCACCAGTGATGAGGAAAAGGCTCAACTCATCGCCGATTCCCTAAAAAGTCAATTTACCACGCCTGGTGAGACAGACTTGGACAGCCTTCAAAACACTCAGCTAGTTAACAATGGGTGCATCGCTTACCAGTGCATTCATCGTGCTCCCACCCCTGTGGAAGTCATTAGTGCCCAAGAAATCTCCGACGTCATCAAGCGACTTAAGACAAAGAAAGCAGCGGGCATTGATTGCATCACTAACAGTGCTCTCAAGAACTTGCCTTCTAATATTATCTCGATCATCACCAAAGCCATGAATGGCTGCTGGAAACTTGGTTACTTCCCCGACCAGTGGGAAGAATCCGTCATAGTTACCATACCAAAGCCTGGTCTAAACCCTGCTCTTGCTGTCAGCTACAGGCCCATAAGCTTACTACCTATGTTATCCAAAGTCTTTGAACGCTGCATTCTGAAGAGGTTTAACGAATTCTGTGTAGCAAAAAATCTCGTTCGTGATGAGCAATTTGGCTTTCGCCCAGGTCACTCCTGCCAACTTCAGATCTGGAGGCTTGTTGCAGACCTAAACACTCCTCTTAACTGTGCTAAGTATGGTGGTCTTGTCTTCTTGGATGCTCGTAAAGCTTTTGACCAGGTTTGGCACAACGGCCTCATATTCACGATGATTACATGTGGTCTTTCGGACAAACTCATTAGCTTGATTAATTCCTTCCTCTCAAACAGGATATTTCGTGTCAAGGTTGGCTGCTCCATGTCAAACCCTTGTGACGTCAATGCTGTTGTTCCCCAGGGCTCTGTCCTAGGGTCTGTATTGTTTAACTTTTTCATCAGTGACTTCCCAACTTTTACCAAGTGCAAACTATATCTGTTTGCTGATGACGCGGCCATCATGACTACTGACCGCAATCCCGCTCACGTCATATCACGCTTACAAAAGGCCTTACAATTGTGCGAAGAGTGGTTGCAAAGTGGAGACTCGACCTGAACGTTGACAAATGCAAGGCAATGTTCATTACGAAGAAACTTCGGAAACCACCGAGTCCTCTCTTCCTTTCTGGTAAAGAGCTCGAATGGGTTAAGAATTACAAATACCTCGGAGTGATGGTAGATGCCAGGCTAAATTGGAGTGACCACGTTTCCTATGCGATAAGTAAAGCTAAAAAGGCCAAGTTTAGTCTGGTTGCTCTTCTGGGGCAAAACAGCGCCCTTGGAATGAATAAAGCAAACTCTTGCTTTATAAGATGGTTATACGAACCATTCTTCTTTATGGTATGCCTGCCTGGGCTACAATATGTAAGACCAGATGGAAGGATCTCCAAACCTTCCAAAACGTTACTCTGAGGACTATCGCCCAACTTGACAGGAGAGTCGCAACAAATTTTTCTATTGCTGAAAATTTCCATATACCTCCAATTGGTAGCTATGTCCAGGAGTCTTGAAGAAGTTGCTGCCGAAGATTAAGGACTATCCTAATCCTCTGGTTGCAGATATTCTGGAGCATCCACTCACATTTAGAAGTTTCCTCAGGCATCGCAGGCCTCGTCACGTCCTGGACATCGATTTCGACGACATTCAAAAGGCCATCTTTCCCGATTACTGGATCTCGTAGCTCCATGTCCCTCCTCAATCAACAATCAACTTCATTGTCCTTATAGGAAAGGACTCCATCTTATCCCCTGGATGACTTAACTAGGTTTCATCTGGCTTCTTGCCTAGTTCAGTGTACTTCCCTTGGTTACTTCCTGGATGAGTATGGCAGTGAAAGCGTTGCTTTCGGACCGCTCGTTTCGTTTTCCCTGCGCTGTTCGATTGTCGATTGTCGATTTGACTTCAGTTGCCCTTCTGGGGCGTAACAGTTCGCTTGGAGTGGACAGCAAACTTTTGCTATATAAAATGGTAATCCTAACCATTCTTCTGTAAGGCATGCCTGCCTGGGCTACAACCTGCAAATCCAGATGAAAGGACCTACAAACATTTCAAAACGTCACCCCGAAGACCATTCTCGACAGGAGAATAGCAACTAATACTTACATTGCTGAAGATTTCGGTATACATACTATTGGAAACCACGTCAAGGAGTCGCTGAAGAAGCTGCCACCGAAGATGAAGGACCATCCCAATCCACTGGTTGCAGCTATACTGAATAACCGGATCACCTTTAGAAGTTCCCTCAGGCATCGCAGGCCAAGTCACATCCTGGACGTCAATTTCGATGACATCAAAAAGGCCTTCTTTTCACCACACTGGATCACCTAGCTCTTCCACATCCTATCGTTAATCAACAATCAACTTTATCGTCCTGTTAGGAAAGGACTTCTCCGTATCCTCTGGATGACTTAACCAGGTTCATCTAGCTTCTTTCCTAATTCAGCGTATTTCTTTTGGCTATAATACTGGACGAGTTTGGCAGTGGAAGCATAGCTTCCGGACCGCTCATTTTGTTTTTCTTCCCTGCGCTGTTCGATTGTCAATTGACTTCAGTTCACTTTCATCAGAGTGGATTCACGGAGTCACGGATTTCTGCCGAAGATGAAAGCAGTTCTTTCGAAATGCGCGTATCCAGGTTGTATTTTTCTGTTATTCGTTGTGGTTAAAGAGTTTTATTTCATTTTTTATTGTAAAGTTCTAAAATTTAAACTTAACTGCACAAAAAAGATTCATATCGGGAGAAGTTCATTTCCAAGGAAGGGTGATCACCGCTGATTCCTATTCACAACAGACTTGAAAAAGATGTTAAAAGTGAAATTGGATGAATAAAAGCTCCACTTGTTGCTGAAACGGAAAAGAGTCCTAGGTCCTAAGCCGTAATAGGAATTTCTTCGTGAATATGTTCTAGATCCAAAGCAGTTATAAGCATTCTTTCGATGTTAAAAACCGAAAGAATGTACAACTTTTAAAATTTGATAAAATAATCCACAAGATTTCATAACATAATTTTGAATTTTGAATTATAAGCCAAAACAAGAGCCAATGTCGTAAAACTCCTTTTACATATATTCCCATTGTTTTTAACGTTTTCGAGTGCTGGCACTCATCATCAGAAATACAAGGGAGAAACGATACTAAAATAAGAAACTAAAAAACCAAGGTAATTCTATTTATCCAAGACACACTAAGAAAAATTTAATCATATGATCATCCAGTTATTATCTAAGTCATGTGATGCCGTTGCCAGAATGTCCTCTGCTTTGTTAATAAAAAACGCTTCCTTAATCAATCAATGTGTTTTTGTTAATTACTATCGAATATTTTGAAGGAAATTTCGCTATTTCAAGAATTGGCAATATATTTTCAAGATATCCAATACTACTTTCATTTTTGGTGGACTTCCCCTTTAACATTCTCCCTCTTTACCAAATACATGAATTTTGGTTTCGTCAATGAGAAGTGCTAATCATTTGCTAAAATAGTTTATTGCTCGTAGGAACAGTAGTAAAATTCTATTGAAAATTTAAATAGAAATCTGTCTATGTATTTTTTTTTAATAAAAACAATGAATTTCTTAGAATGACTATGATATATGATTGCCTACGTATCTAGCACTGAATTTTCGTCGAAGAGAAATTATAGTATAGAGCTATAATATAGCATAGAAAACAATATTCTTATCTACAAAATTGCACGAAAATAATCTCGTACACCACCTACAAATATAAATTTTTTACCGCACGAAAAGAAAGTTCCTTTGGGAACAAAATTACCTAAGTGCTCTTACATTTTCTATTCATTATTTGATATGTGGTTCAAAATATGCAATTTTCCGTTGTTATCTCGAAACATTTTCTCGGAAAATCTCGCTATTCAAATTTTGAGTTGTGTGTCATCGAAATGCAAAGAATTTAAATATACACTGAACAACCAATATATTAGAGACACCTCCTACAGAAAATGGACACCCAAACAATAGAACAAGCCGAAGCGGTGTACATTGGATCACAAGTTGCAGTCAGCAGCAGAAGTGGACTGAATATGGGTAAATCCAAAAATTTGACCGACTTTGAGCGAGGCATGACCATTGGAGCTCGACGGGCACAGTTGAGTATTTCGCAAACCGCGAACATTCTTGGGTTTTCCCGTACAACAGTGTCAAGGGTTTTCCGTGAATGGCAGTTATGACAAAAAACAACCTCCAACAAACACAACTCCGGACGAAACAGGGCCGCCGATGAACAAGCCCAACGGCGACTGGCACGAATCATCCACAGCAACAGTACGGGATCAACCCGACAAATTGCAGCGCAGTTCAATAAGGGAGCATCCCAACCTATTTCGGAGCACACCTTGCACCGAGCTGGGTTAAACAACAAGTGGCAGTACGAGTACCGTCGCTGTCATCTGCAAAATAGGAAAACACGCCTTCTATGGACACACATGCATCACCACTGGTTACTGGATGAGTGGAAGATAGTTGCCTGGTCCGACGAATCGCGGTTTCTACTTCATCATGCAGACGGCAGACTGCGCATCTGGCGCAGACAGCACGAGGCCATGGACCAATTCTGTCAGCAGACAAATGTAGAGGCGGGTGAAGGACGAGTGCTGGTCTGGCGTGTCTTCTCTTGTGACACACTGGGTCCTCTGATATCCGTAGACACTTTCCTGAATGCGATACACTACCTGAACATTGTTGCCAATCAGGTGCACCCGTTCATGATGACTGTGTTCCCTGGTGGTGACGGACAGTTTCAGCAGGACAATGCTCCTTGCCACCGTGCTCGAATGGTCTTGAACTAGTTCGAGAAGCATGACGTGGACTTCCACCTGCTTCGGTGGCCAGTTCGGTCGCCGAGCTCAATCCGATCGAGCATTTATGGGATGAAGTGGAGACAACCATCCGACGCCTTCCCACGCTATCGTCCAACCTGCACTAATGACGCTGTAATGTCACCCTGGGCTGTTATTCCTCCGCAACGGTTTGAACACCTTGTTGAATCCATATTCAGGCAGTTCTCGCCGATAAAGGAGGCGCAACACGCGACTAGTGGGGTGTCTCTAATAAATTGTTCGTGCAGTGTATTAGAGAGTTAAGATTTTTCATTAAGAGTAATTTTACGTACGAAAACGAAAAATTTGACGTCACTTCCATTATAACGAGGCCAACGAGAGACAGGCCAGGGCACTCAAAAGTCACATGATCATCGGGGTCCGGCTAGCAATTCATCTTTCATTATCTCCATCTTGGATTTTAACAATCGGTAGTTTTTCGTTTGTTGGAAACAATGAAGGATAGATTGTTGCCCGGACCCCGATGATCATGTGACTTTTGAGTGCCCTGGCCTGTCTCTCGTTGGCCTCGCGTTAAAGTCGAGGCCCACGAGATAACAAGGCCTGGAAGCGAAAAAGTCACCTGACCAACTGAGTGCTAGCAACAATCCAACCTTCATTGTTTCCAACAAAAGGAAAAAACTGATTGTTAATATCCAAGATGGGCCTCGCATTAAAGTTAGACAATTTTCGTTGGCAAGTCTCGATTGTGTATGAGATGATTGAGCATGCACAGTTTGTCCATTTCTGACGCTAGTGTCTCCACATGTATGTGCCGTAACTCTTTATACACGTGCCATTTTATCTCTTATTGTTGTCCGTATTTTCACAGTTCCTTTAATAATCCAAAGTTCTTGATTTCAAAGTAACCCACCATATTTCTAAATCTCTTTTTCTCGAAGTTTTTTCTATTTCCGCGAAATTTGAAAAATTGAGATGTGACTGTATATATGACGGTTATTCGTTAAGTAAGGTCCGTTTTGCAATAAAAAAAATTTCTCTACAGGGTGATTCAATAGTCATCGTATAAACATTTAGGGGAGTTAGCATTGTTGATTCTAAGCAAAAAAGTTCATATGAACGTGGGTCCGAATTTGAAAGATAACTGAAATATGAACAGAAATAAAAATGCCGTCACCAAGATAAACAAGTTATTAACTTAGGTTCTATGAAATCTATCATGATAAAATTTGGCAGGAAAACAGGCTGGTTAAAGCTGTGTGTAACGTTAAAATATGATGGAATTCTAACGAGTACCAACCAACACGTTTTATGATGTTGACTGCGTAAGTCGGAAACTGCTAGATGTTATAAAACCTGAGTTATTAATTTGTTGATCTTGGTGGCGGCATTTTTATTTCTGTTCATATCTCAGTTATCGTTCAAATTCGGACCCATGTTCATATGAGCGTTTTTGCATAGAATCACCCATACTAATTTCCCTAAAAGTTTGTACGATGAATTTTGAATCATCCTGTATATATTTTCAAAATGTTTCTTCACGAGATTCTATATACCATTAACTCGTATTTTCCATATAGTTTCCAAGTTTATTTAAGCACTTGTCATAGCGCTCAATGTACTTCCGCATGATTATTTCATAGAAGCTGCTGCCGATGAAGAAAGTCTCGCAGTTTTCACTTGTTCATCGTCACTGAAATAAAGGCTGCCAACGATCCCCTTTAGATCCTAGAACACGTGGTAGCCACTGGATGCGAGGTGCGGACAGTAAGGCGGGTAATCAAGTTGTTCCCAACAAAAGATCTGATTAGTTGGGAACAACTTTCCCACCCGCATTACAGTCCAGTGGCTACCACCTGTTCCGAGAGCTAAAAGAGATCATTGGCAGCCTAGATTTCAACGACAATAAACAAATGAAAACTGCGTGATTTTCTTCACCGGCGGCAGCTTTTATGAAGTGATCATGCGGAAGTACATTGAGCGCTATGACAAGTGCTTAAATATATTTGGTAAATATGTGGAAAATTAGAATCTGGTAAAGAAAAAATTTTGAAAAAATATATAGTAATTTTGTTTTTATTGCAAAACGGACCGTACTTTACGAATAACCCTCATACGTTACTAAATAAATCAAGGGACTTGGCTTCAAGTGATCGCCAGGGCGGCGCTTTGATTCACAGGAGCCTGGAATAGCTGGCATTACGAAGTGATGTTCGATCAATTATTTATAACAAAGGTATCGTATGCGGCAAAATAAACAGTACTGAAATGCGCATGTGTCAAATATGTGTGTGTCATGCGCTGAAACGTACCGAGTGGTGTACCACGTAATCAACAATGGTTTCAACAGGACGGGGCAACCTGTCACACGGCTAGGGAGTCTTTTTGAATGCTGCGCAATTATTTTGGGGATCGCCTTATTTCGCGTGGCACTGATTTCCCATAAACATCGCACTCACCAGACCTAACACCACCTGATGCGTACATATGGGAAATGCTGAAGGAGGCTGTTTTCCGTATCGATCCACCGTCTGACATTCCGGAATTGCGGATTAAAATTCAAGGTTTTTTCGTGCCATGCAACAACCTGTGTTCACAGATATGTTTGTGAACCTTCGCGAACGCTACGAATACTGCTTGAAACTGAACGGAGGGCATCTTAAACATCTGTTTCATCGGGAACGTCGTCGTGAATAATGTTTGCAATGCTATATAATGTAAAGTAATTGCATAAATAATAAATAATAAACATTTCATAATTTCAGTACTGTTTATTTTTCCGCATACTGCATTTCCAATTTAGCAATACGTTAAATTAATTTTAACTACAACATAACTTTTTAGCATTTTGCAAATAGAAATAAAAACTGAAAATCAAATACAATTAAAAGAAATATAACGCTTAAACAATTTACGGAAAATTACTACAGTGGCAGATTGATGAATCACAAGCAGTAACGCTGCCCAAGCGGCCCACGTATTGAAACACAAATGTTACGATAATTATACTTACATTTAAATATAGCAATGTTATTAGACTGACGTGTCCGGTAATAATGATTATCATGAACAAAAGTTATGACTATAGGGGGGGGGGGGGGGAGACATCAAGGGTTAAATTAATAATTTGTAAACAAAGGTACACGATTGAAGTCTAAAAATTTGATGTACAGTTAAAACACCTATAGATTGAAATTTATCAGTACTTGGGGTCCGCGAAGGGATCCGACACAAAATACGGAGAAACCACTTCTGAAGCTTTAACATTCAAGAGAGATTCGTCTCAGACGTGGTTCCCCAAAAAATTATACCATAATAGATTGGATAATATTAAGGAATTATATAGCAGCAATAAATGTTTCAAGGTAGATAGCGTAACCTTGATATCACCCCAATACTATAGCTTAATTTCGACATTAAAACATTTATATGGGAATCCCATGACAAATCATGAGTCAGGTTAAGCCGAAGTTAAGAAAAAGACTTTACAAGATGAATCAAATGATTATTACAGTAAACTAGAGCTTCCTCAGGAATGTCTTTTTTATTTCTTTGGTAGAACAACATGAGCTTAGTTTTATCGTTTACCTTTAACTTATTAGAAAGACTCCAATCACATAGTTCCACCAAAGCAAAATTCAAAGAAGCTATCAATTCGTGTGGATCCCTGTTTGCCACTAGTATAGTAATTGCCATCGTCGGCATACATTAATGTTTTAAAAGTGTGTAATTTCAAGGGAAGATCAATAATATATAAAATAAATAATATTGGGGACAATATTGACCCTTGGGGGACCCCACAATTTCTCGTAACAACCGAAGAATTTTGACCATCCCAACTAATGAAATATTTTCTGCTCTCAAGAAAGCTGGCAATCCAAAAGAGAGGGGGGCCATTGATATGATATTGATATTGTAATTTATTTAAAAGTAGTGAAATAGGGACAGAATCAATTGCTTTGGCGAAGTCAACAAACAAAGCTGCAACTATCTTCTTATCCATGTTTTCGACAGTGATGAACTCCAATAACTCGTAGCATGCGGTCTCCGTACCCTTCTTAGGGATAAAACCATGTTGGTTTGAGACCACCAACTTACAATTATAAATATACTGGGATAACGTAATAAAAAAAATCTTTTCAAGGATCTTAGAAAGGACAGAGAGAACAGAGATCGGCCTATAATTTTGAAAGTTATCTGCGTCACCCTTTTTAAATATCGGAGTGATCTTTGCCAACTTTAAGGCTGAAGGAAAAACTTCTGTAACAATAGAATGGTTAAAAATAATTGCTAGGGATACAGAAATGGAGGACCCAATATTTAAAATTTTATCTGACCCATACCCCAGCAGTCTGTTCCAGAAGTAAATTTCAGACTAAGAATTATATCTTTAACCTCTTCAGAAAGAAAACTAGTGGCATTTTTCGTAGAGTTACGATCTAGTGATGGAATCTTGGCAGGAGATTCTGTGTCGACAGAGGGGAGTAAAATATTAATAAAGTTTTTTCAGTGAATTTTAAAATGCGTAATGGCTAGTAGTTTCTGTAATGAAGAGGGTAAAGGGGACCATTTCTTTTGACAAGAAAAAAATGGAGTGTGGCGGCAAAAGTTATTATTCGCAAATGGGAGATGAATCTCTTTTAATTTCCTAGTTGGATAATTATGGTAATCAAAATTGAAAGTTAATTTTAGGGGACTAGCTAATTTTATTTCATCATGAACATATTTATGTAAAAAACAAACCGATTGTAGGAAGTAGGTATCGTAAATATTCAAAAATTGGTGTCGATGAAATAGATGTGTAATTGGTGTTTTGTGCGGTATATGCAAAATCATACGTAAAAACCATTTCTGTAATTTGAGCAGTCTACTTAGATTTTGATCGGAGGAACTGCCCCAAAAAATAATTCCAAAACAAAGATTAGAATATATCAATGCATTATATAAAAGCATTAAGTTGGTATGAGGAAGATACAGTAGATGTGAAATTGTTCCACAAACTCTTGCTCAATTTAGAAGCTAAGGAGGAAATATGTGAGTTCCAAGATAGATTATAGGAAATGATAATGCCTAGGTAACGATATTCTGAGACTATAGTGACTTGGTTCTCATCCAGAAGATTTTTTATAGACTCTGTGTTGAATTGTTTATTTCGTTGCCTGAATACCATAAAAACACTTTTAGAATAATAATTATGGAGTTCATTCTTTCTAATCCAAGCTGTTATGACTGGTAACATTATATTTATAATTGAGTTCAGAGAGTTTTCGTTACCAGCAGAGAACAATAGGGCTGCGTCATCTGCGTAAGATATGATTTTAGGTATTTGAGAGCAATAGTGAATGTCATTAATGAACAAATTAAATATGAGCGGAGAAATAATTGATCCTTGAGGAACACCCATCGTGTTATTAATGGACTTCGAGATATGAGTATGGATTTTAAGAGCTACCATTCTATTATTGATAAAAGATGAAACCCAAAACCAAAAAAATTACAAAAACAAATACAAAACTAAAATAAAACAACAAAAGACCCCGATTAAGATAAAGGTGATTAAGTAGAGAAAGTAAAATGAAGAGGGCCTGGAAAAAAGAAGGGAAAAACTTTATAATAATACGTTTATACAATATGTATAAATAACTGGATATATAGTTCATTTGAAATGAAAAGCAAACCGCTTAATGAACAATCGAAAATAAAGCTCTGTCTTCGAAAATAGACTGTCAACAGGCATGTTCAAGTATAGTTTTCTAATATAATTTGATTTCTTGAATCTGGCCCATGTCATCTTTTTTCCATAAGATTTTTATCAAGTGTTCACGTGAATATTAGGCGGTCGTAAATCTGAATACAATCACGTGTGTGTGTGTATTTCCCCCCTACTTTAAAGAACCCTGTTAATTTACGAATTGGTTTGATTAGCGAGTTCAGTGGAGCGATGTTGTCGATACACTACACACTGTGAAACAATAGCGTAATGGGTTGATGCTGGACAAATGACTGGAAAATCCATATTGTAATCCTACAAAATCCTGTCATTGCTACAGGTTACCTAGATCGCGAAAATATGCTTGTTATAGATCAACTTGCAAGGAAATCTTCAGCTGTGATGATTAAAATCTCTGATGCATTTTGCCTACCTTGTTGTATTTGGCTCATGGCGGAATGTGTGAGACTCCAGAGACAGGAAACGAGATATTAATTAAAAAAGCAAAGGTTTACAACCACATTAGGCGTTCAGATAGATCGTATCAGCTATATGAAATGGTGAATTTGTGTGCACGAACCAATATTTATGTATCATGACCAGGTTCTTTTGATAGCCTGCAGAAAATTCAAGAAGTGCTTGCTCCAAAGGTCGAGATTGTTGAGCACACGTGTTCAGCCATACAGGATTTATATCACCCATCTCAGTTTCTCAGTCCAAAACTGCAACACACGTTGCATCTCCTTCTTGCAAACAATCAGTCCTTGATTACTAATTTGAAGGGTTTTATTATAGGAAAAGAGATTTTTTGAACGCTGCGGGGCAGTTTTTCACAACAGCACCCAAATACATGCAAGGAGCTTGTTTCAGTCAACATGCAAGGAGCTTTAAAGCTGCTCACATACGTTGCGATAAATGCATCAGCTACTGTAAAGATTGACTTGTTTCAAAGTGCACCATGATCCATTGCTAAGTGTCAAATCTTGTGATGCTTTTCACAGATGTCGGGTATGTAAAAAAATTTACGATGTGAAAATTCAACATTATTGTGATCCTGAGCGATGAAAACGTTGTAATTACCAACATAGAGCCGGACTTTGTTATGTACTAATAGGTAAGGAAAATTCAGGTATGATTTACAGTAGACGAACTGAAAATTTTTCAGCAAGAATAACAGTGTCTAAGGACACAGATAGGCTCACATACTTGAGTTTACATCCCTGCACCACTCGGTAAAAAAAGAAAAATTATCCCAAAGAACATCCAATCGTGATTACATCGAGGTTTTCTTCTGAGCAAGATGCTTAGTTTAGCTTGATCAAAGCAACTATACTACCACCAAGGGAATTATTCATCCCTGTATTGCCTTATCATAATGCCGATCGATTGAGTTTCCCCCTTTGTCATACATGTGTCAAGCACCACTCGCGTAAAGTATGTAAACATACAGAAGCTGAAAGCACCTTGATGGATATAAGGTTGTGAAAATTTTCGAAGTGATACACTCTGCAGAAAAATTCATCTACAATAAACAGTTAGGGTCAACCTAATTTTTCAGCAACTACGTGCGCACGTCTATTGTTGGGAAAATTCAGGCTTTGGAATGGCCGCCTTATGCAAAAACTGAAGCAGAAACAAACGCTTTAATAAAAGATGTGTTATACTAAGAAGGAATTAACCTAGAGAAAATCAAAGTTTGAGAAAAACCTTAGGCTACGAAATATATGTAAATTTGGATTATATAGCCTCTGGAGTATTTAGACTTAAATTATGAAAAGCAAACACGTTCTGTGTTTGTTGACAGTCTAGCTGAATATCACAAACTCATTAACATGTCTTCAATTGAGGTGATAAATGAGGACATTCTCTTGTTGTCGTATAAACCCAAGCATCCTACGACACATCTAAAAGGCAACGTCATTATTGCCTCGTTCATTACATCTTATGGGACACTGAAGCTATATGAGATATTATAAGTATTAGGTACTAGACCATTTTACATGGGCAGGAAAATAGATTTTTAATTAAAGTGATGGAGATGGGTTTTTTACCGTCAAATTTTAACGAGTTCCATGTAGTTTATAATTTAAGTTTAATATGTAAAGAGCTTTGTGTATCTCGGGAAAATGTTAAACATACTTTATCTCGAATCTGTAGGTCATTAGTTACTAACTAGGGGTTAACCTCTCAGAGTAAGGAAAATAAGTAAGGGTGCTTGACTGGCTTGCCTGCAGCCCAGATCTGTCACCCATTGAAAATTTATGGCGCATTTTAAAGCGAAAAGTCAGACAGCGGAAGCCTCGAATACTGCAGCAGTTGCGGGCGTGTATTTCCGAAGAGTGGGACAAAATTCCAGTAGAAACAACGCAGAAATTAGTGTCTAGCATGCCTCAACGACTTCGGAGCGTCATTCGTCCCAAAGGTGACGCCACTCAGTGGTAATGTGCAATAAACGGTACGGTGTACGAAGTTCATTGCAACGTGTTGAAAACGGAACATTACAAAAAGTCGCTTATTTAATTTTCTCGTTTGTTTTTATGTTAAAATGCTATATCACAGTTGTACTAAAGCTCTGTGCACTCAATAAAGTAATTTTCATTTGTTTACAATTAGTTTCGATGTACTTATCCAAAATTCTGTAGGTGTCCGAAGTTCATTGACGCTAGGGTTATACATTTTCAGAGAGATATATCACATCACAGTCACTGAATAACGCATTGCAGATCAGCGTCGCACAATTGTTATGAACATTTTAATACCCTTATCCATGCTACAGAAAATAAAGCAAGAAGTTGCACAACAGCTACAAGAACACGTGCCATCTACACAAACCGACACCCAACACACAGATTCAAATACTAAATATTTCAATCAATACATCACTATTGAACTTGAAGAACACACACTCAACAATGAACTTCATTATGATATTAACCCAGAACACAACATTAATACTAAACTTATTGAAAAATTAAATGACACTCTACAAAGATACCTTACCGTTTACATGGAAACAGATCCCACACAAAGACCAGGTATACCTAAAATAAACATAAACAGTAAAAATGGGGAAATTTTATTTTACACGAACGCATATATCTTACCACAGTACATTGAAGAAAATCTGATTTTAGAATACATACACCTACTTATTTACACTGGGGCTCTTACAGTTATATCCACACTGGGTAGGAAACCCATCCATCAACGCACACAAAGATTATACACCCAACAGAAACCTATGGGCAAAAACGGATTGAGTCCGAGATTGACGAAATCCGCAAGCAATTAGGTAGACTTACACAGTACACTAAAAACAACACTTCATCAAAGCGGAACAAACGTCTCAGACAATTATTTAGGAAAATTAAACACACACCAGACATGAGCAGCACAATCAACACATTACAGAATATATGGACACATTAACGAAAGTTAGCTGCAAAGACACAAAACACGCACTCAGCGCAAAGAGCAGAACAAGATATTCACAAACAATAAGAAGACATTCTATAAGCAGTTAAACAAAAATTATACACTCACACAAAACACTGGTCTGTCAACATAAACAGCACTCCAACATTACTGGTCGTCTCTTTTGTCTGTCTCAGTTGTACTAATAGGGAAGCTAGCTGGATCAGGGAAGAGGAGCAATTAGCATCCTCACTACCAAATATGCCTTATACTGGCAAAACTGCAGATGAACTCTCACAAGTCATTAAACGTACTCACAATTGGAAGGCTCCAGGTGTAGACAGGATTCAGAAATACTGGTATAAGCGCTTCACCTGTTTGCATCTGACCCTTATAAAACAGATCTGCAACATTTTGCAAACGCCATATATATTGTAACATTTCCTCACACAAGGAATAACATGCATGGTACGAAAGTCACATAACACTACGGATCCCACACAATATAGACCTATCACATGCGTGCCTACACTTTACAAAATAATAACTGCCTGTATCGCAAACAAAATTCATACACACGTAGACACAAACAACATTCTCACTGAGCAATAAACGGGATGCCCTAGAAATCACATGGGTTGTAAGGAGCAACTCCTGATAGACAGTGTGGTGCTAAGGCAAACTCGCAATAAACATCGACACCTCCATGCAGCCAACATTGATTACAAAAAGGCCTTTGATAGTATCCCACACTCTTGGCTTTTATATACACTACGATTATATAAAATAAACAATGCTGCATTGGAGAACTACACTGCACCTCACACTCAACAGTGAAACAATCACGACTGACAAAATGCAGATAAACCAGGGCATCTTCCAGGGTGACTCACTGAGCCCACTCTGGTTTTATCTTGCACTAAATGCACTTTCAAACAGACTTAACAGCACAACTTACAGCTACACGATTAAACACAATAAAAGCTGTCACTAAATGCTTTCACAATTACTCTACATAGAAGACATGAAAATCTACGCGTACACAGAAACACAATTGCACCAATTACTTGACATTACACAAAATTTTTCAAAAGACATACATATGCAATTTGGATTTGACAAATGCAAACCATTCACATTGTAAATGGAGTACTCGGGAAAGGGACTTCACATTAGAAGAACCAGGTCACATTGCTGCTATGGAAAATGACGAATTTTATAAATATCTAGGATTTAAGCAAGCCAACTTCTGGAGCACAAACACATAAAGAATACACTCACTAAACAATATCTTCATAGGTTAGAGGCAATACTTAAAACACAGTTAAATTCCAGAAATTTAATTAAGGCCATCAATACTTATGCCACACCAATACTCTCCTACTCCTTTGGAGTTATACAGTGGACACACACAGATCTTGAGGGACTTGAAAGGAAACAATGTAAACTGCTTACAAAGCACAGAAAACACCATCCACACGCAGTTATTGATAGATTCACCCTTCCTCGTTCAGAAGGAGGCCAAGGTCTTATTAATATAATAGATCTACACCAGAAACAGACTCAGTCACTCAGAGAATTCTTTTACTCTAAACAACGCACATCATCATTACACAAAGCAGTCTGCATGGCTGATGCAAAATACACACCTTTGAAAAGCGTGCAGAACACCTATAACATTCCTACAACATGCACTAAATTTCAATCATGGCTTGGAAAGCAACCCCACGGTAGACATTCTTCTGACCTCTACCAGCCGCACGTCGACAAAAAAGCGTCGAACTTTTGGTTGAGTGAAGGGAGTCTCTTTGGGGAAACTGAAGGAACCATGACTGCCATACAAAACCATATTTTTAAAACTAAAAACTACAGAAAACATATCAAAGATTCGACTGATGGGTCTTGCAGGAAATGCCGTATTGCAGAGGAAAACATCCAACACTTCACATCCAGTTACAAAATACTCACGCAGAGAGATTATTTACACAGACATAACCAGGTAGCCAACATCATACATCAACATCTAGTTAAGATACACAAGCTAAGGGACATTCATACTCCATACTGTAAATACAGGTTGTTTCATAATTGGTGATCCGTCTTTAGGTCCAAATAACGGCTCAAGGGGAACAGGTGGGGGAAAATGAATATTGATTATTTGGTTTTGATGTCCACTAATTCCGAATAAGAACATTTCACGTCCATTAGGGGTAAATTTTGAAAATTTTAATTTTGTAGGGATAGCAGTTAGACCTAATGTGTTATTTAGAAAGTTGTAGAGCATCATGTAGAATACGGGTTTAGCAAAAAACCGGTGAAAAAATCTCATGCCCTGCCCCCTTTATTGAGTAGGTATAGCTAGCCGATGTGGACAAAAACTATACTCTTTAGGAAACAAAATTTATCATTAGGGCCTACATTTGGAAAATTAATGAGAATGAATGAGTCGTTACCTTGAAAAGCTAACAAACTCGACCGGGGTTTCCCCCCCAGGCAAAACAATATGAAATTTGAAAACTGTACATGGGAAATGCGAAATGTAAAAATGTAAAATGTGAAATGAAAAACGGACGTAGATGTGTTCATACGGAGAAGCATTCCTCAGTTTACAATCTCTGTGAACGTCATTGGGAAATTGTAAAATGAAAAAGGAAAGTTTGGCCCATCTACCTTAATGGGAAATCAAATAAAAAAATTTAAACAATATGTTCAATGTGTCTGCCATCGACCACAATGCATTCTGTAGACGCTTAATGTGCTTATCTTTGCATACACGCAACATTGCAGGGGTAACAGAGCGGACTGCGCAAATGACTCGTTTTGCAAATCCACCATATCTGGTCCACTATCTCGTAAGTTGTCAAGCTCTTCAAACACGTGTTCCCGTGGCAGGTTCCAGTAGTGGTCTGTGTTCAAGATACCATAAATAAATGCAGGTTATCACAAAGCATTGTGAACAGGGCTAAACGCGTTCGGTGTTGCTGGCAAAATAAAGCGTCTGCTTCCAGAGCGCAGCCACAGGCGCCTTCTATTGCCAGCAATAATACTATTAATAATGTTATTAATACTAATAAGCGTATATTGTGTAAGAGCGGCAATAGATGGGGGGCCAAAAAGCCTGTTGACAGGAGTGATGTTATTTTGCGCGATAATGAGCGTTTTGAGAGAAAGAGGGGGCGTGGAGGAGAATTCGGGAGAGTGCATGAGTCAGCGGATCGAGATAGACGTGAGGCTCGAACTCCAAATGGAAATGGCAGGACTTGAGACTTCTTGTCAAGGGAGTTTTCCTTCGAACTGAATGCTTTCTTTCTTTGGGGCAGAAGTTCTGTTGGCGATAAACTCTGCATGGAGAATTTCGTACCGTCACGGACTCTAGAACGACGGGAGGTACGTCGCAGCGAGTGCGCGCCAACGTGGCTAATTGTGTTTCTTCTCGTTCAGTAGCTGAATTAGCAAAGTTCAAACGGCCGGCGCGAGCACCCATCGTGGCAACAAACGTCGGGGATAGCGGAGCTCGTCCGGGGTTCGACGTTGGTGCATGTACGGACTTTCAGCTCTCGACGAAGGAAGCGTCTATGTGGTCTTCATTGGCAACTCCGTTCTGGCGAAGTGTTCTCTGGCAATTATACGTCTCTCCGCAGCCTCTCAGCGAGAACAACTTGGTTTTGGTGACCAGCCTATCCAGGCCCTCATTTCAATGGTCGACAAGGTGTGAAGCCGAAGTTTAGGACCAGGAGACGAACCCATGGACTTTGATAGCCCCGTGGGGCTTGGATGCATACTTTGCTGAAGATTTGGGCGCTTTCTACTATTCTCGGAGGTAAGCTGACTCATGTGCATATTTCGTTAAACTATAAATCTCCTATTAAGTTGAATTCCGCCGTCGCCTCTCACGCTGCGTTATTATGAGTGCAATTAGCTTGGGCGTTTTTTCAGACCCATTATTTTCTTTTCTTTGCAGGACCAGCGTCAGCTGGCCTCCCTTTAAACGCAGTGTGTCGCTGCATTCTTAAGAAGTTTGGGCCGTTGGTTAACGCTACTTGTGGACCTGTAAGAGTCAATGTCAGGAATACTTACATTAGTTGGTCTCTGTACCTATTTAACGTTCTGCACAATGAGCGTTCATCACGCTGATAATTCTCCTCGGCACTTGATTGTATTTCCTTGTATTCATTGCTAGTTAAGCCGCAGTCCGCGGTTCATCTTATTCTGATAATTCTGGTTTATTTGTATAAATATTAATGAAACGCCCTACACTGGGCAGTGGTTTTTTTTGTAAAGGAGCGTTTGAATCTCCTAGAAGAGAGCAATTCTTCGTGTTAGAGGATGCTCTCCAGAATCCCTTTAGAGATTCTATTATTGACTTCTATGTGTCATACTTGTAATTGTTCTTTGATTACTTTTGTAAAAATTAAACATAAATAAATATATGTCTACAATGCTGTCTTTACTTACCTAGCTTAATCACTGACTTCCACTGTGCTATAGTTTTACACGTGACAGCTTTGTAGCCATATTATTTTTATTCTTCTCCTTTTTGGTAGCAGACCGATACGTTTCACGGGCAGTTCTGGGGATTTGGCGTCTAGTACGTGTTTAAAAAAAATATTTTTTTTATCCCCTTGTAGGTAACTTTTGACTACTAGTCTTAAACGGTCAAGTTTATTTAAGCCGTTGGGCATATTCTCACGTGCTTCAAAGTCCGTTATTTTAAACTTTGAGGCGTGTAGTTTTGACTTTTTAGTAAAATTCCCTGATTTGGCTCGCGCAGCATGGCGCGGTTTTTCGACAGTAAAGTTATTTTTTGCGTTTTTGCGGGTTAGTTTTTTTAATCTCTGTATTAACTGGCTTACGGGCGCGGTCTGCGTTTTGTAGCCATATTATTTTTATTCCTCCCCTTTTCGCAATTGGTGAGTAGAACGTTTTGGAGTTGAGTTGGTTAAAGAACTGCGTCAAAATTAAGCTGGGTAGTTAATTATGCATGGCGAGAGCACGTAAAAAAAGTACCGAACAAGTCATTTTTAATATTTTGGCTCAAACAGCTTATGATAAACAAAACATTGTACGGTTTAACAAGTGTTTCAAGAAGTTGGCAGAGCCGGTGCCAGAGCAAGGGGAGCAACAGCTAGTGGAAACTTACATCAAGGCTTTTCCTAAGAAAATACATAATGCTTTGAAGGAGAAGGCTCCAAATAAATTGGAGTTGGCAATGCGTTATACGGAGGCGATACTTGGGGCAGCTAAAGGTAGCGAGATAGGTGATCTTAGAAGGACGACTGGCCCCAAAGTTAAGCAACTGCAAGACAAGAAAAATAAGGAAGCCAGTCCGGTGCTCGCAGCGCTTCATGTATCGTCCATTGGCGATCCTCAATTGTTGGAACAGATAAAGTGTAGTTACAGTAAAGACCCCTTTACAAAGGGGCACATTTTGAACCCTACCCCCCCCTACTTCGTAGAGCAAGGGTTATTATATTAGGAAACTCCACAGGTAAAACTGTTAATCTGCTCTCCAGAATCCCTTTAAAGACTCTATTATTGACTTCTATGTGTCATACTTGTAAATGTTCTTTGATTAATTCTTAATTAATATGTCTACAATGCCGTCTTTACTTACCTAGCTTAATCATTGATTTCCACTGCGCTATAGTTTTACAAGTGACACAGATCCAATAATTCGGTCGCCTAGTATTCCGCACCATACATTTACCGACCAACGTACTAGGTGGTGATAAGGTCGCACTAAATGTGGATTTACATGCGACCAGTGGTGGACATTCTGACGGGTGACAACTCCGTCACGAGTGAACATTGCTTCATCGGTCCACAATACATGTTTTAAGAAATCGGGATCCTCATCTATCTTCAGAATCATGGCATTTGCGAAGTCGACCCGCTTTTCTGCATCACATGGGTGCTGACCTTGCAGAAGGTAGTATCTGTATGGATGGAAATGGTGCTTGCGAAGAATTCGATACATTGTTACCATTGGTAGGTAGCAGTCCAAGCTTACAGTTCGCAAACTTCCAGTTGGATTACTGGCTGCATAGGCTAATACGTCTATCTCGACATCAGCAGTTACGTAGCGAGGTGGAGATTGGTATTTTGCACTTCTTACTGACAGTCAAGTGGTACTTGCACGTTTTATTGGGCGCAGAACGGTGTTTTTATTAACTCTATGCGAAAGAGAAAAACGGCGGTTAAACTCGCGGGAGTTGCAGTAGCATTTCGACCACAATCGCCGTAAATTATTAGTAACTCCGTGTAGTGATCAGAACTGTACGCATTGGCCATACTCTACAATAGGTTATATCAGTAATTGATGAAACAGGTAAACGTTGTGAATAAAAACAGCAACGCGAGCAACCAATCTTCCACACACACAGCAAAACAAAAAAATTGAAAAAATGGATGACTGAAGATCGTTCTATCTACTGTACAAGGAGAATTAACAACTGAAACAAAGGATATTCCCTGAGATGCCACTCATTCTTCGACCGCTCGTGTGAGCAAATTTGCATACGGGATCAACACCATTAGCTTTTCAGGGTAACGACTCATTCATTCTCGTTCATTTTCAAATGTACTCTTTTCTAATAAGTAATAAAGTTCTAATAACTTTCTAATGAGTTTTTCTGTTTTTGTCTACATTAGCTAGTCATACCTTTCACTTTACCCACTCGATAAAGGGCAGGAGATGAGATTTTTTCACCTGGTTTTTTGCTAAACCCACATTTTACATGATGCTCTACAACTTTCTAAATAACACATGGGGTCTAACTTCTACCCATACAAAATTAAAATTTTCAAAATTTACCCCTTGACCCTGAGGGACGCGAAATGTTTTTATTCTGAATTAGGGGACATTAAAACCAAATAATCAATATTCATTTTCCTCCAATCTGTTCCCCTTGAGTCGTTATTTGGGCCTAAAGACGAGACACCAATTATGAAACGCCCTGTATATCCCAGACGCTGTCTTAGAGAACACCACACTTAAACTATATTTTGACAGAACTATAATCACTGTCAAAACTATCCCTCATAACAGACCAAACATTACACTAGTAGATAAGCAAAACAAAGTGATCTACATAATTGATATCTCCATCACCAACACACACAATTGACAAAAGACATACACTGAAAAAATCACTAAATCTATACAGTACACATTGTTCCTATCGTTATTTCTGCCACTGGGGTTATTCCACACTCGCTACACAAAAGCCTGTCAACACTAAATTTCAACCCACACTTATACAAAACCTTACAGAAAGCCATAATTCTAAACACCTGTCACATAGTAAGGAAATTCCTACACCCAAACATCAATACTCCCACGAGTGCATAACTTTCCCTCTCTTGCATTTGAGTCCTTTGGGCTTGGTTTTCTCTTGGGTTCGCCTTTGGGATTGGCTTCCTGACTTGATCCGAGTTTGGCGTCCCCAAACAATAATAATAATATTCCACAATACATTTGCAGACGACATTGCGATATGTACCTCTAGCAAGGTAATCTCAGAGATCAAAGCGGCCCTTCAGTTAGCAAGTCATGCATTAAATGAATGGGGTACCGATAACCATATATCCTTTTCACCAGAAAAGACAATAGTAATGTGGCTCTTAAATCAAGGTCATGACATATATCCTGATTTACTTTAAAGAAGAAAAACTTCCTTTTAGACGTGCCCATAAATTTCTTGGAGTAATTATTGATGATCGACTGATCTGGTGTCCCCTCATCTCTATGTTATGCGACAAACTCATGAAGAACCTGGCACGTGCTCGTCTCATAGTAAAGTCAAATTGTGGCCCAACATGGAAGAACACGAACATAATTCTCACTTCAATAATTTGTGTCATTGATAGTCTTTCGCTCATTCTTCTTCTTCCTACAGGAAAGTACGAGGCACATCCAGAAAGTAAGTTTCCCTGTTTAAAAAAAAAGAACTCACACTTACAGGTACATATTTATTGGCAACAAGTACAGCAATGTTTCAGCTATTTTTCAACATAGCCACCACCAGAATTGAGACACTTGTATCGTGGGATCAACTTTTGTATCCTCCTGTCGTAGAACTCTGCCACCTGTGAATGGAACCAGCGTGTGACAGACATCTTCAGCTCTTCGTCGTTGCCAAAACGCTCACCGGAGGACAGGAATTTCTTGAGGTGCAAGAAAACGTGAAAATCGCTGGGAGCAAGATAAGGGCTGTAGGGTGGATGATCAAACAACTCCCAGCCAAATTCCGTCAAAACAGCTGCTGTGCGTCGAGCCGTATGTGGACGAGCATTGTCATGAAGGAGCACAACACCTGCAGTAAGCATTCCACGCCTCTTGTTTTGAATGGCACGTCGCAATTTCCGCAGTGTTTCACAGTAACGGTCAGAGTTTGCTGTTTCACCACGTGGAAGGAAGTCAATGAGCAGAATGCCCTTCCCGTCCCAGAACACTGTGCACATCACTTTCCGTGCCTACACCAGCGACGCATCATCTGCTTACTCATGATGTTCGGCCCATAAACCTGACAGAGCTGACGATGAATTTCAATTGGCGCAATGCTTTGTGCATTCAAGAACTTTATCACCGACCGAACCTCGCAGGCGGCGGGAGAGAAAAAAAAGAGCTTCCGTTTCGGACCATTGCTACCACGCTACTGGCACAAGGCGGGACCTGTCCGGCTGGCATATGATTGATACGTCACAGATCTGTTGCGCATGCGCAATTGACACTGTTAGTTAGGTTTACTTTAAAGGGGAAAATATCGGGAAACTTTCTTTCTGGATGCGCCTCGTAATTGATCCACTGAAAAATGGGAAAGGAAAATCCTCAGAATAGGATTGAGCGATTTGCAATCTTCACCCATTCCTTTATTATATGCGGAATTTATTCTCCTTCCACCAAGATTAAGATGGGAATATTCTTACATATCCTTTTTATATTCATACGTACAGTCGTCAACAGATTTACAGGATGACCTAACATTAAAGGACAACTGCGGTAATATCATAAAGTCGAAAAAATATAAGGATTAGATTTGTAATATACTGGAGAAATATGAGAGTAACAATATCTTTCTAAGCAGTTTAAACATCTTAGACTTCCCAAAGGGGGCACATTTCCTCTCGAACATCAACAAAATAGTACACGTCAGCAATGCAAACACTCCTCCAAAAATATTAAAAAAATCCAAGGTGATCTAGAACAAGGTGGGGGTCAGTTTGCCGGAAGTAGTAAAAATTGCCTTACTGCGCAAGCGTATTTTGACGTCACTAGAATACATCGAAACCTATACCTGCTAAATCGAAACCTCAACAGAAACTAAAACATGGCGGCAATGAAAGCAGTCGTGCGATAGCCACACTTGACGACTCGTTCATTTCCTTCACAATTCTCATTCTTTATACTATATATTTTAATTAAATAATAATGCCATTATATGAAGGGACTTACGTAATTTATAATTATTGTAAAATGTACTTACGTATTATCTTTTTAATGTGAACACAGGGTTGATGTTAACTATCAGCACATCGCGCGATAACTGATCATGCGACCAAGGTAAGTGAAATTTACTGAGAGTAAATAGAAAAAGGGTTATATATCAGTTCGTTAGAAGGGGAGTGGGTGTCTTTAGAATGTAAAATCATTTACCTTGGTCTCATGTTCACTCATCGCGCAATGTGTGGATAGTTAAGCGAACACAGAGACAAGGACGATAACGTATTTCTCATTATCATTAGGCCTAGTTATCATTCCTCGTTAAGATTTCGCAATTGATTCGTCGGAACCGTTGGCAGTTAAGAGACAGATGATAATTTCGATATTATTTCTTAATAACTTTATTTATGCAGGCATTAGGAAATTTTAATTTATAAAATAGTAAGTTTACAAATAAACGTTTCTTCAGAAATCAACGTAAGAGTTTTGTTTTTTTTTACGTGAAAACGTTTTCTTTTGGCTAAGGTCAAAAACCCTCACCGGTGAGAGAATGATGACGTAATTTCTCACTGGGCTAACCGTCTTTTTCTCGGTGAGGACGGTGAGACTAACCGGTTAGGCATAGCAGCACTAACTGGCGTTTCTGACCGCGTTAAAATGACGTCACAGTTTTCTCACCGGGATTTCTGACCGACCAAACGCTAACTCTTCTCACCGGTGAGAGTTTTTGACCTTAGCCTTTGTGACCAGAATAATGGCTACCGCACACACCGGAAGTAAAGCCATAAGTCATCTAGTGACGTCACAATACGCATGCGCGTTAAGCACTTCTGACAAACTGGACCTACCTGTTATTCTAGATTACCTTGAAAAAAATCTTCACATGTATGATAGAAAACGAACATAGTGGTTATCATAAGATATATATGCAGATGGTTGTGGTGAATGAAATGCACTAGGTTATATTCGATCCTCGAAGCTAATAACGTGTCGAATGAAAGGTGGAAGAAAGCGTGAAAGCGAGAGTATGGAAGTGGAAGCACGAGATCACTGGATGGTGATGTTGAAAAAATCGCGTTTCTGATTGACGGTTTTTCGTCAACTTTTTGCCTTGACGAATGCAGTTGAAATAAACCAACAACCAAAGTTGATCAATTCTTTCCTCTCTTCAACTTTTTGTCAAGGCAAGAAGTTGACATCGACGAAAAGTTGATCAATTTTTGCAAAAATTGATATGTGTTCGCTTCGTTTAAGACTTTGCAAAGAAACAAAAATGGACGTAGATACAAGCAAGGTTGGTGCTGTTTATATGATGATGTTCGCTAACATTGCTGAGCTTCAAGACGATACTATCCAAATGCTTCGCGATTTTTGATAGGTCATCAACGTCACATAAAATGCATTGATTTCATTGGCGCAGGCTACTTCGTTGGATTTTACCATCGCGGTAAAGTTGAAACCACCTGAACTCTAGACTGTAGCGGCTTTTACGCCACTATAGCCAAGTAAAAATACGTACTTTTAGTTGACTTTATTACGCCGCGGTTCCGCGCTAGCGGGAACCGGCCCTAAGGGCGACGATTCGGCAATGTCATCGAAAGCAATTTATTTTTCTTCAACGAAAACTTAGGAAATACAACGGCAGAGGGGGCCACGTATTAATGATATTCCATGCAAAATTTTATATTATTATAAATAATAAAAAATTTACACTACCTTAGAAATGCCTAATCGATTAATATCCATCTTTTCGAATCACTGACACTGTGCGTGTCCAAATGATGAACACATGTGAATGTAGAGCACGCGAGCATTTCAACCTGCAGTAAAAATTATTCTTAATCCTGAGGAATATAGAAAAAAGTCTTCATATTACATTTAACTAATCTTATTCCTAAGTGATATGGCTATTACAATAGAAACTGCTAAATGTTAAAAGTAAAAACGAGGCAATTCAGCATTTATCTATATATAAATACGGCAACACATTTTTTGTTATGCACTTTTAACTGTGTTAACGTGGACGAATACGCATAAAACTTATATGGTTGGAATGTTCCTGTGCTCAAGATGTGCACAATATATATTGTTTGTGTATTTGTTTACGTTAATATAGGTAAAAAGCGTTTCAAAAAAAGATAGCATCAAGGAACAGGTTGTGCACCATATTTGACAATGTAACATTGTCTTTTTTATTGTTTTTTTTTAAAGTAAATATATCAAATTAAATCAAATCATTGTTGATGACAAAGAATTTTAATTGTTGTATTGTTGATGTTCATTTGAAAGCATTTCATGTATTTTTCATCGTTTTCTAAGCTATTTTAAGGTTTCTTCATACACTTTGAAAGTAATACGTTTTAAAATAAATACCAATTTTGAAGTTTTTGATTTATATTTATTTTTTAAAAATTTTGTTAGCAATCTGTTTTTGTTTTAAATATTATTCCGAGAAATTTTCAAAGTTATCATTGCAGTAAAGATTTTTCTGTCGAAAAATGGAAGGAACAATTCTGCGACTGGGTTCGAACCAGGAACCTCGGCTGTATTGGCCGACGCCTCTACCAATTGGTAGGCTTATCTCCAGTTTGTAACTTTAATTATTATTAATTTATCATTGCTGTGAAATGAATCGGGAGTGTCAGAAATGTCATGCAAAGCATTTTGGATAGTTATTGTGTTATCTATTTTTCATTCTTCAAAGTTTATTTAATAAGCAAGATTGAGGCTAAAACAATTACACATATTTTTTTTTCTCAGAAATGTGATCGAATTTTGATCATTGGGGGATCCTAGTATGATGAGTTTATTCAATGATTAGTTGATGAAATTCTCAAAATATACTCTATACAGGTTTATTTATATTTCCCTCCGGGGTTTTATGAATGGATTGTGCAAAAACTATGAGAGCTACAGCAAAAACACTCATATCAAAAGATACCCTGAAGTTTAAAGATAATTTGTCAAGTATTTTTCTAGATATTCGACAAAACGTCTAAGAACGAGTGTTTCAGGTCTTTAAATTGCAATATCTATACATATAAAAGGCAATGTAAGTATGTTTGTCCGGTTTTCAAAGGCAATTTAGAAGTAAGCTACAATGTTAAAATTTAACACACAGCCATGTAATACTGCCACAATGACGGAAAATATCTAAAACTGGAGATAAGTCTCTAAAACACGTAGAAATTAATAATCTACTGGGTGGGCAAGAAATTCGCTAGCGGGAATTCTATTATGCCAAATGCAGTACATTTCGGTGTATATACTTAGTGGAACATGCAGTTTCGATTTCTGCAAAAAAAAAAAAAATAGTACCAAAAGTCGCCATAGGCGGCGCTTATTTCAAGAAAACAATGAATACCTAAATGTCAAATGAACAAATACCGTGCAAACCAACTTCAGTTACGACAATAAACAATGTTTTATTTTTAATTACAAATGTGTTTCAATATGACCACCAGTGTGCTGTTCCAATAGCTGCATGCGGTACACGACATTTTCTACGGCAGCTCGCAGCATATCTGCATTAATTAGTCGGATATGTAACGTTATATGATCCTTTAAGGTTGAGAGGTCAGGAACATGTGCTTGATACTCAAGGCTTTCAAATATCCCCATAACCAAAAATCATCAGGGTTGAGATCAGGCGATCTGGGTGGCCATACAATGGGAAATGCACAACTAATTATTCTGTTGTCTGAAAGACGTTCTCGCAAGATCTGCTGCACCTGACGTCTGAAGTGCGGTGGCTCACCATCTTGCATAAAAATGGTAGAATCCAGACAACCCTTTTCCTGCAATCGTGGTCTCACAAAACACTTTTTGCAGAACTTTCCTGATTTTCACTGAAAGTCACCCAAATGGGTGGATTTACACTTTCGTGCACACTTTTTGCCAAACTTTCAAGATTTGCACCGACATGCACCCACATTCTTAAGCATATCGCCATACCTGGCAGAATTGACGGAACAAGTCACTGGTCCACGGGGACGGATTTCTTCAAAAAAGTACGGGCCGATGATGAAAGAAGCAGTAAAGCCGCACCATACAGTTAGTTTCGGTGAATGCATAGGAGTTGGCAGACATACTTGTGGATTTGATGCAGCCCAAATACGGCAGTTGTGGGTATTGATATCACCATTCAAATAAAATGTGCCTCATCACTCCATAAAATTTGCCATGTCCATGCATCATCCACTTCCATACGTGCTAAAAATCTCAACGAAAAGTCAGTTCGGGTACGTTCATCTCCAGGAAGCAATTGTTGAACAGGTGTGAGTTTATAGGGATAAAATGTCAGTATCTTATGCAATATTTTCCTCACTGTCGAATATAGGATATCTGTTTGGCGTGCTATTGCGTGTGCACTGCTTGTACCCTGCACAGTAGTCATCTCCTGTTTCACAACAACAGTTGCAACTTCTTCAACGTGTTGCTGCTTGATTCGTTTGCGTCCCCGTCCTGGTTGCACTCCTAGAGTTCCGGTAGATTCAAATCGTTCAATCATTTTCCGTAAATTAGTTATGCTCATCAGTCCTCTTCGTAACGTTTTCAATCGCCGGAATTCACGAAGAGCATCATTTGCATTGTCGCTCTTCTGATAAAACAACGTGAGTAGTAACGCCCGGTCAGGCAGAGTAGGCGTCATCGTCAGGCCATTCGTTTGTAAATGATGGGAAATCCTCAGCCTTGCCTTTTATTGTCATGATTGCTCAACACAGAACGCGCTTATGCAAATGTATTCATTGTTTTCTTGAAATAAGCGCCCCCAATGGCGACTTTTGGTACTTTTTTGCAGAAATCGAAACTGTATGTTCCACTAAGTATATACACCAAAAAGTACTGCATTTGGCCCGCTAGCGAGCTCTGAACACCTCACGTTATTTCTTGCCCATCAGGTATATAGTAGTTTTGCTTTTATTGCAAAACTGACCTTATTTTACGAATAAATCTCGTAGTAAGGAAATTCCTTCATCCAAAAATCAATACTTCCAGGAGCGCGTAATTCTTTCCCCCTTCCTTGTAATCGAGTCCCTTGTGCTTGGCCCTCGGTCTTGGGTTCGCCTCTGGAACTTGGCTTCCGGACTTGATCCGAGCTTGGTTTCCCCAGACAGTAATAATAATAATAATAATAATAATAATAATAATAATAATAATAATAATCACACGTATTTCCATTATAAGAAACCGTAATTGATAGTAGATTTATTCTGGCATTTATGTTTTTCAGGTGGCGCTACGAATTCGACCTCTGACCCAGGAGGAAATTATTAAAAAGGTGATTGCAGTTGCTCACAAAGTGGATGATACGGTTGGTACTCTTATTTAGAATTTCTTTTAAAACACGTCATGGGTTATTAAGAGGAATATACAATTATGATGAAGACAGTTAATATCTTTTAAGGCTGCTACTAGATGCATTTCGATATATTACAATATTTTATTTTCAAAGATTATGGTTAAATTTAAGCAAATTGAAAATCATAATGATTTAAATTTTAAAATATTACACTATAAGAAATAAAGGTGATGCTTTAAAGAAGTTATTCAAACTACGAAGAGGCCCCCAGAAAGTTACTCAGATACACGAAATTATTCAGATATCCCTACAAGAAGTCCAGCTGTTTCCGATATGGCGATATTGCTGGCCATGGGACGGGACCTTAATAAGCTATCCATCTCTCATCAATTGTGGCAGTCAAATGTTGCTTCTCCGCAAGACTGAAGTGCGCAGGACCTCCATCATGCTGGAACCAAATCCTGGTGCGTGCTGCAAGCGGTACGTCTTCCAATAAAACGAGAAGGGTGTTTTCCAAAACTTTTCCTGTAATGTGCTCCCGCTAAACGATTTAGCATAACATGTGGACCGAGTAGTGTGTCAATGATGCTACACCAAACATTTAAACTAAATTGCAGATGATAAAATGGTTTATCGACACTGAAGATGTTTGCCATCAGTTCAAACCATATCTTCAGAAACCTTGTTGAAACCATGAACATTTTGATTGAATTATTACTTGGAAGAGATGAACACAGTAAGTTATCTGATCCCAAATGTGCTAGTTATGTGTGTTAAAAATACCATTCATTGCCAAAGTTGATTCATCAGTGAATAACACATAACTTGCGAATTGTGGTATCACTGGACTTTGATGCATCGCAAAACTGGCGTCTTCGTGGATAATCGTCTTGGTTAAAGGACTAAACACTTTGCGGATGAAAAGGATGCAACATTTGCTCGTGAAGAATCCGCCATACCGAGTTCTGACTTAAGTCTACATGATGTGCAATTAGACGTGTTCTGATGGAAGGATTATCACTGATTGAATATGAATCTCTTCCTCTACATCAGATATCACAGAACGAGATGGGCCTGGTTCGAACATGTTTGGACGCAATGAGTTAGTCTCACAAAGCCATCGGTCAAGCCATTGGAACATGACGTGACCGACAGGTCTGCGTTGAAGAAACTGCTCTGCGGACATTTTTCCAGCTAATTGCATGTCGGTTAGCTCGCTCTAATTTTCAAAGTTGTCTCTCTGATGACTCAGTTTTCAATGAATCTAAAATCAACAGAACAATGGCAAACAGCCAAATCACTGAAAACACTAAAAAAGGTTTGTTTAATGTAAAACTTCATCAATTAATTTTAAAAAAACAAGACAGGTTTAATAAATTCAAAAGAATCGATAAAATACTTCTTAATACACCAATAATATTAAGAAGGTTTTAGGAAATGGTAACATCATGATTGTTCCAAGAGTTGATCACACGTTAAACAAAAAAAGAATTGGTTAATAAATTTAATTATTAAATTAATCAGAACAGTGATCAAATACTGATAATCAACAAACTTGGTTAAAACATAAAGCTAATATTTAATTAGACCAGACTAATGTTATTTACAACATTCTATGTTCCCAGTATAAAAAATCTGTTCTGAATAAACAAGACAAACGGGCCGGTCCTTGAGGAATCGCATTATTGAACACGATCGAGTAATTATTTTATTTTATTTATTTTATTTATAAATTTAGAGAACAACAACAACTTCACCGGGACCCGTATGGTCAAAGACCGAAGAGTTAGGTCCATGAGGGTATGTAAATTATCATAATAACAATAAGCTGAGGTTAGTAATAAAGTATACAAATAAACAGAAATTAACAAGAGAAACAAACAAGTTAGTAAGTAAACAACTAAAAACCAGTAGCAGACAACAACAGGCAACAAAGAAAACATAGTAAAAAAATTATCTTGGATAATTATTGAAGCCTAGCCTCGCAAAGGGATCTAAGTGACAAAATGATCTTTTTACAAAAAAAGTAAAAAACTTTAGGATTAAAGTTATTTCTGAAAATTCATGCACAGTAGTTATTGAAGTTGTTTAATAATATAAACACTGTCATTTGTTTATCTAAGATTAATATTTTTTTAAATATTAAGTAAAATTGAAAAAAAAAATGTAGAAAACAGATCTAAGTGTATATGCTACATAGATCCCTTTTCCACTATTTCATTAATGATTAGCTAATCATTTTAGAATAATACTTTTAAGTAATCTATAGTAAACTTAAAAGCGTTCCTTGGATCGATTCAGACAAACTTTTTATTCAGATTTAATATTTTCATAAAATTTTCTATGCTCTGGCTGTAAGTAGGGAAGCATATCTTTTTCAAGTTCTTCAGCTTCTCTGCTTTGACTGTAAGGGGCCCATCATAAGTCAGCGGAAGATCATGGGGTCTGCTAGTCCACGAGTAAGGAACTAAATAATAGGAAGTCCAAGCGTCCATAACATTGTGAGTACTCCTCACACTGATGGCACTTGGATCATCAAATCGTAGTTGAATCCACATTGCCTCCGTGATCTTCAGCTTGGGATCCTTCCTTATGGACTTTTCTATCACACTGACGTCTACAAAGTCACTTTGCTGCATTGCCTTCACTTCAAATGGGTTAGATGGACGTGCATTGGCAATAATAGGAATTAGTTCCGAAAGAACATAAGCAACCTCTTTTTTTAAGCACCTTTCGATCTGTGCGAAATCCCGATCACAAGGCAAGAAAGAATGGCCTGACACAAAGAACTTCTGTTCTATAGAACTGAAATACTTCTCCTTTAAGAGATATGTGTCACATGTGATTAAAGCTAAACTAGGAGTAGCGCAGTGGAAAAATAAAGAACATGTAACAGCGCACTGAATTAGAAAATAAATGAAAAGTTTATTGAAAAATATGATTAAAAGTAAAGACGAATATGAAGGAACAACGTGAGCCCCTTCAGATAAAGGCAATCTATGCCAAAAGCACAAAATCCAGGGCAAAAACCCTTTCACACCAAGTAATTAAATTTTAACTACTCCTATATGTGACAAGTTATTTAGTATTTAAGCCTTAAACCCCTTTCAAACGCAAAGGGTAATAAACCTGAAAGCAAAGGCAAAATACCTAAACTAAATCTAGCATATGTTCTAAACAAATACACTTCAGCTAGAAAACAAAACCAAAACTTAAATGCTAACAGAAATATAGCAAAAGCTTAATGGCTAGGTAATTAAACTGTAAAACAATGTTTACATAATTATGGCTTAAACCGAAACAACTATAGTAGAAACAAATAGCTTAATAGCTAAAATATCTAAACCGTAAACACAACGGACACCTGTATAGGTTCAAACTTAAAATAGCAACTTGATTGGGTCGGTCACTAAAACATTTTAACAAAGCCAACCTTGCATTCGTTTACTTTAAACAAAAAAAACAAACAAAATGTCAAACATGCGCTTAAGCGTATGACATCCAAAAAGAATCAAATGTACAGTCAAGGTAATTAATACTTTACAATCTAGTAAATTTTATGACACTAATAAGAAAACACACGCATCACAATGAGACACGCTCGCAGATAAAAGTTCCAACTGCGATAAACGTAGTAGCGAATAAATCACATTATAAAAGTCACAATCATGATAAAGTTCATAGTCCGGGGGAAAGTCAAATATTTATGATAATACCAATGACACAGGATTAAAGCACAAGCATTGATAATTTTTTAAGGCATAACAGCCTTATATTGTATGGATACAAAAATAAAAAGTTCCAAAATCACTTAGCACAATTCAGCGAACTAAACGTCACATGAAGTCTATAAAAGAAATATAGCAATTAAGACAATATCTCAGAATAAGTTGAATAGAATTAACATGAACACCAACGTTAAGATAAACGGGCAATTGCGTAATTAGATTAAACAAACTTATTTCCTTCGTGCGACGCACTTCGTTTAGCCACACTTGATTATGGTGAAGCCAAAATAATTATCAAGGTATGCCCGCATTCCGCAAGGCCATAGACCACACACTTGGTTGTAATGGTGAATGTCCCGGCGACTTAACTCCGTAAATGCTTTTTTAACTAAAACGTCTTTACAGCCCACAATAATTGAAGCACTTACTATGGCAAAGCCCTGGTCGGCGACTGCAACTCTCGGCGCACGGGGAAGAAAGCCGAAGACCGTCGATAGACACTTTTCGCAACGTTGACTCCTACGTTTTGCGTCGGCGCAAACCTCCGCCCGTTTAGCTTCTCCGCACGGCAGGGCGTTGATTAACGAAGCTAATGCCGGCTCCGAAGTCGATTCCGTCGCTGCGGCTTGAGGTCTCGCCTTTCCCTTCAGCGTGCCGATAACGTAGCAATCCCGATGCCTTCCATCAGTCTTAGATGAGAGCTTCTTTGCCTTTAAACTTCCCTCGGTCGTAACGGTGTTCTCTCTGTCACTCTTCCTCTTCTCTCCCATCGAGCCCGCACTCGCAAGACTCGCTGTTCTCTGATTGGCTCCTGCGTCTTGATGTTTCGAATGACGCTGACGACGTCGACTCCGTTTTCGCCCCGAATTGTAAATTATTCTAGAGCGAAAACGAACGTCTCTGTCACCGGAATTATTGATATTATTAAAATTCCGTGACAATATGTTAACAAGGAAATCATTTTCCAGTTGTTGTTCTGGCCAACACATCTATCTGACCAGATGATAAGCTTTCGTTCTTGGCCATTTGAGAGTGCCTGGTATTGTTCCTTCACGTACTGCAGAATACAGGAAGCTATATCTGATGCTCCCCTCTTTGCTATCGTCTCCTTCCACAAGAACATAATGGCATGCTTGGTAGCTGGATTGTGAACAGCAAAGTTGTAACATGCCGTTGATAAAATATTGTTGAACGTGTCAGCATAGGTAGGAAGATGACCTGCTGCAAGTGCACGCACAAAACAACATTGTTTTCATTTGCTGTACTGCGTTCGATGTCTTCTCGCAGAGAATCGTACCTTTTTCAGCTTTCCTATGGTGAAGTTCCATTTCCTTTCGAGTTTCTTCTTGTCGGTTCTCATTATCAGCGGCTACTAGTTTCACATACATACTGTCACATTTTCTGCAGGTATCAGATCTAGGCTGCCCAAACTTTAGATTAAATTCTTTAAAGAATATCTCCCTGTACAGCCACAGTTTAGTACCACACTCAGGATGTTTCTCTGTAAACAGACGATGCATCTTTGACAGAGAAAGTGAAGGATGGAGGTATTGTCGCTGTTCACTTACTTTGCTTCTACTGTAATGGTTTTCAAATAATGAAAAAGATCTGATGTGCTCTCGAACAAGTTCTTTCGTAGAATTTTCAATTGCATGGGGTCAATGCCATCGGCTGGTGTCGTAAGCCCTGCCTTTAACTTCACTTGCAAGTTTTGAAGACGTTTATGGCTCACGGCATATATATCGCACAAAGTTTTCTGGCAAATTAGCAAGTCAGTTCCCTTAATACGAACACTGTACTTGAAACTGCAGTTTCTCCTACTTTTGTCTGATGTATCCTGTTTTTCATTATTGCTGGTAGATGTGTTGCGGCGCTTAACAGGAACCATTCGCATACCTGAAAACAGATGAGCAGACTGTTCGTTATAGTTCAACCTATAAAATTCTTCAAATAAGCCGCTTTTATCTTCTTGTGTGAGCTTCATGCACCCTTCTGCCTTGCACTTGCATATAGATTCCTTGAAAAAGTATAAAAGAAAAAAATAATGTAACGATAATCAAACTATTTTATTATATTATTGTATCAGCTTTTTTGAAAGGATCTTTGAGATGAAGGACCTTACATTACTTATTCAGAAAGCTATCTAGTGGTGAAGCACATAACTTACATTGTAATATCTTTTATCTAATGTGTTGCCAAACAACTAACTTGCTACTTCTGTTCAGCATTTTCTTCAAGCTGTTTTTGGATTGTTAATATAATATTGCATACAGTCGTATAAATAACAACTGTTATTTATTATGCTTTTTTATTTCAATTTATTATTTTTTTATTTCTCTTTTTTATTTTATTTGCTTTCAATTTTATATGACTTTTTAAAGTGCTGAAATAGTAATTTCTTTCATTCAACATAGATCCCTTTTCCACGTTACATTCACTTACCGGTTCCGGACGTTTTTTAGGTGGTTTCACAGACCCATTTCTGGTTGTGTATGCCAATCCTGCATCCTTCAGTCGTTTTCTTGTATTGTCTTTCCACTGAAAAACATCTTTACGCTTTCTTTTCCCCTTATTCTCACGATTTAAATCGGCTTCTCTTAAAACTTTCCGCATGGGTGTCGCCATTTTGTTTGTTACATAGATCTTTCTTCCACTACACTGGATGTTCTCTCAATTGTAAAGAAGGCTTCTAGTTATTGAAAACACAGGAAGGTGGCAGCAGCTTACAAACCAGATTGCATAGATTCATCTACCACCTTTAGTTCAGTTTATGAAATTATGCCCCTTAGATCCCTTTTCGAGGCTAGGCTTCAATTGTAGTATTAAAACTGAATTTCTTACAATGAATAAATACGGTAAATATTGGTTGAGTATTCAATTAATACAGCACTTAATCATTTATAACAATGTTATACCATCAGGCAGGATCCACAATAACATAATATACGAATGACAAGTTTTTTACATTTTTACATTTTTATAAGATTACATGATATAATACTAAGTAACAATGACCACCAGAGTGACATTTTATTTGTCTACTCAGATATTAATAGTTAGCGCAACGTAACGTTTCAAATTGTGTCTGAACACTTTGTAAGGAGTTAGGGCTCGAAGTTCCGCCAGCAAAGCCGAACAATATTGCATTCTTTTATAAGAAATGCAACAATCACTATAAGCACGTTTAATTACAGGTAGACGTATTGTTATCGGCATTACGTGAAGAGTAATTATGAAATTGCAGGTTAAATTTTATAATTATTGGAATTGAATTTTGGAGGAACATATTAAATACTTTGTATATAAATGAGCAGGTCTGCAGATAGTATAATTGGTAGATGGTCATAATCGTTAACGGCTGGAATAAGTGAGAGATGATTTGGGTGTCTTCTTAAGTACCCGAATGAACCATTTCTGTAATCGAAAAATTCTGATTAAATGATAAGATATGGTAGCTTCCCAGAAAACAATACCGTAACATAAATTTGAGTATATCCCTGCGAAATAAAGCAATTGGAGTATCTCGTTAAGAAGGAAACAAGTCTGGAGAGCATAACCATTTTTTATTAGGACTTTTTAGAGTTTATCCATATGCAAATTCCAGTTGTAATTTGATAGGTATCATATTGGAACGTTGATGATAAAAACGACGCCCGACTATCACTTTATGCAAAAATATATTCTTACAAGAGGACTGTACAGATATTTATTCAAGGATTTGGTTGAAATTTTTGGAGGACAATCTACATCAATATATCATCTGTGTAAAATGAATTGAATCAATGGCCATTTGTTTCGGAGAAAAAACATAAAATAATTTAGGTTTACTATCGTAGTGCAGGATAAGCCAAGTGGGAAGAAAGGTGTCATGTGCAAATTTTTAGCAATAGCATTGCACAGTGGAAGTCTTAAATGACATAAGGTGGGGGCAAAGTTGAATAATTAGAAAAATGTAATTTATTGAAATAAATGAAATAAAAGGTCAATGAGCTAATTAACTTAATCAGCTAAATTGGAAAATAATTAATTAATTTTAATATATATGTGATTAAGGCTTAATGCTAACACATACAAATACGGCGTAAATGCAATTGTTGATTCATATCAATTGAAACAAGACATGTGGTACACTTTATCAATAGGTTAGGCGAACACACACAACTGGTTCTGCACAAAACTGAACTTTTATATGAAGCACTATTTCAGGTATCAAATATATAGCAATCAATTTTACAAACGGGTGAACATGATGTCGAAACTTTAAATCACTATCGTTCGTCGAAGAAATCTTCTCAAATCGAGGAATGTAGGAATAAATCGAACTTTATTAGGGCAGTAGGAATCAATAGTGAAGGCTCAGGTTCTAAAGTGAAACAGAAAACGCATTAGATTCGTTTCCTTGCCACTATCTTCCTTACTACGCCGATAACGTTAGAAACCAAGGTAAAATGAATGTTCGGGCTCGTGCGAGATAAGAGCCCATAAATGTTTACAGGTATTATTGTATTAGGACGAATCCTAATTGTTCATGTAAATACGATGTTAGTCCGTATGGCCAAAGCCCGTGAACTTGGGTTGAATAGCGGAGCTCCTAACTTCGTAGTTCCGATATCGCCCTTCTGGAAAATTCCGCTTAAGCCAGCACTTGTAAATGTGCCTCTACTAAGTAGCGTAAAGGCTGTGAAACTTTCCAATAAATTATACGACAATGGAAAACGGTTACAATCTCTGGTGAATGAAAGAAGTCTCTCCCGACGGCTGACGTTCCGACAAGTTCGTTGTGGTGAGGTTACTGCTTACGGGAGTACTGGTGAGGTTACTGCAACAATTATAATCATGCTCCTGGCGTTGGAGTACTCTTCTCTCGTTTGTAGCCACTCGCGACGCCATTCCAGCCCGTCGGTTCTCCGGCTCCTTCTGTACCGTACATAAACTCGTCTTCCGTGAAGTCGAGGGAAAATTCTTTAGTATCTTCCTCTCGCCGTCCTGCCATCTTTCCTTCCTCCGTTTTTTCAACTGTCTCGTCTCCTCACGTTGCCTCTCGTGAACATCTCGAGATTTCCTCCTCGCTCCTGATGTGCTCCCTGCTTGTTTCGTTGTTAATGTCGACAATTACTTCGGCTCGCTTTCCAGCTCGATGAATAGAAATACCGAATGCGAAAGTGATCGACGTTGTCATCGGAATTCTGGATGGCGTCTGAATTCCGTGACAAAAGGTATACAACTGAACAGCGGTAAGGCAGTGGTTAACGTCAAGTTCTGTTGATTTTTTTCATTTTTTTCGTTTTTCGCTCTTATTATTTGTTTACACTTTGCATAGTAACATTAACATATGTAAGCAACATCATAGGTCAAAAAAATCCAAAATACAACGTACAATATTTTCACGGACGGTCAGTACAGTAGGTTAGCTGTCTGTTAAATAGCTAGACATCCACTTCCGGGAATACCACGAAAGTTTTCCACAGCCAAGTTGTGTAGCAATAGGTCTGTAGGTATACACTGAGTTAGCAAAACTCATGGTATAGTTACTTAATATCTGGTCGGGCCACCTCTGGTCCTGTGAAGTGCAGCAATACGACGTGGTAGTGTGTCTGCTAGTCCCTGGTACACTTCTGGAGGCAGTTGACACCAGATAGTCTGCAGAGCCGAATATAGTTGCTGCCCGTTCGTGGGCGGATGATCCAGTGCCCGGAGCCTGACTTCAACAGCATCCCAGATATGCTCGATGGGATTCATATCAGGGCTCCGGGCTGGCCAGCTTATTCGTTGGACCTCTCCTGCATGCTCCTCGAACCATTCGCGGACGACATTGGAGCGATGTGGTGGAGCATTGTCATCTTGAAAGACTGCTACGTCGTCAGGGTGTTGAAATGTCAAAAACGGGTGCAGATGGTATCCGATGAGTTGACGATACCGTGGACCATTCAACGTTTGGTCCAGGATAACCAGAGGGCCCATTCCAAACCAGGAAAATGCACCCCAGACTATCACTGACACCCCACCACCCTGAACTACCACCTGTTGGCATGCGGGATCCATCGTTTCGTGAGGTCTGCGCCACACACGGTGCCTCCCATCAGTGTGGTACAGTTGATATCGTGACTCATTTGACCATATGACGTTACGCCACTGTTGCACAGTCCAGCCAAGATGGTTGGTGGCAAATGTATGTCGGAGTGTCCGATAACGCTGGGTAAGCATTGGCACCCGTGTAGTGAGGCCAGTATTGAACTGGTCTGTGATTTGCTGCACTGTTGCGCTCCTGTGCACATTAAAAACTATGCCACAAATTATTTAATAATACGGTCTATAGATATAAATGGTCATCGAGCTTCCGCAATTTTCCATTGTTTCCTGAAGCTAATGCAAAGAGATCGAGCCAGATGCCGCACAGAACGCACTAACGCCGAATGTGACAACACCTTCTAAACTACTAGCCTCACAACAGACGATGAAAACGTCTTCAATATTAGGCCCAAACTACAGCGCTCTTAGCAAAAGTAAATTTTAAAATGAAGAAATCGTTTTTTCTCTTTAATATTATTATTTTAAAATATATTGCAATTTTCATAAACGAAATGAAGAGAGGCCTTACAGTACAACATTTTGTCTAAAATTATCCGACTGGTTTGGGCCTTTAATCCAACCTTCTTCAGGGTACAAAGTAAAGAAGGCTAGCAGCCCTTACACAGCGATGTGGTGAATGATACAAAATAACGAAACAATATAGTGAGTGCAAAATACACTGAACGACCAATTTATTAGAGATACCTCTTACGAAAAATGGATCGACCTCCCAGTGACACCCAAACAGTAGAACAGGCCGAAGCGGTATAAAAAAGGGATGCATTGGATCACAGGTTGTATTCAGCACCAGACGTTGACTGAGTATGGGTAAATCCACGGATTTAACTGTCTTTAAACGATGCATGATCGTTGGAGCTCAACGGGCGCAGTTGAGCATTTTGCAAACCGCGAACCTCCTCGAGTTTTCCCGTGCAACAGTGTCAAGGGTATTCCGTGAAAGGCAGTTATGCCAAAAACAACATCCAACAAACATAACTCCGGACGAAACAGGGCTGTGGATGAACGAGGCCAACGCCGACTGGCACGAATCATCCACAGCAACAGGACGGGAACAGCGCAAAAATTGCAGCGTAGTTCAATGAGGGAGCATCCATTTTGGGGCACATGGTGCGGCGCACCTTGCATCGAGCTGGGTTTAACAACAGGCGGTCAGTACCGGTATTGTCGCTGTCAACAGGCATCGCCATTAGACACTGGATGAGTGGAAGAAGGTCGCCTGGTCTGATGAATCGCGGTTCCTACGAATGCGGACAATGATGAAGCCTATTCTGTTAGCAGACAGCCGTACAAGCGGGTGGTGGAGGAGTGCTGGAGTGGGGTGTCTTCTCTTGGGACACACTGGATCCTCTGATTTCCGTAGACACATTCATGAATGGGACACACAACCTGAACATTGTTGCCGATTAGGTGCATCAATTTATGATGATATACTGCCTGGTGGTGACTGACAGTTTCAGCAGGACAATGTTCCCTGTCACGGTGCTCGAATGGTCTTGGACTGGTTCGAGGAACATGACGCGAACTTCGACCTACTTCAGTGGCCAGCTCGGTCGCCCGATGTCAACCCGATAGAGCATTTATGGGATGTAGTGGAGAGAACAATCCGACGCCTTCCCACACTACCGTCTAACCTGCACCAATTACGGGACGCTGTGATGTCAGCCTGGGCTGCTATTCCTCCGCAAAGGTTTCAACACCTTGTTGAATCCATGCTAGCACGTATTCAGGCATTCTCATCGCTAAAGGAGGCGCAGCACGCTATTAGCGGGGTGTGTCTAATAAATTTGTCTTTCAGTGTATATTGTGAGGTGGCCAACCGAATCTGATTGGCTGATTTAAACAGGAAAGAGTGAATGGGTCATGCTAGGGGGATTATTACATTTCAAACGGGTAACATAAACGGACTGAATTAAAATAAATAAATAAATAAATAAATAAATAAATAAATAAATAAATAAATAAATAAAATACGTGTCAAAAATAAAATAAAATTTCAAAGTTTTACAAAATTTAAACTTGAGCAAATTTATATGAAGGATGGGCCTGGCTTCAAGTCACTCTGTTGGTGGAGGTGCTGATTGTTCCCATATGGGCCTTCTCTACCACAGTCAATCTGGAGGGAATGGGAGAATAAATTCTTAACAAGTGAGGAAGAAAAAAAACTTCGAATAGATATAAATATATCAGTTAACATTACAATCACAAAATATACAAACCAATTAACCATAGAATTAAGTTTGATAGAAAATAATATACTTTGAAGAAACATTGAAGATACTTTGGCTACAAAATTAATAACCCCATTAGCATGACCCATCCACTGTTTGCTATTTATGTCAGCCAATCAGATTTGGTTGGCCTCCATACAATACACAGGGTGTCCAAAAAGCTGCCAGGTAGGCGATATCTGATGTGTGTGATTTATAGGTAATAGGGGCATGGGGAATTCATTGCCGCGCTGAAATTTGACTTTGATATCCAAATTTAAGGTCATCCATTTGCTAACTCAAAAACTATTAGCTTCACTACAATTCAAATGTGTAAGAAACCTCAGCCAACCTGGCCAGCCCAACCTGACCTTGAGTGACTCTTTCTCGTCCATTTTCTCAAAATCTTTCAAGGGGAAGGGTGGGATTGAAAACAGTTTTTATGCTAACGTGGTGTTGCTCTACAGGGTAGCGATCGGAATTTTTTCTCTATCCTTAATAATACCCGAGTTATCAAATGGATGACCTTAAAATTCGGGGTCAAACTCAAATTTGAGTGCGGCAATGAATTCCTCAGCCCCCCTGTTACTAAAAACAACATTCATCAGATCACGCCTACCTGGCAGCTTTGAGATATTATCCATGTTACCAGACTTTTTGGACACCCTGTATATTACACTCACTCTATTATTTCGTCATTTAGTATAGTTCACCACATCGCTGTGTAAGGGCTGCTAGGCCCCTTTTCCTTGTTCCCTGAAGAAAGCGGGAAAACTAGTCGGATAATTTTCGACAAAATGTTGTACTGAGTACAGAGTACAACAACCTCATAGATCTGCAATTTTTTATAATATTGTGCCAAATGTTTTTGCAGCATGTTGTTCTTGAGTATTGGCAAAAAATTATGTATCTGGAAAGGAAAGAGAAAGAACGAGTATTGGTCGGGGAAACTCAGCAACTAAAACAGTAAAAGCTTTACGGGCATTTGAAACATATTAACTATGGGAGTTTCGTCAAGGACAAGAGGGTATAAGAGCTTCTACGTCAAGGGTAAGAAAAACTTCACTGCCGACGCTGCCGACCTACGCTCTCGAAAGGGCTATATAGGCTTGTCTCTTTGGGCAAGAGTAAATATGAGACCCCTTAATTGTCTTTGTAAAGAAAACGAAATGAGGGAACGAATTAATAAAATTCCTTTAAATTCGACGGGATTCGCTAAATATTTATAAACAGTGCAACAATAATGAAGGGTAAAAAATAATATAGCTACAACATGCCAATGACTTTGAAAAATCTTCAGCTTAATGCAAATCAAGTAAGCCGAAGCGCGCAATAAAACGCTGAGTTTACACCTAAATGTAAAATCTTCCCCCTCAAAAATTATCTTTTTTTTAACACTAGTCTAAAAGTATCGAAGCAGTCTAACGGCACGAAAGACTAAGCAACAAGGTCAGTATGTATAAAAAAATAACTAAACGTAATCGCACAGCGCGAGTCAGCCAGAAAATTTGTCTACAAATAGTGTATTTATAAATATTTTTTTTTTGAAACGCGTACAAAGACCTGAATGCCCAGTTGTCTGTGAGAAGGAAAGCTCTGCTAACAGAAGGGTAAAGAATAATATGCTACAAAGCTGTCAGGGATATTTTAGTAGCACAGTGGAAAAGACTTATAGGTTGAAAGAAGACAGCGGATACAATGGTTAATGTTGTTGCAACATGTTGCTGGTCTCAAAACGCAAGTTCAAATGCTGAACCTTCAATTATCCATGTCTGAAGTGGCACTTAATAAGAAAAAGAAACGCTATCGATATGTAGTCGTATTATTAAATATTTATTAAGTACAGGAATTATATAATTACACATGGAAAATGTAATAAATAAACAAGGAGTAATCCCCAACGGGATGACTTGCATATCCTCTAACATGAGGATTTACGCATAATGAGCTAAATGCCAGTGTACAATTAGAATGCCCTTTCGGGTGATATTAGGAGTAATACTGAGCTAAACAATGGCACAAGATTACAAATATTGCTCTTAGTAAACGAGACTATAAGTATGTGCCGACTAAGTTCATTTGCAATAGTAAATGGACAGTATGCGCTTAAGGCGCTAATAGTGAGGAATGTCTAATCACTAAATTACAGTTCAAATATTCCTGGCAATGATTGTTTGGCACTGCTAAACTGGACATTCTTACCCAGTAGTCAGCGATACTTTGCGCTTAGGTACAGGGACAGCCAATGCTAGTCCTGGAAAATGATAAAAATAGTAGCATCAGTATTGTGCCTACAGAAAATTATGCTAGAGACACGGTGCGAGAGAGATCATATAGTTTACAGTAATGTGAGCCAGCTTACGTCTGTGTTTCGTAATAGGCGCCTAAATCTTCTTCCGAATAGGCGGCTATTCCCCACGGTGTCACCAAGGTCCAAGTTGTGGCCTCCTGGTCCACATGTCCGTCCTCTCGTCGACGGATAACTGGTCCGGCAGAATTCGGGAAGCCTCTAATATGCACAGGTTCTTAATCCCGTAGAACTGCATAGTAACGCTTAGTTTCCAGCAAGCTTGCTCGAGGAATTCTCCTAACGATGGAACGGGCCTCGTCGTATTCTCCCTTGAAGGCTCGTCGTGTTCTCTCCTCCGCCGCCGCCGACGGTTTCCTCAGGTGCTTCGTGGTCTACCAAATCGTGGGGGTGAGCCCCCCTTGCTATTCGCTTCTGTCGGAAAAGAGTCTGAAATATCTTCTCTGTAGAAAGTTGCAGTCTCTTAGTTAAAAAATAACGACTATGACCAAAGTTACTTCCGGAATTTTCTCTCTGCTCCGAACTGTCTCTGATAGCTGGCTTATGCTCTCTCCATGACTTTTTCCTGCATCCCTCCCATGTGTCAAAAATCGCTCCATTGCGCAATTGGCTCTGGTTTCCGGACACAGGCTTTTTACTCTGCCATCGCTTTGCGCTTATTAAAGCTATTAATGTTGTTATTAATAACGCTGTTGACAATATATAGAGCCTGAGTCTTAGAGCCAGAAGCAGACGCTTTGTGCTACAGTGAACCACAATCGCCCGCGCTCTTGTTCACAATTCTCCATAGGCTTCGTGCACAAGCGAGAGGCCACCACTGAATTTTATCACCAGGCGACAGGCGTTTATATAATCTGTACTATTCAGCTGTTGATTTTATGGTTCAAATCCAGGACTTGTTTTTTCTTACTATCTTTCTCTATTTATTTATTAATATCGGAGACATGGCGTGAAAAAATCCTCTAAAGACACATTTATTTTATTTTATTTTATTTATTAATTAGTAATCCAATATGTCCATCCAGGGCCTGTAAGGCCTGAGGCCGACGAGTTGGGTCCCCGGGTCGATTTTTTGGACTTGAAATTGCGGTGTAGTAAGCATCGTTCATACGTCAAAATTGCGTAAGATCAGAGCAATTACCATGTCCAAAAACTCGACCCTGGATGAACCTGGATAAACGACTGCTGTATGATGGTCACAGCAGCCGGGGGGGGGGGGCCCCTGAAGATTATGAATCATGGATGGTCACCCATCGAGTGACTAGCCGTGCCTGATGTTGCTTAATTTCTGAAGTTGTATTTCAGTGAAATTAAGAATACACCAGAACTCCACAAAATTAATTTATTTATATGTATCTTACATGTATGCACATTTCATTAGCTACGCTACTTTATTCAGTATGGCTACTTTTAGTATTATTAATTTCTATTTTTAGTAACCTTTTACATTTGGTCATTGAGATTTTGTCACGTTTAATTTAATGCAATTTAGGGCAAGTTTATCCTATTAAAACTGCGCAATTCTGCCAATTGGCATACCTATAATTACATCTGCATAGAGCCTATATCTATCTATATCTATCTTCTATATAAAGAAGAATGTTTGTTTGTTTGTGGGTTTGTTTGTGAGTTTGTTTGTTTGTTTTTTATACAAATCTACAAATTTATTACGATCTAGATAAAATTTCGCATACATGAACTTCAAAGCATGTGGAAGATCACTGTCTACCTCAGATTTCGAAAAAATTATAATTATTGATAAAACATCGATATTCATGATTATGGCAGGGCATATTAATGAGAAATATCTCAAGACCAACAATGCAAGGCAAAGTTTGTGCAACAATAGGTATCAACAATGGTATCAACACGCAATTCACAAACACTTTGCACGGGCCAACCAACATATATCTCATGACCAACAATAAAAGGAAAAATTTGTGCAACAATAGGTATCAACTATTGTGTCAACACGCAATTCACACTACGCTCGGACCAGCAGCAGATATCTCATGACCAACAATGCAAGGCAAAGACTGTGCAACAATAGGCCCGTCGTGTTCTCATCAACAATGGTCTCAATGCGCAATTCACCAATAACAATGAGCACAAAATTATTCAAAGAATTGTAACAATGAACATAAAATGATGATTCAATGACAGAACATTCGTTTCCAAGAATTATTATCAATAAACAGGAAATGGATGTAATAGACGATATAGATATGACAGTCTCTCTCGATGAGGCAAAGGAGGTACACGTGTCTTCATTTACATCCATAACAAGCGTTCAGACGATTGGAAAAAGTGTGTGTTCCTTTGTGTGTGTGTGTGTTTGTATGTGTGTGTTTGCGTGTGTGTGTTTAACTACAAGCGTAAGTATCCAGGGTAACGCCGGGTGCTCTGCTAGTATATATATAAAAAAAGATGTTTGTGGGTGGGTTTGTTTGTTTCTTATATAAATCTACAGTTTTATTACGATCTTGAAATTTTGCATACTTGACCACCAAAGCATGAGGAAGGTCACTGTCTACCTCAGATTTCGAAAAATAATAATTATCGATAAAAAATCGATATTCATAATGATGGCAGGGCATATTAATGAAAAATATCTCTTGACCAACAATGCAAAGAAAGGTTTGTGCAACAATAGGTGTCAACAATAGTATAAACACGCAATGCACCAACAATGTATATGTCATGACCAACAATACAAGGCAAAGTTTGTGCAATATAGATAAGGTTCTATGTGTAACAATGTCTAGAATTCCTGTTATTCAATGGAGAGTTAGCAGCCGATTGAGAAAGAGTGGAAAGACGACAGAGGACGCAGTCCTTTAGCTCCGTGCTATATTGAGAAATGGTGAGCATATCAATAGAAGAATCGGCGACTGCTACACTACACAAAGTGATGAATGGCCAAGATTTGCTTCAAGACATCGAGAGCAGAGTGGAAATTGCAACAACATAAAGTGTACATCTAAAGTAAGATTACGTGACTATCACATTATTAATACCGAAAGGTGCTTTATGCTATCAGTGTGGAGAAACGTGTCTGCCTGTCTGTCTGTAACTCAACCTCCTCCGAGGCTATGAAAGATTTTCAAAATCTGTTTTCGTCAGTCGATGAATATAGTTAATGGCACGAACCAGTTACAAATATTATCTAAATCGGTTCATTGGCACGTGCAAAATGGTACCTCTATTTTCCCGCCAACAATTTTCAATGGGAAGATACGTTGAGTAATATATCAAACAAATCGTAATGACGAGATAGAAGCGGATATAAATTACTATTTTCGCCAATTAATGAATAAGGTAACGGGAATGAACCATTTTGAAAATGGTTGAAATTGAAATAATGACACGTGCTATAATAATACCCTTATGACACCCTCAAAAATTTTCAGTGCTAAAATATGGCATGTAATATATCAAACGACTTGGAATGATGTGTCATGAGAGAATATAACGAATTGGTTTCACGGAACCTGGTTTAATGGAACCATTCTGGTTTAGTGGAACCTTTATGGTTAATTGGAACTTTCAAAACTAAAATATGGCATCTAATATATCAAACGACTTGGAATGAGGTGTCATGAATGAATATAACGTAAAATTAATGATAGTCTAAATTGGTTTCAAGGAACCTAGTTTAGTCGAACCATTTTGGTTTATTGGAACTTTCAATGCTAAAATATAGCATGTAATATATCAAAAGACTTTGAACGAGGTGTCATGAATGAATATGACGTAAAATTAATGATAGTTCAAACTGGTTTCAAGGAACCTACTTTAGTGTAACCATTTTGGTTTGGTGGAAACATTATGGTTCTTTGAATCTTTCAATGCTAAAATATGGCATGTAATATATCTAACGACTTAAAAGCATGTGTTATGAATGAATATATCGTAAAATTAAGGATAGTCCAAATTGGTTTCAAGGAACCTGGTTTAGTGGAACCATTTTGGTTCATTGGAACTTTCCATGCTAAAATATGGCATGTAATATATCATACGACTTGGAATGATGTCATGAATGAACATATCGTAAAATTAATGATAGGCGAAATCGACAGGAGATAATTACGCCAGAATCTGTGGATAACTTCGAATATCAGAATGAATAAAAAGACCACTATTCCACAAAAATTTCTTTAATTGATGGATACGTATTTCGGCAGCACTGCTGTCTTCTTCAGCATCCAACTATTGACCACGATCAGTAGAGTATTAAAATATTCTTGATCAGTAGAGCCGTCTGTACTCTACTGGTCGTGGTCAATAGTTGGATGCTGAAGAAGATAGCAGTGCTGCCGAAATACGTATCCGTCAATTAAAATATTCTTGTGG